>CAOLHI010001910.1:0-316026 GCA_948474755.1 Ctenosaura bakeri
AGGAACCACCACTTACGGCTTTATGGGCGGAAAGGCTTTAATGGCCATGCACACTTTAAAATAAAATGCAAAACGCCGAAGTTATTTCCTTCCCTTCCGCAGTACAAATAAGCGCGCCACACACCCTGGCCCCCATGCTCCGTGCATTGCCGCGCGTGGCTTTCTCATATCCGAACAGGTATCAATCACAACGGGGATGCTTCCCGTGGTGGGGCCCCGGCCAGCATCCACAGTGCCCCTTCCAATGTGCCCTCACGGCTGGGAAGCGAGCCGCCCGGGCCCGTGATACCGCAGGGTGCCCCCAGGCCCAAAACATAAGTTGGAGCAACCCGCGGCTTGGACATTATGCGCGGAAAACCACAGCCACAAGCCCCCCGCAGGCTACTCTGCAGCCTCCACAAACCCCCCAAGCCCCCCAAACCCTTTTTTCCGGCCCGAAAGCACGTACCTGCAAGCTTTTCCCCCTTGTCTGGCTGCAGGAAAACGCGTTCCGAAAATGCTTTCCGAGACCACAAAACATGGCGCCCTCCTGCTCTCTGTTGGGGCGGAGCAACCGTTGACGCTGCGCGCACCCATGGCCCGCCCCACAATTACGTCACGCACAAATCGGCCCGTATTTTGCTTCCACACATCCGGGGACGATCGGTATAGAGCGATATGAAGAAAAAAAACCACCTTCTCTCCCGGTTTTTAAAAAGATTGCACGCTGACTGATGGTGCTGTCTCCGTGCGATTTAAGGTATGGAACTTTAAAATTATGTCCGACCCAGTGCACTCCAAGGTGTGGACTACGTCTGTCGGAGGTCACCCTGCCCCGATTTATTTGCCCTGTGTGGAAAAGGCCTTAATTTAATTTATTTTTTAAAAAATAGTACAGAAGTAAAACATGCATGAGTTAAATTTCCCAAATTTATGTGAATCTAAAATCACAGCCAAAGACCACTAATTGGCATCGGGGGCCAACTAATGCCCTCTCCTGCTACCTTCCTCCTTGGATTTTACCTCTTCCTTTGAGTCCTGCCAGTTACTCACTCCTCTTTGAAGCACTGCTGAGTCTCAGCTCCTGCTGAGAGTCTGTCCACAGCATGAGAGAGATAGAGGCTGCATTGTCTATATACAGTCTGGCAGCTTCTGTTCCTGGCTTGTTGCCCACTCACCACTGTCACTCCCAGTTCCACTTCCTTCTCTCAGCTGTCCTCCTTCCAGCTTCCCCCTCCCTGCTAAGCATCCTCTCTTTTTAAGTCTTATACCACAGCCCCACACCCTCCTCACAACACATTATAAGCCTATATCTCACTGGTGTTTTTCCACTGCTTCTCTACAGCTGTTTCTCCTTTCACTCAATAAACCCTGAATAGGTCTATGTTCCAGGGTGGTTTCCTGGCTAAGTGTATCCCTCTGGCAATATGTATTTGTTTCCAATATTTTTTGGCTATGGGACACAGCTACCACATGCGAAAAAAAGTACTTCTACTTTCATTATATTTCCAACAATTTTCTTCTTTTGTCTTACATATTTGAGATAGTCTGCATTTTGTAATAGTTCTCATTTAGGCCAATATTCAAAGTAAATTTTAAATTCGTTCCCCGTGATTTCTGCCAATCATCAAGATCAATTGTGTGATCAATGTTTGGGGCTCATTTAACTGTAAAATCTCTTTTTCCATGTCCCATTTGAAAGAAAGAGCTTATAATTTAGCTATTGTTTTCAGTTGTTTTTTTCACTAGAATCTCATCTAAGTCATTATATTCATTTATGATTCCACAAAGTTTCTGATCCATTTTAAATCTTTCCTGTAATTGTTGGTAAGGGAACCACTGGACTTCTATTCCCTGTTCTTTTAGCTCCTCTCTAGATTTAAGTCTTGGACTCTTCTCTTTCCAACTAATCAGATTGTTACTGCGGTTATCTGGCCCAAGCCCGAGGTCTACAATTTCATATTGGCTATGGTTAATATTTCCACATGGCACTCCATAAAGATGAACTCCACGTGTCTGATCGGGTCACGGAGAGCCTGTGTAGGCAAGCATGGCCGCATTGCCTTAATTATGCAAGCTAGGCATAGGCCAGTAAACAACAATCTGTCGCACAACCAGTAGTGCCCTCCAGACACAGCCGACCATTAAGCAAATGCAAGGGCTGTTTGCTTGACAGTATTAGCATATCAATACAATCGGTAAGTGCTCTTCATATACATACTGTTCTAACAATTGGCAGTGCTGGCCAAATCTCATCAATTCTGATTTCGACTTTTCGGAGCCTTTGTCTCCACTCAAATCCCTATTGTTCTCCTCGGGAGAGGGCTAGCCTCCAGGTACAATCTTCCCTATAAAAAACCCAAGTTTGAGCTTCTTGTCGGAATGCTCGTGCCTTGCATCCCGAACTGCTGCAGCTCTGTTTGGCGAGCCTCCCCTCAGCCTCCACATGCTGGGAAACCACAAACCCAAGCCTCGACCTCTATTTCTCATCTCCCGGACTGCAGGATCAGGTGGAGTATTACTCCAGAAATCCGCTTAAAACCCCTATCAATTTTCCTCAGTTTCTACATCTATCATTCTTGGATGAGTGTGTGAGTGTGTATGCCTGTGTGTGCTGAATCTTTTAAATTGAACAACTGTGCCTAGTTCTTGCCGCGGCCTGCCTCCGTAAACATAGGGTTAAAGATCTCGCTACGTTGCCCTGCCTCTCGTAGTGCTAGCTTGTGCTCTTTGCTAATTCCCAACTTCATAACATTTGGAGTGCACTTAGGTGTCCCTCATGGGACCCCCAGAAAACAGGGTAACAAGATCATTGAACTTTCCATGAAAAAAGTTCAAAATTAGCCTGCCTGTTAAAAAGGCCTCTTGAGGGGATGTCCAGTCAGGTACCTTATTGTAAAAAATTTTTCTGGTATTTATTCCATACTTTACTCAAGGATTTTCTAATAAAATGATCACAGAAGTCTCTATTCACTCCGGCCTTATTATACCACAAATATGCATGTCAACTGAATTTTAAGTTATTCTTCTAATTGTAGAAGTCTTGTATTTTTCAATTTTATCCAGTCTAGACAGGCCATGTGATAATATAATTTGAAATCCAGAAGGCCCAATCCATTTCTTTCTTTTCTTTCAAGAATCATTTTCCATTTTATCCTGGGCTTTTTGCCAGCCCAGATAAATTTTGAAATTTCATTTATATCAAATAAAGAGAACTTTCAATGGGCCTAAGATTTAAAAATGACATGTACAAAAAAGAGAAATGCGGGGAAATCACCAAAGAGGAATACAAGCGAATAGCCAGCAAGTACAGGGAAAAAGTTAGAAAAGCTAAAGCACACAATGAACATAGGCTTGCTAGAGAGGTTAAAAACGATAGGAAGGACTTGGGCCATTTCCACAGTACACTCTTATAGCCTGATTATTCCACTTTCAACATCCTATGGAATCCTGGGGTTTGCCATTTAGGGAGGGGCTGGCCGGCCCCTCCCTAAACTCCTAACCCCAGGATTCCATAGGATGTTGAAAGTGGAATAATCGCGCTATAAGAGTGTAGTGTGGAAATGGCCTTGGTCATGTCCATAGCAAAAGGAAGAACAAGCAAATGTTAGGGCCTCTGTATGGAGAAGATGATGAAATGCTAGCAGGGGACAGAAAAAAGGCAGAACTACTGAACACCTTCTTTGCCTCTGTCTTCTCCCAAAAGCAAACAATGATCTACCTGGGAAAAATGAAGCAGATGATGTGGTAGGGGAAATGCAGCACAGCATAGGTAAAGAGGTAGTAGTGGAATACCTGGTTAATCTAAATGAAGTCAAATCACCAGGGACAGATGAGCTACATGCAAGGGTATTAACACAAACTGGCAGAAGTAATCTCAGAACCCCTGGCAAAAATCTTTGAGAATTCCTAGAGAATGGGAGGAGCCCCACTAGACTAGAAGAGGGCAAATATTGTCCCCATCTTCAAAAAGGGCGGAAAGAGGACCGAAACAATTGTTGACATTCACTGCCCCAGAAGGCTCCATCTATTTCAGTGAGTAAGGGTTAACTGTTTCTTGTTGTCTGTGCTGCCATAGCAACCAGCTGTGAAATTCCTAGCTGTTTCCCAGCCCACAAGTCAAGATAAACATTTCCTGAGAGTCTCTCTAGTTCTCTGTTCCCATAACAAGTTTTATGTTATGTCTGGTATGATTCCTATAGTTGTAGTGAAAAACATGTTGACAAGTTTCTACAAAAAGGACCGCCTATAATAAGCAGTCTCCATTCTCATTCTCTTTGTTTTTCTGTATGCTGTTATTCCTTTTGCTGTATTTGATGGATTTTACTTAAGCTTGCTGACCATGTAACCAAAGCTTTTGCTCTACAATAAACTCAGTAGTTTTTTTGCCTACATCGAGTGGCCTCATTTACTGGCAGCTTTATGGGACTTAACAAGTTGTTTCCTTGCTTTTAAGGACAGCCTGCCTGTGGGTCATGCTCACATTTATGGCATGCTACCCCAGCTTTTTCCGACAACAATTACCCCCCAGTCAGCCTGATATCAATGCCAGGAAAGGACCTAGAGCAGATCATTAAATAGTCTGCAAACACTTAGAAAGGAATGCTGCGATCAACATGGGTTTCTCAAAAACAAATCATGCCAAACTAAGCTGATCTCAATCTCTCTCTCTCTTTTTTTTTTTTGATAGAGTTACTAGCTGGCAGATGAAGGGAATGCTATGGACATAGTGTATCTTGACTTCAGTAAGATGTTTGATAAGGTCCCCCATGATATTCTTCAAAAAAGCTAGTAAAATGTGGGCTACTGTTAGGTGGGTTTATAAATGGTTGACTGACCTTGAAAACTCTTGATTAAAGTATAGAATACATACCAGAAAAGGTGCTCACGAACAGCTCCTCTTCACCTTGGAGAGAAGTGACTAGTGGGGTATCACAGATTCTGTCCTAGGCCCAGTGCTATACTATACTTGGGCAGAAAGAAATGACATGCACAGATAGAAGATGGGTGATACCTGACTTGACCAGAGTACATGTGAAAAAGATCTAGCCGTCGTAGTAGACCACAAGCTGAACACGAGTCACCAGTGTGATGCAGCAGCTAAAAAAAGCCAATGTGATTCTGGGCTGCATCAATAGGAATATAATGTCTAGGTCAATGCAAGTGATGGTACCATTCTGTTCTTCTTTGGTCACATCCCACCCAGAATACTGTGTCTAGTTTGGGACACCACAGTTCATATTGACAAGCTAGGCTTCAAACTTCAGGACAGAAGATTCCATCTAAACATTAGGAAGAACTTCCTGGCAGTAAGATGTTACTGCGGTGTAGGCCTACCTGGAGATAGCACTCGATATCACTTTGATATCAAACAATTCGGCTTTCCTCTGCCACCCCGCTCCATGTGTTTGTGAGGCCACTGGACAAGCATGCAAACAGGCACGGCTGATAATTGCTGGACTTTCCAGCCTCCACCCAGGCAGGCCAGATACAGCCGGTTCGTCGCTTCAGGGACCTCTCCAGCAAACACTTCATTGCATATGTGCGATACTAACAAAGACTCCCTGCCCTGAGCAGGCAACTTGACAAAGCTGTACTAAGCGCTCCGCATTTGCATACTGGCTACACTATTATCAATTCGGCTCTGATTCAATCATGCTAAATTCTGACCTTTCCGAAGCTTTGTCCCGCACCTGACGCTCATTGTTCTCACCAAGTAAGGCATGGCTTGCAGTCACAATTCACAATTCACCCTATAAAACCCCCTGATTCCGAGACCATCCTCAGATCGTTTGGACCGCTCTAGAGTTCCATCCCGCCTTACTGCCGCTTTGCTTGGCGAGCTCCCCTCAGCCAATCGCGCTAAGCTTCTTCATCGCACCCCAACTTCACTCTCAAGGTCCAGGACTATGAGACAGGTGTCATATCACCCATTTCCCTCTGAAAATCCCTATCCCTAAGTCAATCTCTGATTCCTTAGTTATCTGTGTGACTGTGGTGTATTTAATATTTGTCTGTACTTAATAAACATCATTTTTATTATTCTAACCCGTCTGGCTGCTTGACTGACCTGACCCCGTAGATGCTGGGTTGCAAGATCCTGCTAAGTTACCCTGCTTCTCACTAGCTTTAGTGAGTGCTCCAGCTAATTTTCCCCAAAGTTGCATTGTGGTTTGATCATTTAGGTGTCCCTCCCAGGACCCCCAGAAATCAGGGTAACAAAGAGCAGTTTGACATTGGAATGCTCTGCCTCCGAATGTGGTGGAGTTTCCTTCTTTGGAGGCTTTTAAACAAAGACTGGATGGCCATCTTTTGGGAATGCTTTTTCCCCCATAAATTTTTATTTGTAATTACAAACACTAAAATGGAACAAAAGAAAACAGATAAAGAAAGCATACAGAAAAAGACAAAATAACAATGCACAATATAAAATACTACATAATAATGCATAATAATAAATTATAAAACTAAACTAAAAATTACTAACAAAAAACAAACTACAAATATCAAACTAAACAAACTATACAAAACTAAAAAGTGGTTCCTGCCCCTGCTGCAAACAACTTGTAGTAATTCAGCAGCAAATACTAATCTGATAGTCACAAATTATAATTAAGTGTAATATTTGTTGCCTACAATTATTTCGATAATATATCTTAATGAACTACTAAATTAATCTAAACTTGTATTCATAAATGGATTGTTAATATTAATGCTATCTTAATTGGTAAGTACCCTTTATCTCAAAACTTAATTATTACTTTTAAATATCTTTTAAATTATTACTTAATTTGTTATTACACATCAAAATTAATAATTTGTAAGTATCAAGATAAAATGCTGATAACATTCATAGTAAAATAGTTCATTTCACAGTTCTTATTCATAATATATATATGTATATATATATATATATACACACACACACCCATGTGTGTGTGTGTATGAAAATATTAGTATGGCAGCAAGTTAATGTTACCCATTATTTTCATAGTACAATTCACATAACAAAAGAAGCAGCAGCAGCAGCTGCAGGTTCAAAACCCCAAAATCATTCATCACCTCATTTTCTCTTAAATAATCAATTAAAAAATTTCCATCGCATGATAAAATCTTCGTTACTAGAACCGTTTAGTCTAGCTGTAAGTTAGTTCATTTCCACTGTTGCCCTCAATCTGTTAAACCATTTGGTCATGGATGGAATTTCTGTTTCTTCCAATTCTTTGCATAAACTAGTCTTGCTGCCAGCAGCATATATTGAAGAAATTTCTGTTGTTCCTTGTTAACCCCGGTGTATTCTCAAAGAATTCCAACCAAAAATAATTCAGCAGAGTTACTCATTTGACATTTCAATTTTTTAAAAATCATATTCCCTATTGACTTTCAAAACTGTTTGGCCTTATCATGTCCACCACATGCGGATCCAATACGGTTGATACTTCCAACAACTATTGCTCATCTATGTATCTTTGAGAGTCTTTCCAGAGTAAGATACCAGCATGACATCTTTTTATAACAACGTTCTTGCAAATCATAGCAAAGTGTGTTTTCAGTTTCTTTTGACCATAACCTTTCCCATTAATTTGATAGTTAATAGATATAGTATTAACGAAGTATATTAACGAAGTATTAATAGGTATAGTATAACCAGAATCCTTTGCCCAGTTATGTTGGGAATGCTTTGATAGCACCCCAGGTCTCTTCCAGCTCTGTGACTCCATGAGGAGGAGGGACACACCAGCTGGGGGACGCTGAGGCAGTTTGCTTTTTGCCTGAAGCTATAGGAAAGGGCAGGATTCTGCCCCTCTCAGGGGCAGGTTTTGATCTTAGTATGGAATTTCTTTTCTTCTGTTTTTTATGTCGTTGTCTTGCTTTATGTCGTTGTCTTGCTTTGTGTCGAGCGTTGTTTCATTATAATAATAATAATAATAATAATTAGATTCTTTTAAAAAAGAACCCAAGCTGTTGGTATAGGATGGCAGTCTTGGGCTGCTGTTCAAAATGCAGGAGCCCCCCTCTTCACAGAAAGACAAAAGACGCGGGACGGGCATTAAAACGGAACAACACGTTGGAAGGGGGTCCTCCTGAGAGAAACTGATGTTTGAACTCGATTTTTGACGAGTAAAAATTTATGAAAATGCGGCCGCCAGGGGCCGTCGTGGCCGGGCAAGTGGAGGCTGGAGGAGAGGGAGGGGCCATTTTATAATAAGGTCAGAGGACCCGCCTGGGATAAGTTACGTGTCGCTGATCGCGGGCGTCGCGGTCGGCAAAACATGGCGGCGCTTCCTGCCGCGGGCGCGCGGAGCGTCCTGATCACCGGAGCCAATCGCGGGATCGGCCTGGAGCTGGTTCGGCAGCTCGTGCGGGGACCCGAGCCGCCGCAATGGATCTTCGCTTGCGCTCGGGAGCCCGACGGCCAGCGTGGGCAGGTGCGAGGATCAACCCGAACGTCTGAATGTGTAACTCGCGGCAACTCCTAGAATAATTTAGAGGGGGTGTGTGGGATGGCAAGACAAAAATGTTCAGGATTCCCTCCTTGCATTCCTTAGCTTACGTTTCTTGACGAGGAAGTAAAAGCCCCATTCTCAGTGAGAGGGTAAGCTTACTCGCGAGTAAGCCCGTATGGTATGTATAGTCTCATACGGCGGGAGAGGGGTGCCTTTGGCGTTCTTTAGGGCTTATGGAGTGTAAACGAATTGGGGAGTAGAGATGGGGACTAACTAGTTAACAACAATTGTTCTGTAGATGTGGACATTTTGTAGGAAAAATGGGCAATTAAATTAAAACTTCCACATGAACTTAATTCCAGAACTAAGTTATTAATTAAATTATTAACTAAAGGAGGGACGGTACTAAACAGCCTTTACATTCCCCGGTTGGTTCTTTGTCCAAAGTCTAGTTTTCTTGGATATTTTATACAACTGCTGTTTGCATTTTGTTAGTACCTCAGAGTCTGAGAATCACAAGGTTTAGGGTCACAAGAACCAAAGCTCTTATTCAGAACTAGTTCCAGTGGAAAGAACTGTATTAAGTGATTTAGAGATTAGCAAAATCTTCTCCTTACATCTACCCTTTTCTAAAAATAATGAAGGATCCTTCTTATTTAAACCAAACATTGCTCAATAGCTATAAAATATATGTGTTTGTTTCCTTCTCTCATAAGGTCAAAAGAAAGATGGGAGGGGATGAAATCGTCCTTTTCAGTTTTATTCTGGTAGGGCATTTACCTTTTGTTTACAGTACAAGCCTTGATAGTCAAGGTTCTCTCCTTCTAATGTAATTGAATTTTTTAAAAAAAGTTTATTAACAAATTACTAATTTCATTAACTCTTTTCTGCTAACTTTCCTAACTTTGCTGGGCAGGAAGGACCAAACAGCCACAAGCTCCAGAATTCCAGTCTAGAAATCTGGCAGCTTTTCTTTTTGGCACTCAGCATTTCTAATGGGTGTTCAATAAGGTCTTTCTCACCTATTCCCACTCCCAAACCCCAGTTTATCCTGTAAACTAAAAATTATGTGGCCTTCCAGATGTTGTTGGACCACAATGCCCAGCAGCCCTAGGCAGTGTAGCCAGTGGTGAGGAATGCTGGAAGATGCAGTCCCACACTGCCTGGATGGATGCATGATTCCTGACCTTCATCTAAACCCTGGTCCTATTTCTCTTTTATATTTATTTTTATTAAAATAAAAAAGGAAAAAAGAAAAAATGGAGAAAAGGTGACATTATTCTTAATACAACACGTTAAGCCATATCATTTACATCAAAAACAGATGAGTAAATGTCTAATACAAGAATTTACTCAGAACTGATATGGAAAAGAGGCCTTGATCTTAAATATATCTCAATATGTCTTGAATATATCTTACTTTATTGAGAAAATATCTTAAATATGTCAGTTATATAATATAATTTCCACAGTAAGTTCTACAGTATAAATTAAGATAGTAAACTTAAACTTCCTTTCTTTCCCTGTTGGTTATTTGATATAAATGTGTCCGTTTACTTAACTAAGCACTTCTACACTCAAGAATACCTTCAGTACGACTATTCCTGACCTTAACAAAGATATCTTAACTTGTCCTTATTAATATTTAATTGGTAAATCAGAGTATTAAAACTTTATGCCTTCAAAAATTCACAAGAAGTATACAAGAGTGTTCAATTTTCCACCCCTCTTTAGACTCATTTAAGTTGTTGAGGAGGTGATGTTAACTAGTCTCTCCATTATAGGGGCCTGTTCTTTTTGAATGTCTGTTTCTGCTCTTCCTTTGATTCTGTGTATTAAAATGTTCATGTTCTTCATTTCAAGGCCATGAAGTCGTTCCTCCAACTCTGGGGTGTCTTTTTCTTCCAGGTTTTCACAGAAACTATTCTAACGCATCACTGCATAAAATAGGGTTCTCCAGTATATTCTGGAAAAGATTGAATCAAGTTCATGAGTCGTGTTCAAAAATATAGTTTCAGTGACATAGACAATTTCTGTTGAAAAGTTTCTTGGGGCCTGCTATGAACTTGCAACCAGTAAGCTTTTGGAAAAAAACTTACTGGTTGGAAAAAGATTCCAGATCCTTCTCAACATTTCCAACATAGGCCAGCATAGGCTTTATAGATTTTGCTTAATTTCGCTGGAGTTAGGTAACAACGATAAAACATCTTAAGGTAGTTCTTGTGCAGATTTTGTGTGGCAGAGAATTTCTGGGTTCTTTTCCAGCTCTGCTCCCAATGCTTAAGTAAAATCATTTCACCAAAATTCTGTATAAATCATTTCACCAAAATTCTGTGACCATTTGACCATCAAATCTTTTATAATGTCTGTTTCTCATTCCCAAATGAGCAAGATTTTATATATTTTTGACATCATATGGTTTGGATGATTGAAAAAAAGTTTTTCTAAGTCGTTCTTCTCTTTCTTGAAGTTGTCTAAATTTAGGTCCATCTTGAATCTCTCACTTAATTGCCTGTAAGGAAACCAGTTGCACTTTATTTCCCTCTGTTTCCAACTCTTCTCTTGTTTTTAATCTACTTTAACCTCTTTTTAACTTGTGTTAGCAGTCATTGTTGATAAAAGAACAGGTTGCTTACTGTAACTGTAGTTCTTCGAGTGGTCATCTGTGCCCTCACACACTAGGAGTTTTTGCGCCTGCGCGGTAGCGTTCGGAAGATTCTAGAGCTTAGTAGCTTGGCAGGGTCAGGAGAGTCAAAGTCCGATGGATGTCGTCATATAGTTTCTGTTTGCAGGACGCCACCAACAGCCAATCGTCCAGGTAGGGATAGATGGAGATGCTCTTCGTCCGCAGGTATGATACCACCGGGGCCATGCATTTGATGAAGACTCTGGGCACGGTGGATAGGCCGAACGGTAGCACCTTGTACTGGTAACAGGTGCCGTTGACCGCGAACCGGAGGTACCGTCTGTGCTGCGGGCGAATGGCGATGTGGAAGTAAGCATCCCGGAGATCGATGGAGGCAAACCAGTCCCGTCGATGAAGGAAAGGCAGGATCGCGGACAGTGTGACCATCTTGAACCTTTTGGGGCGGATGTATTCGTTCACTCCTCTGAGGTCCAGGATGGGCCGCAGAGTTCTGTCGCCCTTCAGTACCGTGAAGTACCGGGAGAAGAAGCCGGTGTTGCGGGCTGAAGACGGAAGTCGCTCGATCGCCCCTTTTTGGAGTAAGGACTGGAACTCTTCCAGCAGGACCGAGCTGGCCGGGGTGGAGTAGTAGATGCCTCATGGTGAAATATCTTGAAACTCTATGGCGTAGCCAAGACGGATGATGGAAAGTACCCAAGAGTCCGTGGTGACTTGACGCCACTCAGCGAGGTGTCTTGCGTGGCTCGGTTGATCTTGAAAGCTGCTGGCAGGCTGAAACTTGGGTGTGGTGGCGACCTGCGAAGGAGGTCAAAACCTAGACTTCCCCTCAGAGGAAGACTTCGACGACGATGACGGGCGCTGTCCGAAGGTTCTCCGAGCCGAGGAGACAGTCGATGGTCGAGAGTGGGCCGATTGAGTGGACCTCTGCTGGAAGGAGGAGACCAAGGATCTTCGCCAGGATTGGCCTGAGCCGGAGGACCGACGGACCTGGGATGGTTGGTTGATTCCCATCTTCTTGGCCGTTAGTCGGGCCTTAACGATGGAGTCCATGGTCTCGTTGGTTGCGGAGTTAAAGAGCCCCTGGCCGTCGAAGGGGAGATCCTCAATCTGCTTCTGGCTGTCCTCCTGCAGGCCAGACAACCGTAGCCACACGTGGCGCCGGAGCGCGACTGAGCCAACCATCACCCTCGAAGCAACCTCCACGGCATGCTTCGAGGAAAGGATTTGTTGATTGGCGATCGCCACGGCCTCGTTATGGAGGTGGCAGGCGGTCTGTCGGTTCTCCTCCGGGAGGCTGGCCAAGAGGGGGGCAAAGCGGTCCAAGATGTTACGCAGGTTAGCCGCGAGGCAAGCCTGTGTGTTGGGCATCCTGATGTTGAGGGAGGAGGCAGAGTAAAACCTCTTCCCAAAGGTGTCCAGCTTCCGACCCTCCCGATCTGGTGGTGTGGTGTGAGCCCTGTTGCCTCCCTTAACCTGGGCTGACTCCACCACTATAGAGTTCGGTACCGGATGGCTGAAGAGGAAGTCCGTCTTCTCCTTCTGAGTCCGGTACAGATGCTCTAGTCGCTGCAGTATCGGCTGGGCAGACGCCGGTTTGGCCCAGGGCTGCTTGATGGCCTTCAGCAGCTTGGGGAGTACGGGAAGTGGAGCGGTGGTCAGCTGCCGAGCTTCCATGTAGTCAAATACCGGGTCTTCCTCCTCCAGCTCCGGCTCTGCACCTTTCAGGCCGAGGGTGGCTGCTATGCAGAGGAGTATGGCGGAGAACTGTTGAATGTCCTCCAGTGCCGATTCTGGTATGGGTTCCCCAAACCCTAGTGGCGGCGACTCATGCAATGCGGGGGTCAGGTCTTCCGACTCCATCTCCGAGTCATAAGATTGGGAGGACGGCATCGGGGACCTTTCAGGAGACCGTTCAGGGGAACGGTCTGCGGACCTGCGCCAAGGAAATCATCAGGCTGGTACCGATGGGGTCGCAGTTGCCGGGGCCGCTGCCGCAGAGGTGGTCGCCATCGTCGTGGAGATCCGGGTCGTCGTAGAAGTGATAGGGACGACTGTAGACCGCACCCTCCTGGTCGCTTGAGTCACTGTCGTGGTCGCCTTAGCCGGCCGTGTTGCAGTGGACTCAACAGGACGTGTGGCAGTCGACGTGACCCTCGAAGGGGGAGAGACGGCTCGGTAACACGGCGAGGGCTCCCTGGATCTCCGATATCAGGGAGAAGGGGAGCGACTGCGGGAGCACTTGTACCGGCGGTCACTCCTGGCCAGGAAGCGAGATCTCCTGTAGGGTACCCAATGTCTGGCGTCATGATGGTACCGGTCCCTATAAGATGGAGAATGGGAGTGGTATTCCGCCGGGTACTGCTTCCACTCGGGCTCCCGTGCAGACCTGGCAATATATGAAGCCGAGGTGTAGTGGGAGTCGGTGGAGCGGCATGGGTGTGGGTCGTCGTATACTTCTCGACACCGTGGTGATGGCGGCCTGGTTCTCCGCCCCGGAGAGCGGGGAACACTTCTGTCCGATGCCGAACGGTGCCTGGACGAAGGCCGATGATGCTCCATCACCTCGTCCCCTCAGTCTGCCGGAGTGCGGTGAGACTATAGGGGCTCTACCGCCGTCAGGACAGGTGGTTGCTCAGAGGGCAAGACCTCCACGTCTTGCTCCTCTTTGGATATCTCCAGGATCTCCTCCGGTTCCGATAGCTACCCCAGGTCTTCAGGGAGCTGTGTCGGAGGTGGTGTTGGAGGCCGCGCTGCCCTGGGAGGGGAGTGCCTCTTCTCCTTTCTCTTCTTCTTTTTCTCCTTCTCCTTTTCCTTCTCCTTCCCACTGTCTGGTGCAGGATGCTTCTTTTGCGCCGCAGTCGGTGACCTGGATGACTCAGAGGCCTTTGCAGCCGCGGGGGTCCCCTTTGATGTCTTAGCCACTGCAGACAGCTTGGGGATCTGAGGAAGCGCTGAGATGGGCGTTCTTGGTGTCGGTACCAAGCCCGGTACCGACGAGGTGGACGGTACGGCAGCCGCCGATACCGTCGAAGACGAAGTCACCCTCGGAGTGTCGGACATGCCTGCACGCGGTGTTTCCTCCCTCGCCCTTAGCGACTGTTCCCAGCAAAACGACTTAAGTCGCAACGACCGGTTCTGAAGGGTCTGGGAGGTGAACTCGCGGCAAATTGGGCAAGACCTGATGTTATGGGTCTCGCCCAAACAGAAAAGGCACTCCGAATGTTTGTCAGTGGGGGCGACTTTCCGCCCACAGGACGCGCACTTTTTAAAGAATGCAGACATAGAACGGAGAAGAGAAGAAGTCGAAAAACGGTCAGAAGCTGAAGAAGATGGAGAAGAGAAAGCCGAATTACCAAGTTAGAGTCCGAAATCCAAGCCGAAGTCAAATACAAGCCAAAAAGTCCGAAAAGCCAAGCAAACGATCCGAAAAGCAATCCATCAAGCTAAGAACCTTCCGTTCGCGACGGTGAATGAGAAAGAACTGAGGAGTGACTGTTGCTCGGCGGGAGGAGCACGCGCAGTACCGGCATGGGGGAGGGGTTCCCGCCAAGCTACTAAGCTCTAGAATCTTCCGAATGCTACTGTGCAGGCGCGAAAGCTCCTAGTGTGTGAAGGCACAGAGACCACGAAGAAGAACTAGATTGGAGAAGGAAGGACAGAGGAATCAAAGGCGTTTGGTCAGATGGGTTATCTTTAGTAGATAGCTCTCTTCAATCCATTCAGTTGATTTCTTTGAAAAATCCTCTGCTGTTCGTTATTTTATCAGATTTTCAATTTTACATGCTGTGTTAAGAAAGGCTTTTCTCTGTAGGCAAAGCTTCATTCAGTTCAAGAGCCTTTCTTCCTCCCGTCCCTGCCACTGCCTCGAATTTTAGTCTAGTAACTCAAAACATATGTAAATACTATTGTAATTAGCTGGTTTTTAGCTCTCTGTAAAACAAGAAAGGACTGGCCTAAATACCCTAATGGAACCAGACTCTGTCAGATCTTGAAAGCTAAGCAGAGTCAGCCCTGATTAGTACTTGGATGGGAGACCACTAAAATATACCGGCTGCTATATTTCAGAAGAAGAAACTGGGAAAACTGCTTCTGAGCATTCCTTATCCAAGAAAACTCTATGAAATTTGTGGAGTCACCATAAGTCAACAGGCAGTTTGAAGGCACATACACACACATAAGAAGAAGATCCATGTTCCTCAGCAACTTATACTTGTAAGTCTTTAAAATACTAAAAAAAATTCTACCTAAATGTTAAGAAGAATGTTTCTCCTATAAGAACTGTTCAACAGTGGAGTAGACTGCCTTGGAGGGTGATGGAGGTCTTTAAAACAGAGATTGGATGGACATCTTTCAGGAGGCCTTCAGCCATGTGCTCTGCATGGCAGAGGATTGGACTAGATGGCCCTTGTGGTCTGATTCTGCTTCTGATTCTGGACTTTCATGACTAACAGCTACTCCTTTGCTTATCCTGTATCATTGTTGTCTAATCTCCTTTCAAAGCCCATCAGCTTGGTGCTAGCATTGCCATATTATTTCAGAGTGGGGGCATACTTCCTTTTGAAGGGCTGTCAAGAGAGCAGCCCTCTATTTGAAAATGCCCTCTGTTCAAACAGCTGTCTGATCCAAACTCAGTTTAATGGAAACAAAGCCTTAATAATAAGAGTGAAATAAACCCAACATTCCTGTCAGATGGCTGCTAGTCTTGGGCTTTCAGGAGTTGGGGTGGGGGGAAGGGGAGGAAAGAGTAGATATATACTTAATTATTTAATCTTTTTAAAATATATGTATTCTATTTCTCTCTTTTTTTCTCCCAACCTCCTCTCCAACTCAGCCCCCTTCTTCTCTCAGTTTCTCTCTCTCCCCCTCCTTCTGCACATGCAAACCCCCACCTTCTCCTTTTGCCCAGCCCTACGCCCTCTGTGTCTGTATTGCCAAAAGCCAAAATGTGCAAGGGAGCTATCTGTCCTTTTTGGCATTTGTTTGGATTTCTTTGGGCTCTGATTTTTCCCCCTGTCTTTCTTTCTTTCTCCTCTTGTCTTCCATCTGTCCCCCAGCCGTTCCTTAAAACAAAACTACTTGGATTTTTTAATGTTGGGGAGTGCCCATACCTTCAACAAATTAATTAAATCATCATCAAATAAAAAAAAAGTAAATAGGGCTACAGTGCAAAGCAGAACTGCAGCAGTGCATCTTCAGAAGTGTTTGATTTATTCATGCTTTTCAGTGTGAAGACAGCAAAGACAGGGGAAAAAAGTGGAAATAAAAAAGGTGATTTGTTTTGAAAGAACAGAGAAGAAGGTTCTGCAAAGAAAAACTCCCACTGAGTCAAGCTGACAACTCCCCATTCCTTGGATGGTGACTCCCCAGGATTTTTACCTGAACAAGCCCTTGATCCCAACTCCCACCCACCCCCACACAGACACACTGTATAAGAGCACCTCGTTCTAGGTATCGCTGCCTGCTTCCACCACCACCCCGCCTTCTACCACCACCTCGCCTTCCTCCAGCACACCTCCTCCTCTGCTTCCCCCTCTCCTGCTTTCTCTTGAGTTTCCCCCACCAACTTTGCTGCTCCATCACTTATCTACCAGGCCTAGGCAGTGTCTTTTCCCATTAAGTCCCCGACTCCTCTCTTCAGCCACCTTTCTTCACTTGCCACTACCACTGCTGCTGCCGCCAGCGCCACCATTCCCACTCACCAGCACTGGCCAACTTTGAACTGGGCTTTTTACCCCTACCCAGCTTCTCCCTCTCCAGTGGTGCCCCCAAAACAGTGCTATTAGCAGTGGACCACCCTCCCCACCCCCTGCTAGCTACACAACTGCTTCTGATGAAGCAAGTAATGGTTACAGCAAGCAAAAGTTCCAGTGTGATATTATATATGTGTTTTTTAGCTGTACAGGCCACTATATTGACTGACACTTGTTCACTAGTAAAAGCTTTGGGGATGGATGTATCAATTGCCTCTATGCTGGAGACTACCCAAGCCAGATTATAAAGATAAAATGAGTGAGCCGAAAGCCATTTATGCAGCCTGAAGGTCCTTCTCAGAAATTCTGAACAAACATATGATTAGTAAAGTATAGTTGTTTAGGTATGTACCTAAGATCTTTTTTACACATTCTGTTTTTTCCTCCTGGAGGTCCTTGGGTATTTATAGTGTATCGAGTTATTGGCTTAGATCTTGATTTAGTAGACTGGAGCTTGTGGTAAAATTAAACACATGCTTATCTCTCTCATGTCATCAGTGGTATTTAAATAATGGCTGGATTGTGTTCCATGTCATTCTTAAATGATCAGATTGGAAAGTTTTGTGAAACTTGAAAGTCTGTGCATTCTAGGATCTTCCCAGGAAGTATGATTTTACTAGTTTAGTTTGTTCTTCTCCTCTTCATGCTTGCCTCCTATCTTTTCAGGAGTTAAGGAAATTGGTTTCCAGTCACCCAAATGTTGTAATGGTGAAGCTGGGTAAGTCCTTTCTCTCTTTCTCTTATATTGTACATACAGCCAACCAATGAACTTGGGGGAGTTTTCATTCCTTTCTTTTGCTTCGCAATAAAACAGGAGTGGTGAAGATGTGGCCTGCCAAATATTGTTGAACTGCAGCTGCTATCAGGCCAAGTCATTGGGGTCAATTGTCAGGGGTAACAGGAGTTGTAGTCTACCACCGTTTAGAGGACAAAGGTTCAGTAACCATTCCATGCCCTTCCATGTTGTTGTTGTTGTTGTTGTTGTTGTTGTTGTTGTGTGCCTTCGAGTCATTTCTGACTTATGGTGACTCTAGGGTAAACCTATCACAGGGTTTTCTGGGGCTGAGAGCGTGTGATACCCTCAAGATCAGCCAGTGGGTGATCCATGGCCAAGTAGAGAATTGAACCATGGTCTCTAGGGTTGTAGTCCAATTCTCAAACCACTATACCATCCTGGCTCTTTGCCATTCCATCTACTTCCCTGCCCCCCTGAAAAACCAGGTGTGAAGTGGAGCAGGGTTTTTTTAGTAACTAAAGAACTATGCCTGATTTCTGCATCAGAGAGGTCATCAGGAGTGCAAATTATGCCATACCATTTAATGTTGCTTTCTTGTCACTTTCCCATCCAAAGACTGACTTGAACAGGAATTCAGTCAGAAGGTGGCACAATTCAGTTTATGTACGGATGTCTTGCCAGTGAGATGGGTTGTGCTGTTAGATGTAGGTGTGTCCAACTCCTTCAGATTCTCCAGATGTTTCCAGAAAGTTGCAGTCCTCACAGTCTCCTTCTTTTTCTTTTTCAATGGCACTCAATTTATTAATTTGAAATTTCTCTAGAGGTATAGTGCTAAAATGGTAGATTGTAAGGCTGTTGGGAGACCTTGGGCGCATCACACACTCTCAGCTCCAGAAAGTCCCATGATAGGTTTGCCATAAGTCAGAAATTATTTGAAGGCACACAACAATAAAGGTGCTATGACTGTGTTTCCCCAGAACCAGATTATCTCTTTGCACACACACAGACCCTCCATAGAAATCCTCCACCCAGTGCCTCAGTTCACACAAAGAGTGATAGTATAGGGTGAGGGACAGAATTGCCAGAGTGAAAACTAGAAATGCTTCCTATACTTTTAATGGCTGTATAGAAGAAGAAATTTCAACCAGTGTTGCTTGTTAGCAACAGGGTAACAAGCAGTACTTGCTGAAATTTTTTCTTCTAAACGACCATTAACAGTGTAGAAGCTCTCTCTAGTTTTCAGTTTTCTGGCACTCCTGTGGGAAGAGAGCCAGTGTGCCATAGTGGTTGAGCCTTGGACTGTGATCTTGGGAAACCAGGCTTCAGATCCCTGCTAAACCATGGAAACTCATTAGGTGACCTTGGGTAAGTCACACTTTCTCAGCCTCAAAGAAAGGCCAAAGCAAACCCTCTCTGAATAAATCTTGCCAGGAAAACACTGTGATAGGGTCACCATAAATCAGAAACAACTTGAAGATAGGTAACAATAAATACTGTGGGGGAGGGGATGCAGTCTTGCTCCAAGTGAATAAACAGAGGAATAGCACCATTATGATTTGCTACTTTAGCACTAGCACTTAAAAAAAAAAATCTAGCGCAGTGGGCTCTCCTTTATTGCAGGGGTTTCATTTCAGGAGCCCTCACAAATACTGGAAATCACAAATGCTTGCATCCCATTACATTCAGTGGTGGGGATGTGCCTGTAGACCTTTAGTGCAACGGTCACCATCCGGTGGTCTGCGGACCACTGATGGTCCGCAAGAAAATTTTGGTGGTCTGTGGAGAAAATTGGACATTATTTGATTTCCGATTCCGGTTCAGATACGAGAGCTGGAGATATGGTCCTTGGTGTGCTCTGCCGAAGACCACCACTGCCGTGGGTTGCTGATACTGGGGGGACCCCCATACCGTCTTGCCAAGTATTTCTGAACTAATGGGGTCTTGCCAGAGGTGGATTTGTGACAGGAACCAAGACAGGACCGGTATGGTGAATGAGGAGGGGGTAGCTGAAGGGTCTCCTGAGAGGCTGTTGCTGCCATTTTTTTGTCTTACCTGTAGCAGTTTGGAGGAGACAGGAGGAATTACCTTTCTCTCCATTCACCCGGAAGCTGAATTTTTTCTGGCTGTTTTTTTTATATGTATATACTATTGCTTATTTTTTTCATTACGTGATAGAGCTGGAAGACTTGTGTTGGGGATAGGGCAATAAGACTTTCTAGTTCGGACTTTGAATTAACTTTCTGATGAGGACTTTCGTGAGTCCAGGAGGATTTCCTCTCCTTTCCTCACACTTCTTTGAAATGGTCTGTTGCTTGAAGAAGACGAAGAAGATGCCCAGCACAAGGTATTTAATAGTCATCATACAAAGGATAAACTAAACTCAACTTTGCTGCTTTCCCTACCGGACTGAAGGTTATTGTTTTGTTTCATTTCGTTTCTGTACCTAATTCCTGGTATTTCCCTCTTCATTCGCTAAGACACAGCTGAAGACAATCCTTCCTTTCTTTTTTCCTTCTGTTCTAAACTCAAAATAAACTTAACAGCCCAGAAGTACTTAGTTTAAATTTTCAGCAAGATCCATTTTGCAAACCTGTTCCCCCCCACCACTTTTTTTGAATTTTGGAGACTCCACATGTGTGAAAATTGATAACGTGAAAGACTGACCCAATCTATGTAGATTTGACTGGTTGAGATGCTGCGTTTTCTTGATTTATCTTCTGCTCCCCCACTCCTTTCCAACTTGAGTGTGATTCTGCTGTTGTCTTCACCCAGGTTTGTTGGGGGTATTGTGTGTGAATCTATGACTGCAACTGTTACTGCTCTGACATAAACCCATACTGTTAGATATTTGACAGCTATATCTGTTTACCCTCCAAAACGAAAGCCAACTGCAATGCAAAGAGAAAAGAACAACTCATTAAGAAGGAGAGAAACTATGAGAAAATGACAGTAAAGGAGAAAGAGACAATGAGAGAGAGAGAAGAGGGGAGAGTGGAGAGAAGTCTGGAAGAGACAGTGAAAGATAACAAACTTGATTATTGATCCTGCTTAATGAATTTATTTTGTGAATCTGTTGAATCAATTACTGTATAGATTGGGAAACCAAAAGTCAGTGACATCTACACTGCAGAAACACTAAATATATTATTAGGATAGATGTTTTGAATGAATTGACACAGTGGCTGATGAATGAACTGAAATTTTGATTTATCTTTATAGTACCTGCCCAATGAACTAAGGAGTCTATAAATATCAGAATATGAAATTGGTATTTTGATTTATCTCTGTAATATTTGATAAGTTGTTTGTAAATAATAATTTTGTTTAACAAGTGCACTTCATATTAATAAAATGGAACTTTTATGATCATTATTTTATAGATGTTTGTACCTTTTTTAAAAAATTCATGTTAGTGGTCCGTGGGATTCAGAATTGTGAGTTTAGTGGTCTGTGAGGTCTGAAATGTTGGTGACTGCTGCTTTAGCACATCTGTGAGCAGATTGCCACCATTTAAAGTATAGGCCACAATACAGTTGCTCAGAATTGCAGAAATGGAAGTTGCAGGTAAGGAAGGCCCACGTAGCAGAAAAGCAGTCATCTCCTGTGCCTGCCTCTGTGATGTTTATTTATTCAGAAATAGGTAGGAGTGGCTTTCCAGCAAGATATGGAAGGTCGCTCATTTTTTTAAAAAAAACCTGGAGAACTGCATTGTAGTATAATGGCTGCAGTGCTGGGCCGTGACTGGATAAGACTATGTTCAAATCCCTATTGAGCTCTGATGTTAGTGAGTAATTTTGAACCAACGACCTCTTCAGTTTGCCTCACAGGATTGCTTTGAGAATAAGAAAATGGGGAGAGAGATAAAAACATATGGTCAGTTGAATGTGTGTATGACTTCAAGTCAACCTATGAATTTCGTAGGGTTTTCTTAGGCAAGGAATACTTAGAGGTGGTTTTGGCAGTTCCTTCCCCCGAAACACAGCACCTGTAAGTCTCCCATCCAAGTGCTAACCAGCTCTGACCCTGCTTATCTTCCAAGATCAGATGAAATCTGATGCTTTTAGGGTATTTAGGCCCTTTATACAGTCATTTAGGCTGTTAAAAAAACTCCACTGCCAATGACTAACATAGGAACATATGTTTAGACAAACTAAATTTTTTAAGGGCTAGTAATTTGAAGACTCACAAGGCTGACATATTCTCATTGGCCTTAGGGGATCCATTCGCATTACACAGTTATATCACTTCAACTCTAACTGTTGTGGTGCCATCCTATGGAGTCCTAAAAGTTAAAGTTAAAGCATGTCTATTTAGAATTCAAGAGCCAGTGTAATGTGGTTTGAGCATTGGACAATTCCCTGCTCAACCATGAAAACCCACTGAGTGATCTTGGGAACATCACACACTCTCAGCCGAAGAAACTCCTTGATAGATTCTTCTTGTTGTTACATGCCTTCAAGTAATTTTTGATTCATGGCAACCTTAAGGTGCACCTGCAGTGGGGTTTTCTGGGGCTGGGAATGTGTGATGCACCTAAGGTCCAACTGAACCCTGCTCTCCAGGCTCATATTTCCAAGGTCAAACTGCTACGCCATGCTGGCTCTCCTTAGGGTTGCCATAAGTAGGAAATTACTTGAAGACACACAACAGCAGCAACAACAGCAACAACAAAATTTAGAATGCTGAGCCAGAGAGTTCTAGTGCCTCACCAAACTACAAACCTCAGGATTCTGTAGAATGGCCATTCAAGTGGAATTATAGTGCTATACATGAGTAGTCTGAAAGGCCCATTAAATCAACCCCAGTCTGACTCAGCTAGATCAGTCTCTACTGTTCTGTAGTAAGGACTAAATCTTCTTGGTGAAATTCAGGAAATGGCACTTGGTACCACAATTGAGGGGCCAGTATTTTGTAGATGGGCTGTCAGAATTGCTATCTGTGCCACTCCCCAATTTCTTCCCATCTCTGATAATGTCTTTTGCTGTTTTTGCAGATGCTACAAATCCTGTGACCATTAAGGAAGCTGCCACTTGTGCTGAGGAACACCTCAAAGGTGCAGGGCTGAATGTGCTAATAAACAATGCTGCCATTTTTACTGACTTGAAACTAGAAACTGTGGGTCCTGAAGACATGCTGAATCACTACAAGGTCAATGTGATTGGGCCATTGTTAGTGAGCCAGGTACAGTTGTATTAGATGTAGGCAGTATGGCTGTGGTGTGTATAGAGCATGGAAAGTTCATTTTTAAAAGTATTCAATTATAATTCCAAGGGGACCCCCAATAGTTACTGTTACAGCTGCATTTTTTTTAAAAAAAGGATTCTTTTCTTTTTATGAAAAATTACTGAGATAATTATGCTCCTTTTCCCAAAAATCAGAATTCTACAAGCTTGTAGTTGTAATACAAAATACAGCTAATTAGTGAGGCCACAACTGTGAGTGTAAAGCAGGGTGAACAACTGTGGAAGACTAGGGACTGCATTAACACCCTAGGAGACCTTGGGGGGGCCATACCTTCTCTGACAAATACATTTAAAAATTGCCCTCAAATGCCTTTAGGTTGTATGGGGCATTTTCTCCATGATTGATGTTTTAAAAGAGGCCTCTTTTGGACCTGAATGGACCCAGAAGGCCCACAAAATGTGGTGGAAATAACCCCTATCCCCAGTGGACATTTTGGAACATTTTTTGGGGGGGGGATTTATAAATCTTGCAAAAATTGTCTTTGATCCTGTGGGGCCCAGGGGGACAGAGCCACCTTGTCCATTAGGCACTTTAGGTATAGTGCCTAGATCTATGATCTACAAAACTAGGATTTTAGGGGGACTGCCAAATATAGTAGAAATGACCTCCATACCTCCTCAAATACGTTTGAGGGCATTCTAAATAATAATAATGTTGCAAAAAATTATTTTTTGACCCCAGGAGGGCCCACAAAAATTGCCCTGAGGCCTCACTTTGTCCACCTCTGATAAAAGTAAGTAATAGTCAGCTAAGTTATACCATTAAACTACAAGTCATCCCTTATTATGTTACACTCATGCTGTAAGCTAGAACTTTTTCATGCTACAAATTTATAGTGCAATGATTCTACTTTAACTGCCCTGGCAACATCCTATGGAATCATGGGATTTGCAGTTTGGGAAGGGGCATTCAGAGTTCTCACCCAGAGAGCTCTAGTGTGTCACTAGACTATAAATCCCAGGATTCCATAGGGTGCAGACATGGCAGTTAAAGTGGAATCATAGTGCTATAATGATGTAGTGTGAAAGGGCCCTCCTTGTATCTTAATTATTACAGACATAAGTTTATTTAAAAATACCTTGTTAGTAATTAGCTGTTTCCAAACTTTCACTGGGTATAGCTTCCAGAACTCAAAATGGTGAAAGAACTCACTTTGCTAAATGCATGAAGTGTTACCCTTTGTTAATAAGTTTATATATCTACATATAGACCAAGAGTGAGAATCATTTGACCTTTGAGAATCAACCTATTTAAGAATCATGAGCTGTATGCAGCTATTGGAGTTGAGGTCGACAGCAGCCCTTGGGGCTACTACAGACCCCTACCCAGGCCCTCAAAATATTTTTTTTAGCTTGAAAAAAACCTTTTATTTAGAAGAACACTCCCAACAATTCTGGGATGCTTTAAAATGCTGCCCCCTAAAAAACAGCACACATACACCAGAATGGCCCCCAAATGTGATATGATTTCACTTCTAGTGTCTCAAAATGATAACTGCAGTGATATGCTGCA
This sequence comes from Ctenosaura bakeri, assembly GCA_948474755.1. Lineage (NCBI taxonomy): Eukaryota > Metazoa > Chordata > Lepidosauria > Squamata > Iguanidae > Ctenosaura > Ctenosaura bakeri. The sequence goes on from CAOLHI010001910.1 coordinate 24,316, forward strand.
GCCCTCTGGAACTCTAAAGCAGTGGAAAAATCAAGTTTTGTGGCCACCCTGGGCTCCAAACATGTCCACCCCTCAGAGAGTATAACTGAACCAAATAGTCATGACTACATACTGTATTGCCTGAGACACTTGAATTAAAGTTGAAGTGTACATAAACCAAGCACATGTGACCATTCACCATAGCACAGTCCATCCTGACTGCACCATTGGGAGATCATTTCAGTGCAGTCTATCCTAACATTGCTGAATTGATTAACATGTACAGTAAGATAAATAATAGTTGGCTTGCATCCAAAGATTCCTTTCTTCTCAAAGAAGGCAACTTTTTGATGCAGTCCTGATTGCTCCAGAATAGATAGAATCAAACTTTCTAATCCAGATTCAGAGTCTTTATGCTAGATTTTTTGGGGGGAGGGGAATTGAAATCTTCACCCAGTAATGCAGCTAGGAGTGGGCCCTAGGGCCAAAGCAAGATCCCCAGAGACAATACCTCCCTCCTGGTGATCACCCAGAGAAGAGGAGTTCATAGGAGCCATGAAAACGGGCCCAGCACCAGTACCTGAACCAACCACAGGCAAGCCTAAGTCCACTGGGCTTAACGCTGTTTGTCACAGTTCTTCGCATTTCTTTCTATTTTTTTTTTTTTTAAAAATAACTATGAAGCAACCAGTTGGGCATTCACATGGCTACAGGTGCTCATTTTTAACCTTTAGTTTTTATTTTAAAATTCTGGTAGCCTTTTCTGCAACAACATGGTGCTTATTTACAAATAAATGTGTTTAACACTAATACTACTTAGTCACATTAGTGCTGTAACTTATTTGAGTTTTAAAGTACAAAACTACACATTCTCAGGTTATTTACTTCTTTTTTTAAAAAAAAAGAGTTGTGTCAGTGTTGATGTTGTTCTGTAACATACAGAGGAAGTTACGTTGAGAGGCATACAATGTTTCTTTTCTCCCTTCCTTTGTTCCAAGCACCTCAACTGAAGTAATACAGATGTATATTTAAAATGGAAGCAAACTTACATTACCATTAAGTCCAGGGTCTTAAACAATCTAGCTGCACCATTGTGTTCCCTCTCTGGTTTCTGAATATACATTCCTACACTCTTGCAGTACATGTCAGCAAGGAACTGCTCTTGAATATGTTGGCCCACAATCTAAAATGTAGGGTGAACCCATAAACATTTCACATGATTGGGCAAAGGTTGCAGAAAATTATTGCTAGCAGGAGTTTACATATAATTAATCTCAATTTCTGGAGAGTGGAGCCCCTGTTTTTCCCCTTTTCAAATTCCACAGCTGTAATACAACACGCATGCTTAGCACAGATGTCAGCTGAGATGTTACCCCAAAAAGGGGGTGACTCCTGGGTCCACCCCCAATGCCAATGCCTCTGTGAAAAGGTGAGGAATTACAGCTCAAAAGGGAGCCTTGTGGGAGGGGATAATGGGGGATCTTTTCACCCGTGTATACTGGTACTATCTGTGACCAGTTGGAGGTCTAAAGAGTGTTTTATTGGAGCTGTGTAACATGCCAGCATACGTCTAGAGTACTAGCAAAGAGTCAGGATCTGAGTAGGGTTTAAATGCCCTTTTTCTACTCTAATGGGGAGTGTGTTAATTGCTCTCTGGCAGGGCAGACAAAAGAGTCCAGAACAGGCTACTGGTCTTGACTTCAGGAGACAGAGCATTGAGAGAGATCATGATAGCCCCAACTGCCTTCTCAGTGCTAGATCTCTGTCTAAAGTATCCCTGGCAGGTAGCTGTCCAGTCTCTTTTGGAAGACATTCAAAGAAGGAGATCCTACCACCTCTCTAGGCAATTGGTTCCATTGCCAAACAGCTCTTACTGCTGAGGAGTTCCTTCTGATGTTCACTTGTGAACATTATGGCGCTGCAGAGGTTGGTGGAGTGTTGTTCCCGTTTTCCCTTAGCATTTATTATATTAGTTTTGTTCTAATTTTAACTAGAATTGTAAAATCCAATAACCAAAGCTGGATACACAAAGCACTCTGTTCATATGAAAGAACTAGGTGTGCCTAAGCACATTACAAGAGAAGAGACAAATCCTTATGGTCTCTAGTGACCTAAATAAGGAAAATCACCACCTCCCACCCTTCTAAAATATTTTACTATTTTCAGGCATTTGATTTCCATTTAGTCCAGATGCATCCATTTGGCCTTGAATGTCATTTTCTTTTCTGAGAATGTACGTTTTTATCTGATACAAAATCATTTCAGTATTTGTTCACTTTTTTTCTGTATAGGTGTTTAAAGGCAGGCAATGTACAATAGATTCATGATTTTATAAAATATGATGTTCAGTATTTATGTTTTGTCCTTTCATGATTTTAAATAGCCCCCCCTCCCGCAGATTACCTTAAAAATGTCCATAGGCTGAAACAGTCATGCTTTTCAACTAATAAACAAGCCATATTTTGAACATCTTGACAAAGGTCTCTTCTTTTCCTTGTGGATTTCAGTTGATGCTCCCCAGTTTTTGCTTTTTTGTTTTTCTTTTCTTTTCTTTTCTTTTTCCAATAAAGCAGATTGCGTCTGACTTTCTGTTTTCTGCATTCTGCTGACTTTCACCCACAATTGGTTTTGCACAAATGAATGATTTGGGTCCCTTTCACACCACACAGTTACAGTGCTATAGGATTGCACTTTCTGTGGAACATCCTATGGTATCCTGGGATTTGCAGTTTAAGGAGGGATGTTTACAATTCTCAGTCAAAGAATTCTAGTGCCTCTACAAGTTACAAATACCAGGATTCTGTAGGAAGTAACCATGGCAGTTAAAGTGGACTCATAGTGCTATGATTTTATAGAATGAAAGGGCCCAGGTTCTCTAGAATTTCTTCATTTCAACAACATAATGTAGACAAAGGTGCTATTTTATTGTTGCTGTTGTCAGACAGTTGGGAATCAGAAACTCTCATGGAACTACTGCAAAACACCTAGGGATCTACTCTTACATTCTAATCCACCTTCTTCCCATATCTAATCTGGACTAGAGCATACTTCAGAACCCAAATACCCAAATAATCTGTTTTTGTTTTTGTTTTTTTTAAGGCATCTTTCATTTTCTAGGCTGGGTCTGGAGAACCTGTGACATGTGTAATTCCTAGTTCTTAGCAGCTGTAACTGTCCTCACTAATAATAAGGCATGACTGGAGTTGTAGTAAATAAACATCTGGACCAAAAGATTTTCCATTTTCTGTTCTAGAGTCAGTATGGTAAAGAAGCTAAAGCAGAAACATGTAATCTGGTGCCCTCAAGATATTTGGAGCTGCAACTCCCAGAATCCCTAATTCTTGGCCATACTGTCTAAGGTTTATAAGAATGGTCAAAAACATGTAGAAGACACCTATCTCTAGGCTATTGAGCCTAGGCCGGGGGCACTGTATTCCAGTCTCCATTCAGGCATAAAACTCAGAGGGCCCCTCTGAGCCAGTTATTTATTGCAGGAAGGTCAGTGCACATTTTTTGAACTCCCTCTAAAGAGAGAGAAAAAATACTGAAAATAGTGCTTTTCTATTTTAGATCATTATGTGAGATGGTTCACTGAGCAAATTGAGAGTTATGTTGATTGAAATTAAAAGTGGGTCCTGTATTCATTTGCAGATTCCGTACTTAGCCTCCCTCACTCTTCATTTCAGGCTTTCCTACCTCTGTTAAAGAAGGCAGCCAAAGAAAGTACACAGGATGGACTCAGCTGCAGGAGAGCAGTCATTATCAATATTTCCTCTGTCTTGGGCTCCATTGAGTTAGTCCCCCTAAACTACAACAAGCCTGCAATCTCCTACCGCTGCAGCAAGGTAGGTGATATTTCCATGGTGATATGATGACTTCTGTCCAGGCAGGGTGAAATGGCTACCTTGGGCAGCAGGATTTTGGTGTCCTGAAAGGTTATTACATTGCATTTTTGTCATTATCATTATTTATTGATTCAAATAGATATTTGTGTGTACCAAAATCACTTGGCTGGCGTAAGGTACTATGCAGCTTAAATCTGGAAGGTTAGGGAGACTGTTTGCCTCAGGCAGCGAAGTTACTTTGGCCAGCCATGCAGTACCTCCCCATTTGATACGCACGTAGTGACAAACATGAATTTTAATCTCTCAGTTGTGTGAAGATGGCCTGTGTTGGAAGCCAGTGGCTGTTCCTAACCAGAATAGTGAGGTTGCTATGCTCTTTCTCTTCCTTTGGTCATGCTTGCAACCTTTCTTTCTTTTTTCTTATTTGCAGGCTGCTCTCAACATGTTGACAAAGTGTCAGTCTTTGAGCTACAAAGAGGATGGGATTTTGTGCAGCGCAATTCATCCTGGGTGGGTGAAGACAGACATGGGAACTCAAGAGGTAGGTGTCAATTTTTGTAAGGAGTTCTTTTAAAAGATGGACAGATGACATAAGCAAAAATATTGAGTCACAAAAGCGACCACATAATATAACATCTACATATCGAGTTAATTACACTTATGCAAAAAAAAAAAGGAAAGTACCAACAGATGTTATAATTCAATTTTCAACTACAAAGACGATGAGGGGTTTTTTTGAGAATATTTAAGAAAGATTTTGATAAAGAAATGGACCAACAAGAATCAGAGTTCAAGGACTCAGATGAAAAGAGAGTAATTGCATCACGTGCTCAGAGGAAAAAAAGACTTGGCGGTGAAGGATGTATAGACTAAGTTGGATACTGGATGAATAGCTATACAGACTGATGGGAATTGTCAAAATGAATAAGCTTATCTACAGGATAAATGGCAGAACACTAAATAAATGAAGGGAAGTGGTTGACTGATTTCTTTAAAAAAGAGCATTGGTGATCTGATGACAATAGGTTTTGATATTTAAAATTAAGATTACTATATAAGAAGAACTAGATTAGATTCAGAAGTTGTATTCTGTTTAATTTTTTATTTGTGTGTGTGTGTGTATATATATATATATATATATATATATATATAATCTTTCAGTAATTGATCATTACTATAATATAATTTAAAGTTAGGTAATAAGGAATTTTGTATTTGAGAAATTAAGTCAGTAAGCAACTAAAATGGTAAGTGAGAAGCAACAATCAATAATTATGGGATAAAATGAATGAATTAACAGCTGCTAATGTTTTAAGTAATGAGAAACTGCAACAAGGGCGGAAGCCAATTTTAGTTATGTTTTGTTAGTATTTAGTACTAGTGTATTTACGCAGTGTTGCCCAGGGTTTTATTTTCCTCTTAAGAACTCACCAAACTGTCTTCTAGATTTCTTGTAACTTTGCTCCATATTTCCCAATGCAATCTGTATTCAGAATTATTTATACACACAGTTTGGGTTCCTGAGGGAGTACGCTATCCTCCTCCTCGCTGCTAGGCCTCATCTTCATAGCAACCGGCCTATTCCAGTACCTATAACTTATCCCCATATTCCCCAGTCCAATTATGTATTTGTAGTTGTTAACATAAATAGACCAAACAAGAAAGGAGAAGGAGTAGCCTTATATGTCAAGAAGATTTTCACCTGTGAAGAGATCTGTGACTTAAATCAGGGACGCCTGAACTCAGGTTTGCCAGAGAGTTTAAAAACAATAAAAAGGACTTTTCAGATATGTCCACAGCAAAAGGAAAAACAAAGAAAGGATAGGGTGGCTGCTCAGAGAAGATGGCCAATTACTTAACAGGGGAAGAGAGAAGGCAGAACTGCTCAACACCTTCTTTGCCTCAGTTTTCTCCAAAAAGGATAGAAGTACTCAACCTGGGGAGTGGAGAGCAGGTGAAGAAGGCGGGGAAATGCAGCATATAACAGGTAGAGAAGTAGTACAGGAATAACTGACTAAACTGGATGATTTCAAGTCTCCAGGGCTAGATGAATTACATCCAAGGATATGGAACTGGAAGAAGTCATTTCTGAACTGCTCGCAATAATCTTACTCTTGGAGAACAGGAGAAGTCCCAGCAGACTAGAGAAGGGCAAATGTCATTCCCATCTTCAAGAAGGGGAAAAAAGAGGACCCAAATAATTATTGACCGGTCAGCCTGACATCAATACTAGGAAAGATCCTAGAGCAGATCATGAAACAGTCAGTTTGTAATTACTTAGTAATGCCAGAATCACTAAAAGTCAACATGAATTTTTGAGAAAAGTCATGCCAGACTAATCTTGCCTCTTTTTATGCTAGGGTTACAAGCTTGATAGATGAAGGGAATGCTGTAGACATAGCATATCTTGATTTCAGTCAGGCCTTTGACAAAGTTCCCCATGACATGCTTGCAAAGAAACTAGTAAAATGTGGACTGGACAGTGTTCCTGTTAGGTGGATTGGTAATTGGTTGACCGACCAAACCCAAAGGGTGCTCACCGATAGCTGTTTTTCATGCTGGAGAGAAGTGAATAGTGGGGTGCCACAGGGTTCTCTCCTGGGCCAGTGCCATTGAACATCTTCATCATTGACTTGGATGAAGAAGTAGAGAAGGTTAAGATGGGACATGATAACCATGTTTAAATATTTGAAGGGATATGTTGAGGAGGGAGTGGGCTTGTTTTCCGCTGCTCCAGAGACTAGGACAAGGAGCAATGGATTCAAGCTGCAGGACAGGAGATTCCATGTGAACCTCAGGAAGAACTTCCTAACGGTTAGAGCTGTCCGCCAGTGGAATATGCTACCTCAGAATGTGGTGGAGTCTCCTTCTTTGGAGGTTGTTAAGCATAGGCTGGATGGCCATCTGTTACGAATGTTTTGATGTGTCCTGCATAGCAGGGGGTTGGAATGGATGGCCCCTGTGGTCTCTTCCAACTCTATGATTCTATATGGACACTGCCCTCCTCCTTGCTGCAAGGCAACTGTGGCTGTTTCTGCATTGCAATGTTATAGTGCTATTATTCCACTTTCAACATCCTGTAGAATTCTGAGGTTTGTAGTTTACTGAGGCCAAAGAGCTCTCTGGATAAGAATTCTTAAATGCCCATCCTTAAATTACAAATCCAGGATTCCATAGGATGTTGAAAGTGGAATAATAGCACTATGACAATGTAGTGTGGAAATGGGCTATGTTGTGTATATCACTTTAATTTCACTCACTTATGCCTCCCAAAAGTTTTTTGGTATCCTTATTGATGGTAGGCCTCATCTCCATAGCAACCAGCCTGAAGCCCAAGAACTCTCAGCTGAGAATTCTAAAGGTCCCTCCCTAAACGGTCAATCCCAAGATTCCATAGAATCTTCACAGCCAGCCAATCATATGAGGTCTTCTCACCTCACTCATAGAATCATAGAATCATAAAGTTGGAAGAGTCCCCAGGGGCCATTGAGTCCAACCCCCCTGCTATGCAGGAACATCCATCAAAGCAATCGTATGAAGTTTGCCTGCCTGACACAGATAAGCTCACAAACAGACAAACATTGAGTTTTATATAGTAGACTTGTTTTAGTTATGTCTAGATTAGGATAGAATCATAGAATCATAGAAATGTAGAGTTGGAAGAGACCACAGGGGCCATCCAGTCCAACCCCCTGCCAAGCAGGAACACCCTCAAAGCACTCCCGACAGATGGCCATCCAGCCTCCGCTTAAAAACCTCCAAGGAAGGAGACTCCACTACACTCCGAGGCAGCAGATTCCACTGCCGGACAGCCCTGACTGTCAGGAAGTTCTTCCTGAGGTTCAGGTGGAATCTCCTTTCCTGCAGCTTGAATCCATTGCTCCTTGTCCTGGTCTCTGGAGCAGCAGAAAACAAGCCCTCTCCTTCCTCTACGTGGCATCCCTTCAAATATTTAAACATGGCTATCATGTTCCCTCTTAACCTTCTCTTCTGCAGACTAAACATACCCAGCTCTCTAAGTCTATCCTCATAGGGCATGGCTTCCAGGCCCCGCACCATTTTGGTCGCCCTCCACTGTACTTGCTCCAGCTTGTCAATATCCTTCTTGAATTGGGGTGCCCAGAACTGGACACAGTATTCAAGATGAGGTCTAACCAAAGCAGAGTAGAGTGGTACCAGCACCTCCCTCGATCTAGACACCATACTCCTATTGATGCATCCAAGAATTGCATTGGCTTTCTTGGCTGCCGCATCACACTGTTAACTCATGTTCAGCTTGTGGTCTGTGAAGACTCCTAGATCCCTTTCACACGTACTGCTATCCAGCCATGTGTCCCCCATCCTATATTTCTGTATTTCATTCTTTCTATCTAAGTGTAGGACCTTACACCTCTCTCTGTTGAATTTCATTTTGTTCGCCTTGGCCCAGCTCTCCAATCTATCCAGGTCATTTTGAATTTTGATCCTGTCCTCTGGCGTACTAGCAACCCCTCCCAATTTGGTATCATCTGCAAATTTGATGAGCATGCCCTCTATTCCTTCATCCAAGTCATTGATGAAGATATTGAACAGCACTGGGCCCAGGACAGAACCCTGTGGCACCCCGCTAGTCACTTCTCTCCAGGATGAAAAGCAACCATTGGTGATCACCCTTTGGGTTCGGTTGGTCAACCAATTACAAATCCAACTAGCAGTAGCCTTGTCCAGCCCACATTTTACTAGCTTCTTTGCAAGAATGTCATGGGGAACTTTGTCAAAGGCCTTACTGAAATTGAGATATGCTACATCCACAGCATTCCCTTTGTCTATCAAGCTAGTAACTCTGTCATAAAAAGAGATAAGATTAGTCTGGCATGACTTATTTTTGAGAAATCCATGTTGACTTCTCGTGATTACCGCGTTGCTTTCTAAGTGATTAGAAACTGACTGCTTAATGATTTGCTCCAGGATCTTTCCAGGTACTGATGTCAGGCTGACTGGGCGATAATTATTTGGGTCCTCTTTTTCCCCTTCTTGAAGATGGGGACAACATTTGCTCTCTTCCAGTCTGCTGGAACTTCTCCTGTCCTCCAAGATTCCTCAAAGATTATAGCAAGCAGTTCCGAAATGACCTCTGCCAGCTCTTTTAATATCCTAGGATGCAATTCATCTGGCCCTGGAGACTTGAATTCATCCAATGTGGCCAGGTATTCCTGTACCACCTCTCTACCTGTTATGTGCCTCATTTCCCCTGCTTCCTCCCCTGCTCCCCAACCACCAGGTTAAGTGCTTGTATCCTTCTGGGGAAAAAATGAGGCAAAGAAGGTGTTAAGTAGTTCTACCTTTTCTCTTCCCCCTGTGAGTAATTCACCATCTTCTCTGCGCAGCGACCCCATCGTCTTCTTCTTTTTCCTTTTGCTGCGGACATATGTCTGTTGATGTTTGTCGATTGTATTTGTTGTTATTGTTTTGTTGTTTTGTATGTTTGGATTATGCTGTTTTAATTTTTTTTTTCTTCTTTCTACTTAATAAAAATAATTTTAAAAATGATGATAACAAATCATAGAAGTGTTGTTGGGACCTATGCTGTACTACAGTAGTTCAGTAGTTAGGACTTCAATTCCCAAAAGTCCGAGACAGCTTGGCTGACAGTCAGGAATTCTGGGAGCTGAAGTCCAAAACACCTGAAGGACCAAAGTTCACGAATCACTGACCTAATCCTAGTTAAGTTCATTCCTAGTTAAGGAGCTCTTTCTAGGCTGGGTGTAGCAGACATTTTAATGTCAGGGGCTACATTTCCCCAAGGACCCAGGGAAAATGATTGGACACTTAGAACTAGTGGCATGCAGGGACAAAGCCAGAAGTAGCTTTTTATCTCTTTCAAACAGCCCATGTGCACACTGCATTCATTTTTAAACACATGCATACATCTGAAGTTTATTGATCCCTCATTCATTTGATTCTCTCTATAAAGGCATGCTGCTGATTTTTATCCTGCTTGTCTCTTGCAGGCTGACTTGAATGTAGATGAGAGTGTGCGAGGGATTCTCAATGTGCTTTACAACCTTTATGACAAACACAGTGGTGTTCTTGTGAACTGGAAAGGAGGAAAAATTCCTTGGTGAAGGTGATATACAATGAACACAGGCTAAGCTGCAACTGGTGACATGATCTTTTTCTTCGGCAGCTGAGTGTGATGCTCACAGGCCAAGAAGCATCATAGCTCCAGTGCCCAAATCACTTGAGGGCTTTCTCACACTACTAATAAACTCCCACTGTTGGGAAATGTCTGTGCCTTGTAAACTGTTTGTGCTTTTTAAATCAAAAGGTAACAGGGGTGGGCAACTGTTGTGAATTAGGGGTCCACATTGGCCACTCAGGAGATCTTGGAAGGCTACACCACCCTGTATTGTACCATCTGGGAAAAAATCATTTTCTTTACTCCAAAAAACAATTCAAAGACCAGCCACACTATTTCAATGCAGGAGTCAGAAATTCCCATAAGCAGCTCTCCCCTTCTATGACAGTAAAAATACAGTAATAAAGTAAAATGACTAACAGCTTCTTGCCATTTTGCACCCCAAATCTGTTGTTTAAGGTGGCTGCTTCATTTTGTCTGGTGGTAGAACCTGCCTTGAGTTGGAGCTGCTGGAGCTACACTGGCAGTCCATGGATATGTATGCTGTTGCCCCATATGCTGAGTGATAGGCTGGACTAAAAGTTTGGGCAGCAAAAGCTTTCTAGGCTCTGCTGTTAGTTTGATGCTGGCTTCTCATTGGCTCCTTATCAGGAAGATTTGTAATTTTTCTGAGCAATACAGTATTGTTCACACTGTCTAGCTTCTGGCTGTTAACTTTAACTGAACACTGACAAACTGTCCTATCTTCAAACAAAATCTCTGATGCTTTCTTTCCCAGTAGCATTCTGAATTTGCACTACATCATGGGTGACATAGCCATTAAAGGAAAGATGGAAACACTTGTGTGGTACTTTTTTCCCTCCTTATTTTTTATTCAAGTTTCCAGTCCTCAAGATATTGCAGAATAGCAAGACAGTGGCACAATGATAACGATCAATAACATCAGACAGCTCAGAAGTATTTCTGGAACATCTAGCTGTTCCAAAAACTTTACCTTCCTTCTTTGTCCCTGGAAAAATATCAGTTTCCAGCTGAGCTTCAGTTTCAGAAGAAGAGGCTTCACTAGTGATTTAAGTCTAAATGTGGAATTTCTCCAATAATTGCCAGTGATGTAGACTCAAGTCGATTGACTCGAACTCCAGTCCAACTCAAGTCACTTCAATGACTTGACTTGGACACAATTCATCAGTAAATCATGGATCAACTTTACTAGACTCAAGACCTGTCTTTTTTTAGTGAACAACTTGCTCTAGAGTAAAGGAGGCTTGGAAGGCAGACGGAGTGAAAGGCAGGAAGCAATGGAGGTAGAGGGGTTTAAAATCTTGTTAATGCAATGGGAGAGTAAGGGAAGCTTGGAAGGCAAAGAGAGTAAAAGGCAGGAATCAATGGGTTTGGCGGGATTTAAAATCTGGCTGAAGCAAAGACAGGGTAAAGGAAGTTTGGAAGGCAGAGAAGTGAAAGGCCAGAATCTGCGGGTTTGGAGGTTTAAGTCAAATTCTGATTACTCGTGAGGAAGCCACCAGGATAGGTATGCTGCATTGCCTTAAAGTTTAAACTCTTAAAGGAAATTTTAAAGTCTGTCTGAAGCATTGCTGAGGCAAGGTGGGAAAGGGAGTGACAAGACAGGGCTTTGATTTTCAAGTTATTGAAACTTAAACCCCACCCCTCCTTTTTTTTCTGTTAAATTTGGCTCTGAGACTTAAGACTCAACTTGAGACTTGACTTGAATTATCTTGTAAAGACTTGAGACTTGACTTGAGACTTGGAATAAAAGACAAATACCGGTACATCACTGGTAATTGCTAAGCCCTGCATGCTAGGACAATTCTAAACCTGGCTCTTTTTAAAAAATTTAGCTTTTGGCAGGTCCAGAAAGCTTGGCTGAAAGCTCAGCTGGTTTCCTGGGTAAATAACTGAAAGCATCTGAATAACAGTGGGGAAATTTGGAGATCAGCGAAAAAGGGAGCAATCCAAGTTGAAGGTTTCCTGTTTTCATATTGAAGTCTAAGATGCTATATGCATTCACTATGATTTTCATGTCCACAAAAGAAAATTCGTGCCAATGACTTGGGCAGTTAACTGGAAGTGATGTTGAATAAATTTTCCCACATAGGGCTTCCTCTCTTGTTTCCTAGTGAAGATTTATGGTTGTTTTTGTTTTTTTGTCTAGGGAAAATCTGAGTTCAAACTTGCAGTAGAGGTCTGTCTTCAGAGTAATAGTAATTGCCAAAAGGGTCCTTGTGTTCATCCAGGTTTCTCTGCAGGTACTGCATTGGGGACCTGCCAGGGGACCTGTGGAGCTGTTCATGTCCACTGCCTTTCCGTTCCAGAACAGCAGCAATGTTCTTCACATTCTCACAGGTTAGCAGGTTAGACTGCTGCTGCCCCCATCTTCTTTATTCAGAATGCCTCTGAGACAACTTTGGCACAGAAGCATTCTGGGAAATGAAGATGGTCGGTGTGTGGAGCCACTGCCTATTGCTTCACAGCATGCCACAGCATTACTCTATGCAATTATAAAGAAAGGGGGCTACTTTCACCAAACCTCTCCTCCCCAAAAAATGGAAGAGGACTCCATAATTTCCAGCTTGGTAACAAAGAAGGTCAGTGAAGCTGTGGAGGACACATGTGAGAGGTGGGGGAACTAAGCTGGTTACTGTTAGGACTTTCTGTTTTTCTAAGCCGGGATTCAGCAGCTGTGGGAGGCTAAGGGGCCGCATGAGTTTCCCAGGAGACTTGGGGAGCCACACTCCCTCCTAGTCAAAAACTGTATCTGATGCTAAAATAATTTCAGCTGCCCTGATGATGATGTACCTTGACATGTGATCTGAGTGTATGCTGGCAGAACAAAAGGCCTGAGAAGGCACACTATATGAGAGGAAACATCCTTTGTGGCATTGTGTGCCTTCAAGCTGTCATCACGGTTATGATATGTCGGGTGAGACCACTAGATATCCTTTTGATATCAAATAATTTGGCCTTGGCTTGACCTTTCTCTGCCACCCTATTCCACGTGTTTGCAGAGGCCCCCTAGACAAGCACGTATGGGCGCGGCCGTTAATGGTTGTACATTCCAAGACCCCATTCAGGCAAGCAACTTAAGCCCCTCCATTGCTTTAGGGAAAACCCTCCCTGCAAACAGGCTCTGCTCTGCTCAGATTTACACAAAGCCACACAGCCAAGAGCTGAACTATTCCTTTATATCGGGCCATTAACGAACTGGCCACACTATTGTCTTAAGAGCTAAACCCATCATGCAAAACATGACCTTTTCCAACTCCTTTGTCCAACTCCAAATTTCCTTTGTTCTCACCGAACATGACATAGCCTGTAGGTAAAACCCACCCTATAAAAAGTCCCCACTTTTGGGACGTCTTTGGATCACCCTGGACTTCCATCCCGCCTTGCTGCCGCTCTGCCTAGTGAAGTTTTCCCCTCAGTTCTCCACAACTGAGTCTGTCTCCCCCAGAACCCCATCTTTCTCTCCAGGACTACGAGACCAGGTGTCGTATTACCCATCCCTAAGCTCTCCATTTCTGCTTCCAAGTTAGCTAGTGTGTGTGTTGTTTTATTTGCTGTTTATCTTTCAATAAAACTGTTATTTTTGTTACTTTTAAACTTGCCTGCCTGCTCTCTGATCTGAAGCCGTAGACATTGGGTTAAAGATCCTTGCTAAAGTTACCCTGCCGCTTGTTTAGCCAAGAGAGTGCTTGAGTTAAATTCCCCCAACTTGTGATTTTATTTGGTTATTTGGGCGCCCCTCCCGGGACCCCCAACATACAGGGTAACAAAGCCATTTCCAACTTATGGTGGCCCTAAGGCAAACGTATACCACGCTGTCTCTTGAAATTTAGCAGTTCATCCTTTAGCAGTTCATATTTAATTGCTGCTCTTAAACTTTTGTTTTGTTTCCTCTATTATTCCTTTGCCCAACATTTCCCCTCAGATGCCTTCAAACAGGCATTTTCCCCATGTTTTAGCCCTCCCTCAGCCATTTTAGGCCTAGGAGAGGTCTTAAAGAAACACAGGAAGTAACCAGAAGTCACTTCCGGTTTTATAAAAGGCACTCCTGGTTCTAAAATGGCCCAGGATGCCCAAAACATGACAAAAAAGACCATCCCCAACAATCCATTGAGGGCATTTTGGGGCAGATATTTTTTTGATCCCCAGGGGCCACAGAATACTTCAGTTAAGATAAAGGGACAAAAACACCTTGGAGGCTGCATACAGCTCGTAAGCCACACTTTGCCCACCCATGTTCTAAGCTGAACCTAGGAAATTTCTTTTCAGATGAAGGAACAGGATGACATGCTGATGCTGTCTAACTGATTAGTGGTAGGATGATGCACTAGGAACCAGAGTATTATCTTACCACTGGTCAATTATGGATGATTTCAGCTTGTTACTGGATTTACTCATTTTAAAAATGACACTGTGTGGTGTGGGGAAAGTAAGGCAATTAAAGAAGTCAATAACCATCAAGTGAGAAGCCCCTTCTCAGAATTTGACTAAGATACAAAGATAAACTTTATTCTAAAATATTATTATAAGTATTCCCCTTCCCCAACATTTCAGGATAAGTGACTAACTTAAAAGAGATTTGATCAAACAGCAAAGAGACAATCTGTAGTTCAAAACAAGGAATTAATATTAGGAGTCATTTGGCCATGGTTATCATATAAATAATTGCTAGAAGGGTTTAAAACTGATTTTAAAAAAGAAGGAATAGGATATAATAGAATTCAGTTTACTCTTGCAATCAGGAAAATCATGCAATTGCAAAATTATATAAATGTCTATTAAGGATAGAATTGGAAGGATAAACAATAGAAACAGGATGAATATCTGGACACAGAACTTTGGCTGTCCAATACTGCTGAAACGCTGGGTGAAAACATGGAATGAGAATGTGAGATTAACTCCAATTACTCTTCTTGCAATGGTAAAAATAGCAAATTTAGAATTTATATTTTGTAAGAGAAATAAAAGCTGTCTTTTTCATCATCAAATACCCTCAGTCCCTTCATAACTTTTTCTAGTAATCTTAAGCCTCTTTCTTTATCAGGTGCCTACCTTTTCTTTCTCTTCATGATCATAAGCCACTTTCTTCATCAAACAATGGCTTCTTCTTTTTCTTTCTTTTCTTTCTTTCTCTCTTTTCTCCAAGAACAGGTTCATATTTAAATATTCCTAAAAGGCCTTTTATCAGGGCAGCCACACTTAATCGGTACCTTTCATCCTTGTACATGAAAATCAATTCTTCAAGTCAATCCTTGCTGAAAAAAAGCATTTTTCCTGTGAAATCTGTCCATCAGTAAGTCCATCAGTAAATTCTTATTCTCCTTTTTCCCAAGAAAAGTCTTATGAACTCAGAGGCCAGTTGTCATATGTTTTCCAGAGTAATGTCTGTTCATACTCCAAGTTTTGACCATTCAATTTTGTAGTTGGAGGTTGAGTTGTGATGTTTCTTAATGCTTTTTGTCTTTCTAACAGCTGTACTGACTCTCTCCATCTCTTGCTGAGTGTTTATCTTGTATATCTTGTATATTTTGTATAAACATAATTTCCAAATATCAGGTCAGCTCTTGCAAAGGTTGTGCTAAATCTTATTTTTCTTCTAGTTGCCAATATGTCATTTCAACCACCTCATTTTCATCTGACCCATCTTTAAAGTGCCCTGGCAATTTCTCTAATAAGTACATTGATGCATCCAGATGCCAGAACCCTAAGATGTACTTACTTAACATGTTAAATGTCATTGATGTTCTTTTTCCCCCCAATATTTTTATTAGTTATCAAAAACATATGAATTACTTCATGTCTATACCTAACCGCACAATGAGATATATACATTTACATATGACAAACAATAATAAATACTGTAAAGATCATATACCAAAAAACATACCATCTCTTAAAAAATTGTACAATAAAGGTAGTAACAAAAACATTCACTTGACTGTGTGGTTCTCGATGTTCTCTTCGGTATCTCCTTTTAACCTTTGTTATCTTATTACCTTTCTAATATTCTATTAAACCAGGTTACAGTTCCTTATGTACACATGGTCTACTAATATGAATAATACCACACATAGACTGTCAACTTAAAGAAACCACCCCCACTGAGAAGGACATTACTGCTAATACTGCACATGATTTTTTTTTTACACTTTCCTGTCGGCTAGCCCTCCATATTTCATATGGGATAGTATTTAGTATGGGATATGTAGCAGTAGTATTTAGCTGCTTGCTTGTAACCAAGAATGTGAACTAGAGACCATTAGGTAAATAACACCAGGAATTCAGCACTGATAAGAAATACCAGCCTGAGTTAGTTCCTCCAAGGTCATTTGCTGTCTGATTACTGTGGGAACAGATTCTTTTGCTTATAATGTTTGGTCTCTGCAAATTGCCTCCAGTTCGATCACTGAAGTCTTGTACACACATCACACTCTAAATAAATCATGTAGTAGCACATTTGGGTGTGTGATCTCAGTTCCTGACACCTTCCTGTCCTATGCGAGAGGAAATAACAACCTAGGAGTTGTGAAAATTAGTTAAAAATTTATAAGAAGATAAGTATGCATTTACAAGAAGTCTATAGTATATTACAATCAAGTAGTCTAATTTTCTTTATATCTTTTTATATCATTTATAAATCTTGCTTTGTACATTTTCGGTTGGATGGATATACACTAACTTTATTCCAGATAGTTAAGGTATAAAGTCTAACCCTGATGGGGAAAAAAAAGGTAACGCATCATTATTCAAGTTTTAGATTATAACTATTAGATCAAAAATACAACTTTAACCTTCCTAGGTTTTCCTTCTTAACATTTCTTTGACAATAGTCCACTCATAACAACCAAAAAATTTCCAATATTATTGCTGATTCCAAACTATAGCCCCTTCCTACTTTTATTTTATTTTGTTTTATACTTTTTCTCAAGATAATCTTTGCTTAATCTTAATTTTTTAAATATCTTTTTATTAAAAACTGAGCAAAAACAAACATCACATAATCCATCTGACATTACATACATAACATTACAAACATAATAAACATTTAAAAAACAAAACGTACAAATACATATAACATACTGCATATCTTATTTACATAATCTAGACAAACATAGAGCACTTCTCCCTTTTCATGGGATACAGCCTTGTATGTTTTTTTCAAAAAACCTACCTCTGTGCACCAGAAAGGAATAAAACTAATACCCATTTTAACATACATTATCTTCAACTCTACTTGCAAATCTGTCATCTTAACATTATTAATATACTTCGACATTCCTATTCTTCCAAAAAATACCTGTTGCATCAACACCTCTTCTCTTGTTTCTACCTCCCTCCACATTGATATCTAGGGATTATCTCTCATTATTTTTACTATTATCACTTCCCAAACTTGTTCCTTATATATGATTTATCACTAAAATTGGTTCTCAAGGTTAAAAACCTTTAATTACAATTTCCTTATTACCCAGAAATTCTGTAAACAGTTCCCAAGCTTTGTAAAACTTACTGTCCATCTTATTGTCTAATCTATAGGTCATTTTGTCCATTTGCGCTATTTCCATAATTTTTTCTATCCATTCCTCCACTGTTGGGATGCAGGTTGATTTCCAATATCTAGCATAAACGAGTCTGGCTGCCACAATTAAATGCCACGCTTTTGGTGCAGAAGTCTATCAAACCGTCTGCACCAAAGTCTCCCAATAAGAAAAATTCAGGAACTAATTCAATTTTCTTTTTCAAAATTGTTTGCATATTTGCTCGTATGGCGTACCAGAATCTCTTTGCTCTATCACATCTGCACCACATGTGGTAGAAGGATCCCACTTGTTCCTTACATTTCCAGCATTGATTATTCATATTCTTATTCATTTTAGCTAATCTGCTGGGTGTTAAATAACGGTATACCATTTTCAACACATTTTCTTGTAATGCATAAGATCTGGTATATACCATATTATTTTTCCAAATTGTTTCCCATTCTTCCAGGAGAATATTATGGTTAAAATCTCTAGCCCATTTTGTCATACAGTCTTTGATTGTCTCTTTCTCTAATTGAAAGGATAACAATTTTTTATACAATCTTGAAAGCAACTTTTTTTCTCCTTTTAACATCAATTCTTCCAATTCATTTAGTCTTAAATCCATTCCTTCTCCTTGTATGTCATTTTTAAATCTTTCTTTTATTTGCATATAGGGAAACCATGGTATGTCAAATCCTTCTTCTTTTAGTTGTCTTTGATCTTTCATTAAAATTACCTCTCCACTTTGCTTTAATAAATCTTTGTAAGTCCTCCAACTACCATGTCTCCTCAAACCTTTAATAGAAAGTGCTTCCATCAGTGAAATCCACACTGGTTTTTTTGGACAGAAATAGAACTTATACTTCTCCCATACCTTAAAAAGAGCTTTCCATGCCACATACCTTTTAAAGGTTTTTTGAACTTTTGCTTTATCATACCATAGGTACGCATGCCAGCTGAAATGAAGATCATGTCCTTCCAAAGCCAATATTTTCCTGTCGTCCAGGAGGATCCATGGTTTCATCCAAGCTAGATACGCCGCCTCATAGTATAAACCTAAATCTGGTACTGCAAAGCCCCCTCGCTGTCTTGTGTCAGTTAACCACTTACACTTCATTCTTGGTTTCTTCCCATTCCATATGAATTTTGACAGTTCTTTTTTACAATCTTGAAACCACTTCTTAGATATCATAACTGGTATCATCATAAATAGAAAAAGTATTTTGGGAAGAACACTCATTTTTATCACTGAAATTCTGCCCATCAGTGAAAGATCCATTTTTTTCCACAGATTCAATTTCTTTTGAATTTGGCTCCAAGTCTTTTGATAATTGTTCTTAAACAAATGATTATTCTTGTTGGTCACTTCTATTCCCAAATATTTCACTCTTTGGACACATTGAATGCCTGCTTTCTTTTCAATCTGTTCCTTCTCTGGTAATTTGATATTTTTCAGAAGAATCTTGGTTTTAGCTTTGTTAATTTTAAAACCGGCCATTTTTCCAAATTTATTTAAGAGTTAACTTTATCAATTCTGATTAAGGGGTCTTCTAAAAATATCACCATGTCATCAGCAAAGGCTTTGTATTTGAACTGGTCTTGCCCGATCTTAACCCCTTGAATAGAATCTTCACTCCTTATTTGCCATAATAAGACCTCCAATACAAATAATAAGGGAGACAATGGGCAACCTTGTCGGGTTCTCTTCAAGATTGGAATATTGTCTGAAAAATCTCCGTTGATGATTAAAGGGCCTTTTGCTTATTATACATAGCCTTTATCCAATTTGTAAACATCTCTCCAAATTCCATTTCTTCTATAATCTTTATTTAAAATGGCCAGTTAACATTGTCAAAGGCTTTCTCTGCATCAAGGAAGATGAAAGCACTTTTTTTTCATTGTGGGATTCATAAAATTCTATTACTTCAAGTACAGTTTGAATATTTGATCTCATCTGTCTCCCAGGAATAAAACCACTTTGATCTTCATGTATAAATTCTGGCAGAACTTTCTTCAGACGATTTGCTAGAATATAGAGGTAAAAAATTTATAATCCACATTCAAAAGTGATATAGGCCGGAAGTCTTTACATGTGGGGGGATCAAGATCATCTTTGGGAATCAATGTTATATTCACTTCTATCCAACTTCTTGGAAGTGTGTTAGCACCCCATACTTCATTCATCATAACTTGCATCGGCCCCCATAGTTGTTCTCTAAAGTGTTTATAAAAATTCGCTGTTAAGCCATCCGGACCTGGAGCCTTATTGGATTTTATTCCTTCTATCGCTTTGTTAATTTCATTGATAAAAATTGGTTTGTTCAATGTCTCTTGAAGATTCTGTGGTATTTTGGGGAGATTTTGTAAACGGAGATATTCTTCCATTTCATTTGTACTTTCAACTTCCTTAGCTTGAAACAAATTCTTGAAATAATTAACAAGTACTTTATTTATTTCTTCAGTTCCTGTAATTATACGATCACCTTCTTTAAGCCTCAATATTAATCTCTTTTTTCTTTTCCTTCCTAATTTTATACGCCAACCATCTTCCGGGTTTGTTGGCATGTTCAAATTGTTTTTGCTTTAAAAAACGAATCTTTTTTTCAATTCTTCCATGGTAAGCACTGACAACTGTTTTTGTAATACTTTCATATTCAATATTCTTTATCTCAGGGATTACTTTTTAATTTCCCTTCCAACTCTTTAATCTTTTCCATTATATCCACCGGTTTCTTCTTCTGTTTCCTTTTATACTCAATATTTTTTTGAATAAGAAACCCTCGAAACACAGCCTTAAATGCGTCCCAGACTATTCTAGTCTTAACTTTGTTGTTCAAATTACTTTTAAAATATTCTTGCATTTCTGTTTTGCATGATGTTACAATCTCCTCTTGCATTAGGAGGGCTTCATTCAATTTCCATTTCCATCTTTTACTTTGACCTTCCAGCCTTAAAGTTACCGGGTTGTGATCACTAAATGTCTTGGTCAGAATCTCTGTTTTTTTAATATAACCCTGCCAACTCCTTGGCAGCCATATATAATCAATTCTTGGCCACAAATCCACAAGGCACTGTCCACAGTCAGATACAGTTATTGTTGGGAACTAAATATTGATTAAAAAGTCAAAGAAAGCAATATCAATGGAAAGTGTTCCTGACGCAGTTGCCAGTCTCCCAAGGAGGGAGAAAGCATTAATTAAGTTAAAATTGAGGAATTATGATATATTAGACAAATTAAGTGCTGGCCATTCTAATCATAATTTATTTTTTTCGTTATATTTTACTTACGTTGTTATAATTTATCATCTCATTACCATTTGAATCCGTCAGAGTTCCCAATTTCACTTTTCACATATTCCACAAATGGTTGCCAGCTTTGAAGAAATTTAGTATTTTTTCCCCCTTCTAACATATAAGTACGTTTATCCATTTTGGCTTTTTCTGACAACTTCTCTAGCCACTCTTCAACTGTTGGGATATCTTTTTTTTTCCTAGTATCCGGCATAAACAACTCTGGTTGCTACTGTCATATGCCATATTAGTCGATCCCATCTCTTTTCCAAATCACTGCCCAATTTGAAAATTCCTAAGAGGAAGAACTCTGGTTTTAGATCAATACTTAGTCTTAATATTCTTTGCATCATAGATCTTATCTGGAGCCAATATTTTTGGGCTCTCTCACAACTCCACCACTGATGGATAAAGGTGCCTATTCCTCTGTCACATTTCCAACATATATTGCTGGTCGCCTTACACATCTTCACTATTCTAGCAGGAGGTAAATACCACCTATATAGAATTTTAAGAATGTTCTCCTGAAGAGTATAGGAACACGAAAAACTAATACTGTTTTTCCAGATCTTCTCTCACTCTTCTAGATATATCTTGTGATTTATATCAGTGGCCCACTTAATCATATATTCTTTAATTGATTCATCAACCATCTTGTTCTGCAACAATAATTTATATAATATAGAAAGTAAGCTTTTGTCCCCCTTTTAAAGTCTTTTTTCAAGTGGTCTGAGCTCTAAATCAACACCTCCTTCTTTCAAATCTTTTTTAAACCTTTCTCTAATCTGTAAGTAGGGGAACCATTGTATATTTATGCCTCTTTCTTTTCATTGGGATTGGTCTCTAATTCTCAACTCATTCTCTGATTGGTATACTAATTCTTTGTAGGTAGTCCATTCACAAATCTTCTTAAACTACTTATTGATAGAGCCTCTTCCAGGCATAGCCGAACTGGTAATTTTGGACATAACATAGGTTTCAGATTAGACCATATTTTATAAAGTGATTTAAGAATAACATGGGTATTGAATTTCCTTTGAATTTTGGCTTTACCGTACCAAAGGTAGGCATGCCACCCAATGTATAAGTCATGTCCTTCCAGGGTCAAGAGTCTTCTCTCATTAAGTAGTATCCATGGTTTAATCCAGACTAAACAAGTTGCAGCGTGCTATATCTTAAGGTCTGGGAGAGCAAAGCCCCCTCTTGTTTGTTGATCCATCATCGGTTTAAGTTTGACTCTAGGTTTTTTGCCATTCCAAATGAATGCTGACAGATCTTTCTCGCAGTCATCTCGCAGTTAGGGATAGTAATAGGGATCATTTGAAACAGAAATATCATCTTAGGGAGCACAGTCATTTTGATTAGGGATATCTTGCCCAACAGGGACAGTTCTAGTCTCTTCCAGCTTTCTAGATTTCCTTTTATGTGCCTCCATGTTGGGAGATAATTATTCTGAAACAACTGATTGTTATTATTTGTAATAAGAATGCCCAAGTATTAGATCTTATTTGCGCAATGTATCCCTGGTAGACTTTCCAATTTACTCTTTTTGTCGTTTCTTGTGTTTTTACATAGCATTTTGGTTTTAACCTTGTTGATTTTAAAACCTGACCAGTAGCCAAATAAGTTCAATAGATTGTTTACTTTTGAAGTCTGAGCAACAGGATCTTCCAGAAAAAGAAGAACATCGTCCGCAAATGCCCTGATTTTAAATTCATCCTTTCCAATTTTTACCCCCTTGATATCTTTTTGCTGTCGGATGTCCCTGAGAAGGACTTCTAATACCAAAATAAATAACAATGGGCTTAATGGACATCCTTGCCTGGTACCTTTTTTTTATGGATATATTATCAACTGTTCTGAATTTATAATCAATTTTGCTTTCTGATGTGAATATATAATCTCAATCCAGGATATAAATTGCTGACCAAACCTCATTTCTTTTAAGGTCTTTATTATGAAGTTCCATCTGACATTGTCAAATACTTTCTCTGTGTTGAGAAACAATAACGTGTCTTTTTTTTATTATGTGATTCAAAATATTCAATTATGTTGACCACAGTTCTTATGTTATCCCTCATTTGTCGACCTGGAAGAAAGTCACTTTGGTCCTTATCTATATAGTCTGGTAGTATCTTTTTAAGATGCTTAGCAAGGATCGATAGAAAAAATTTGTAATCTTCGTTAAGGAGCAAAATTGGCCTGAAGTCCTTGCATGTTGGTTCTCCAGAATCTGTCTTCAGAATCAAGACGATGTTTGCTTCAAGCCAACTATTGGGAATCTCTCCAATGTCTGTGAGTGCATTCAACATTTTTTGCATAGGTTTCGCCAGTTGTTCTTTTAAGCTTTTGTAAAAACTAACCAAGAGACCATCAGGGCCTGGTGCCTTTCCCAACTTTAATCCATCTATTACCTCATGTATGTCTGTCAATGAAATTGGCCTATTTAGAATTTCATAATGTTGCTACTTAATTTGCGGGAGGTGTTTTGAACGTAAATATTCTTCCAATTTTTGGTCGTCTATTGATTGCCGGTCTTTGTAAAGACTCTGATAATAATTATACAGAATTTTCTGAATTTCTTTTTTCCCTATGATAATTTGATTTCCTTCTTTAATTTGTAAAATTAATCTTCTTTCCTTTTCCTTTTTGATCTTATTAGCTAACCATCTACCCAGTTTTTAGCAAAGTAATTTTGCTTGGCATATTTCAATCTTTGTTCTGTTTCCTCCGTTATCATCATTGATAACTGATTTCGATATAACTTCCAATTCATTTTTAAGTTTTCATTGTTGCAGTCAGGTTTCCATTTTTCCTCAATTTTTTTGAATTTTTTCTGTTAGCTTGTTCATTCTTTCTCTTTTCTGTTTCCTCCTTTCAATTGTTTTCATTAGAGATCACAGCCTTAGCTGGATCCCAGAGACCTCTTTGTCTATATTAATTTTGAAGTATTCTTCTAATTCTTTCTTACAGTATTCTGTAACTTCTTGACACAAAATATTTTCATTTAATTTCCAATTTTGTGCTCTTGGATAGAAGTTTAACACTAATTTCATAGGATTGTGGTCACTGCATAGGTAGTATTTCAACTTTATGGAGATGATTCATAAATTCTTTAGGCAACCAATCCAGATCAATTCTTGACCATGAACTGTGACGAGCAGAGAAAAAGGTGTAGTCCTTTTCCCTGGGATATTTAAACCTCCATGCATCAGCCAATTGGAATTCCTCTGCTAGTTGAAAAAATTCCAATAGAATCTTTCCTTGGTGTTTCTTTACTTGGTAAGATATACTTCTATCAACCAAGGGATTTACTACTCCATCGAAATCACCACAGATCAGGATATTGCTGTATTGATGTTTTAAAATATTTCTTTCCAGTTCCACGTAACATCTTTTATTCTCGTTGCAAGGGGTGTAAATATGAATTGTTAAGAAAATATGACCATCAACATTTATTTCCAGCCCTATAAATCTGCCTTTATCATCCCCAAAAATCAATTTAGGAGCCAAATGTTTTTGCACATACATTACCACTCCTCTCTTTTTCACTGTAGTGGCTGAAACAAAAATTTCGCTTAATTGAGGTGCCATTAGCCATGTCTCATCTTTCTTTTTTATATGAGTCTCTTGTAGGCAACAAATATCAAAATTTAGTTTATTCAAATAAGAAAATTCTTTTCTTCTTAATCACAGAATTAAGGCCGTTTACATTCCAGGAGATTAATGAACAATTCATTTTGTCTTGGCAGCTAATAATTATAAATCGTCCAGTTCCAAATTGATAAGACTGCTCTCCAAGTTCCTAGTTACTGTGCTACTTTCTCCTTCCTCTATGTGATTTCTTACCTCCTGTTTTCCTTCTGAATCCTTTTGCCTACTCTCCAAATGTCTTTCTTCCTTCTTTGAATTTTGAATCTTACCCAGTGATGGAGGATTAATTTTGTTAAGGTCATTCCCAAATCTTCTTGGGCTTTTTCTATGGAATTGAGCCTAAACCTCTGGTCCTTGAAATTTAGGATGACATCTTCAAGACAGTCCAACCAAAACATAATCTGGTTAGCCTTCAGTTTGTTTACCAAAGAATCATAGTCTTTCTGTTTTCTTAAGATTCTCACAGGAATTTCTCGTATTATCATTAAACATTTTCCTTGTTCTGTTAATGGAGTTCTGTTATGTTCTTCTAAAATCTTTTCTTTAACTGATTTTTTGGCAAATTGGACCAGCACATCCCTTGGCCAATTCCTCTTTTTTTCTGTAGCAGACCGGACCCTATAAGTAATATCAATTCCACTCTGCATCACTTTTTCTTCCACATCCAGAAATTTGGAAAGGAGGCTAACAATCCTGTTCCTGATATCTTCGTTACTTTTTTCTTCCAAACCCTGTATGCGAATCCAAGAGTCCATCTGCTTCTGTTCTAGAAGTGCAAGTCGGTCTAGTTGCTTTTCGATTGCTTCATAGGAAACAATACTCTGTTTTATGGTCTGAATGTCTTTTTTATTTATGTCTATTTCTTTTCGATTGTGGTATATGTCCTTCTGGATCCGTTCTATAGTATCTTTCATTTCCATCATCTGTGTCTTTAGATCCTTCATATCCTATTTTATTTCAATCATGAATGACCTGATTTCATCCATGAATTTTTTCTGATAATCAGGAGGATCTTCAAAGGAGTCTCTCCTTATTGGAGAGTCACCTCCACTGTGTGTCTTTCCTGATCCCATCTTATGCATCTTTAGGTGTTCAGCTGATAATTTATTATCACTTTCTTGATTTTTTTTCAGTTTTTAATGTAACCACAAGCTCTACCAAATTCAAAATAAAATATTTTCTACTGCCACTTTGTTTCTTACAACCTTGATAGTTCCGTTCCTTCATTCAAGTTCCAGAGTTTAAAAATGTTCAGTTTTCCTCTTTCTTTTCTTACAGTATTCCTCTATTCCTTTGTCTCTCCTCCCTTCTCACCCTTAATCCTCAAAGAATTGGTCATCAATTTAACAATTAATATTTTTTTCTCCCTGTTTGACCCAGTATCTATCTGGTATTTCCCCAAGTTACTTTATCTTCAATTCATCAGTTCAGTTCATCAGTTCAGTTCATCAGTTCAATTCAATTAATCAATTCATCCCTTAATATCAATTCATATATAAATATCCTTATACCTTAAATAGCTTTATACTTAAATTCATACAATCAAATTTATTAGTGCCTTGATTATTTGTACACTAAGAAGTTTTTATGTTTTTTGATATCTGCAATCAATAGACTAATATTTCATTGCTTTCGATCAATTTCTGTAATTCTGATACAATTTCTATATTTCTGATTTATTATCTTTGACTAGTCTGGTATTTTGAATAACAATTTGATTCCAATAATTTTAAGATGTAAATGATAAATTTATGTGGTAATTTATATTTCCACTCTCAAACAATATCTTCTAACTATATTTTAAATATTTCAGCTAGTAAATCTAATCTAAACAATTGTAGGAAATATGTAAACTGCTTAAAAAAGGGGGGAGAAAATTTATATATGCAATATGAGTATTTGTATGTCAATTAATGCTATCAACACCATGCAACCCTGAAAAATCATTAATTTTAATTCTCATCCAAATGACTTGAGTATTTACTACAAATACTTCCTTGGCTTAGCCTAAAATATTCTGCTCTTATTGATTGGAATTTCTATCTATATCCACCTTCTAACTAGTGCTTTATAACTCAAGACTTTGTCAGCTCTTGACTCTGCTGGTTTAATAGTTGAACTTAACTTTAGAGTATCTTTAAGTGACTCAGAATTAGTAAAGTAAGTAGAGAATAATATTTAACAAATTACAGTTGTACCGACAGCTGTAATCATATAATTCTGTAATTCTGTGAATAAAAGAAAAAAGAAAAATAATACAGTCCGGATATAAACACGTTCACGAGTGATGTTCGATAGCCTTAACTAACCTCTCACTCTTGTGAGCTGATCTTCTTTTTCTCAAACACAAAGTTCCTTTTTATAAATATTTTCAATAACAACCTTATCACAAAGAAATCTTTTTCCTTGCCAGCTGCTGGTTTCACACACCACAGTTGAGCAATTTATCTCTTGATTGTAAAGCACTCGTAAGTCAAACTTTATGCCAGGTGGAGTTGGCACTTGACGCAGTTCTTATTTGGGGAAAGAGCAATTCCCCACCCCAGGTTATTAACAAGTAATGTCATTGATGTTCAAATTGAGACAAAATATTGGAAAGTACTATTATATATGAAAACATTTGCTAGAATTGTCTGTGCTCAAAAAAATGTAAGATTGATGCATCACCATCAGAGGAAGAGTGGCCTTTAAAACTGTATGAAATGTTAGAAATGGGCAAGCTTACTACATTAATAAATGATAGAAATAACAGAACATTAAATTAATGATGATTGGGAATGCCTAATTAGCTATATGAAAGTTAGATGGGGGAGTGTGTAATAAGCGCAAAGGGAAAATAAGAAAGAAAAATGGGAGAACAATTAGTAATAAGATAAACAAAATTGATAAGTTATCAAAGAAAGAATATGCTTGGGAAATATTATTGTCGAACAAGTTATGAGGGTAAAATCTTATAATAGATAAAATTATGGGGCTTAGGTGTTTTAATGATTTAGTTGTTGAATGTTTTGTATAATTGTCTGCTTCCTTCTTTCCTTACGGAAAGTTCCCTTCAGCAAGGGAGTGGGCTGGCTTGGTCTCAGCTGGAGTATGGATCAAGGGCTGTCTGCCATGGTCTCTCCCAGTATCTTTAAGGGATGAACCTTTCAAAAACTTATTTTGAAGCTGGTTTTCCCATCCATCCTGTGTGTCAAGAATAAATGCTGACACATGCTCAGTTCTTTATACCACTGGCAGTCCTCTCTCTCTCTCATTTGCAGTAGCTGTGTGCTGTCACTGGGGACTTTCCACTACAGGCTAGATTGTTGCTCATAGTCAGGCCCAGCTGTCAATTGTTGTTGCCATCTGAAAGGCTGGAGCGGAAATGGCTCTATTTTTTGTGGAATTAGGAAAGCCACTTCCCACAAGGCTCAGTCTTTCTGTGTACAGAAAACTCAGATCTTCTTAGCTGAAGGATGTGTGTGTACACCTATCTCAGCAAAGTTTAGATGAAACAACAAAACCTATGTAGAGAATACTATGGTTCAAGCAAAAAAACAAAAACAAAAAAACAAACAAACCTACACAAAATTAATAATTTTTATTTGTTAGAATGTTTATATCCACCATATATCCGAAGCAGCTTTCAATAAAATTCGTTTAAAATAATAATTTTAAAAGATTAAAAACATGCTAAATAGTTTCTCAGATAAAACCAGACAATTTAAAACTGATTAAAACAATTTTAAATAGTGCAGCCATACGATATATACAACCTGGATAAAATCAGGCATGAAGGCTTTAATAAAAAGTCAAGTTCTAACTTTGTGCCAAAATGATCTCAAAGTTGGCATAAGTCGGGCCTCCAAGGGCAGGAGGTTCCACAACTGCAATGCAATTTCAGAGAAGATCCTCTCCAGTGTCTTCCCACACTGTATTTCCCCTATAAGTAGAAGCCAGAGCGGGGTATAAATGATAGTTTTGTTAGTTTTATACTTTGATCTAGAAAAAGAAGAAGAAGAGGGGCTTACAGCAATCTTCAGGATGCCAAAAAGTTTCAGAATACCATCCCAGCAAGACAGGGACCTCCACAAACTGTTGAGAAGGTGATTGTTTATATCATCATCAAGGAAACCATTGTTTGCTACAGAATAGGGGAGGCCCAAGCAGACAGATTCATGCTGGAGGAATATCCTTTGTTGTTGTTGTATGCCTTCAAATCATTTCTAACTTGTGGCAACCCTAAGCTGAAGCTAAGGAGATGAGAATGTGTGACATGCCCAAGGGTCAACCAGTGAGTTGCCTTGGCTGAGTGGGAAATTGAACCTTGGTCTCCAGAGTCATAGTCCAGCACTCAAATACTACACTGACTCTCAAGTATCCTTCAGTATTTCATATTTAATTGCTGCTGCTGTACCTTCCAATATTGTTTCTCTGTTATTGCTTCACTGATGGCCTGCTGTTTTACTATATTTTTCCATCCTGCTTTATCCGATTGCTTAAAATCTATTCAAGATAGGGTAACTGCTAAATCTTGTGGCTGTGAATTCCATAAGTAATTATACATACTTTAAAAGGGGAACTTTTTTTTGTCTCTCCAAAGGTCCCAAACACGGCAAACTTTCTTAAGCCTGAAGAAGAGTTCTAGAGAACCTGAAAGTTCATCACATCGAAACATTTTATCTCCCCCTGCCAAAGAAACTATTTTTAAAAAATTAATTTTAGTGAAATGTTTAATGAAAATTTTTTTAAAAAACCCTCCCCGCTTCCAGATATCAGTTTTCCCAGTAGAATCTGAGTTTAACATTCCATTCTGTATAAACATTCTGTTCCATACATTATCTCTATTTTATAACAATCTTATACTATTACTTTTAGCTTATATGTAACTATTTACATTTTATCTTTTACCATCTCATTTTGTCTGCCTCCTTTCTCACAGCCTTTCTTTCTTTCCCCCTATTTCATTCTTTTATCCAATTCCTCTCGCCATTCTCTTTCAAAGCCCTGGATTGGCTTATTTTTAAGTGAAAAAGTTCACTTTTCTGTCGCTACCATATCCAGGACTCTGAATTTCCATTCTCTTATGTCAATATATTTTCCTTCTTTCCAATGTGTTTCCAATGTTGAGCATAAGTCAATCTTGCTATAGTTACTATATATAACACTGTCTTTTGATGAGATCTTATTTCTCTTTGTTGCCCTAACATATCCAACAAATAAAGTTCTGGCTTCATTTCAAAATTTAAACCATACATTCTTTGAATTTCATCATGTATTTCTTTCCAAAACTTTTTTGCTATTTTGCAGGTCCACCACATATGGAAAAAAGATCCCTCTTTCTCATCACATTTCCAACATTTTCCATTCCCATTTCTTGTTATTTTTTTCAGTTTTACAGGCATCATGTACCATCTGTATAACATTTTATAAAAATTTTCTCTTAAATTCAAACTTGGTGTAAATTTTACATCTGTCTTCCATGCCCTCACCCATGTATCCAACTCAATTGGATGTCCTATATTTTGAGCCACCAAAGAAAGTATTACTGTAGGGTAATACTGGGCATCATGGCCCTAAGTCCTGTAATGATACCAGATCCTGTCTTATCTTGGAAGCTAAGCAGGGTCAGCCCTGGTTAGTATATGGAGGGGAGACAAAAATGAATACCAGGTACTGTAAGCTGTGTTTCAGAGGAAGGAATTGGCAAAACCACCTCTGAGTATTCCTTGCCTAAGAAAACCCTATGAAATTCGTGAGGTCACCATGAGTTAATAGTTGACTTGAATGCATATACGTACACAATACTGAGCATTATTCAACCCTGAGTTTTGTTCCTAATGGATATACATTCATAATTTGCAAGGAATGTTTGTATTTCAGGAGCAGACACTGCATTTTATTCTCGTTACCATGTTTCTTTATACTTCCATGATTTAAAAATCTGTGTATCTGAACAAATGTCAGTCCATTCTGCCTTCTGATCTAAAAATATAATCTAGAACATGAAGAGTACATAAAGACAGCCAAGATTTAACAAACATCCTTTTTCAAAATTCAAATAATGCTAGGTATATCTGTAGACAGATGATACAATGGTTATCTTACAACTGTAGTTGTTGTTTTGTTCAAGATGATATAATGGCACTTCATTAAGAATGTGTTAAACTTTCATTCCAACTATCCTTCATGAACCCCAAAGCAGCATGCATAGTTCTCCTCTTTTTATCATCACAACAACCCTATAAGGTGGGTTTAAGTTGAGAGACTCACCCAGTAATGTCATAGCTGGGTCAGAATTCAAAAGCCTGCATCTGTCCACTCTGTGTTATATTGTGTGACAATTCTCTATCCCAAAAGGTTTAGACTGCAACTCGATGCATGTACATACTTGCCTAGAAGTAAGCAACATTAGACTTAATGAATCCCATTTCTGACTACACGTGTATGGGATAGTGCTGTAACAATTTAAAATTAGCCATGAGAATGACAAAGAAAAGGCAAGCTTCTATTTTATCATTAAAGTCACTAAAACAATGGGTCTAGTGGTCTGTAATTATATGGTGGTCACAATAAATCCAAACCATTCCCATACATCCACATCTACAATACAAGTCCAGGTGCATTGTATGCAAGGCAGGTGAAACTATTTTAGTATTGGAGACAGTAATCCCACAAATGTCTCCCTAACCATTGAAAAAACAACAGCCATTTCTGCACTACATTGTTATAGTGCTATTTTTCCACTTTCAACATCCTGTAGAATTCTGGGGTTTATAGTGTAGGGAGGAGCATTTAGAATTCTCAGCCAGAAAGCTCTTTGATCTCAGAAAACTACAAACCCCAGAATTCCACAGCATTTGGAAAGTGGAGTAATAGCACTATAACAGTGTAGTGCGGAAACAGCCAACACTAATTTGATAAGTTCCATGATACTGTATTCCTTTTGTGACATTCCAGATCAGTGGCTTTCCCTACTTCAATTGATAATAGGGCCTGCTTAGACTCCATGATTTTAGACACTTTTCTCCCAGTTTGACCCGGAACCGGTCTGGAACAAAAAATGTCATGATGTTAGGGAGAGAGAGAGAGCAGACTGGTGAGTAACAAATATATCTTTATCAAATCTAGTTTATCCTTTGACCAGCAGACTGCCTCCTTCCAAGTACAGCTTGGACATGAAGCCTCTGCCAACAGCAAGCAGAGGGAGCCAAAAACATTGTGCTGCCTGAGGCAGAGTGGCAAATGACACTCTGCCCTCAATGCCCCAAAGCAAGGCACATAGCATTCAAAATCATATAAGTTATTTGGGAACCTGAGGCAGAAAATCCCACAAATAATTTTCCTCATCCCTGACAGAAAAAAAAACAATAAAAGAGCATTAAATAACAAAAGAATTTCTTGTTCCTTCATGACCTTTTGAATTTGCAGACTGATGTGGTTACCTCACTATGCCTAGCAACATGGCTGGCCTTACAAGCAACCCTAGACAAAGGGTCTAGAGTCTACAAACCATATTTTTCCCCTCTTCTGTCATTGTTCCCTTTATACAAATAAATGGATTTGTATACTACAGTGATTAAAAAATTGTATTTGACATGCATTCTAATATGCTTGATGTGCTTTAGGGGGTGGCAGTCTGAACCAAAGCATGATGTGGGTAAGTATCAGTAGGATTTTTTTAAAAAAACAGCTGGAAAAAATGTGGCCCGTTCCATGCATAATCCTGACAGGAAATGTTCCTTTGATTTTAACATAGTCGAAGCTGAAGCTACTCTGTGGGAGGTGGAGCATCAAATGAGAGGCAGGTCATAAGTGACCAGAGAGAGAAAGGAAGCTCTTTGAGCCTTCCCAGATTAGTCAGGAGAGGCAAATTCTTAGCTTAACACACCCAGCCTCAGAAACATTTTCAGCTGGGCAGCCAAGACAACTGATCAAGGTGAGATCAAACTGGATTTCAAGCCTTTGGACTAAATCTCGGGATTGGTGAGTTTGTGGCTAACATTGCTAAGTCTTAGATCCCCTGAACAGGGATTACACTCCTTGCCTCTGGTCACTTTTGAATTAGGCCACCATGTCTCTGTTAAATTGAAATTCCAGAGTCCAAAAGAAAGGCAGCACCCACATGCAAGCATTGTCCAGGTCTCTGAGGGGAGTGGTTCTTGTGTGCAGCGTGAATCTTGCTGGTGAAAGTGGGGAATGATCAGGCCCCGGCCTTAAGAGTAATACTAGATATGGTAGATTGCATCTTTGCTGTCCAAGGGGCTTTTCCTTGATGTGTTTGTGAATGCTTATTTTCAGTCTTGCCAGATGTGTCATTAATAGGGTGTGTGTGTATGTATGTGTGTTTTGAGTAAACTCAAGAACAGCACTTATTTAAAAAGATATAGTACCTATTCCTTTACCCTTATCTGTACAGCTTGTTGATGTATTATTGTTTTACCAGGATATATTTGCCTCTTACACCTACTGTGGTTGTCACCATACTTAGGAATCTAACTTTACAGCATTTCTAGCATATATAAAATGAGAAATTGTGACTATTGTAGCATTTGGAGAGGAAGTTATTGTGCGCTGTGCTTTTAATAGGGACCTAATTGGTCTAGGGGGGAAATTCTTTGTTGTAAGAAAATGGTATCAATATATTAAGAATTCTCTGATGAAGCATGGCAACAGACCCATAAAACATTCCTGACTGTAAATAGCATTCTTTGTTTCTTGGGAAGACTTTGAATTCAGTGACTGCTGCAAGGTCCCCCATTGTGTGAGTGAACTTGGATTTCCAAAATCCCATTCCAGCACGCTAGCCACTAAAGCACAGTGGCTTTTGTTTTATTTGTCAAATGTTGGAATATATGTGAGAGCATCCACTGGGCAAGGCAGTTTCTAGGCATGTCCTCTCTGAGGAGCTTGCTGTAGCTGGGCTTCTTGAACTCATCCCTGGTTAAGTTTATCATACTGTCAGCTGTACTGCCCCAGTTTTATGGATGAAGGCAATTCTTTAATCTCCAATACTTCACAGATGAAAATTGGGACACATGTGGCCAGGCAACCTTACAGTGTGATCAGGATGGCAAAAGTTATTAATTAGGAAGACAGTATGAGAAAGGCTGTAGCATTTTGCTTTTGCCTGAGTCTTCTTTCCTTCCCCCATCAAATTAATTTAGTGCAAACTGCTTTTGCATTTTAAAGTCACTTTGGGGCAGTTGAAGCAAATTGATCACAAAGGGGAAAGTGGAAGGTGGAGAAAGAAACTGGGGCATTTTTAAAGCAGCTGAAAAAGTGGGACAAACAGAGGGTTAATTGAGACTATCTAGGCCAAATTGGGACTGTTGGAATGTGTGCAGTTCTAGACTTTCTGCAAAAGGAAAAACAGAGTTTAGAAGTGGCACTTTTTTCCCTCTCTATGCTGGCCAGGGGAGTCTGGGAATTGTAGCCCACCGAAAAATTTTTCCAAGTTCCAACTATGAAGTATATGTGAACCTGTGTCCACCTGGCCTCTTGTATTGCAGTGCATGTGTATGGGGGTAAAGAACGGTTGCCATGGCAGAACAAGACTTGGGGAGATTTGGCCTTGTTTAAGAGGAAGCACATCTTGAAATCTGCAGCCGCTGCAGATTGACAGCTTGCCAAGGAGACAAAATGGGAATGGCAGATAATGCAGAGGTTTCCTTTTAGCTTGGCCTGGGTCATCCAGCCTCTATCTGCTGCCATGGATCCCACATGTATTCCTGCTCCTTGTGGATGTTTTATTATTGTTAGCTGAGAGGAAGTGCCTCATCAAATAACAAATTCCTTGCTCTCCGGAATGTTAACTCTGCCCTGCCCAGTTCCAGAGAGAGGGAAGGTAGAAAGATGTACATGCCTCCCTCCTTCTATTCCCTGTTGTTGTTACTGTGCGCCTTCAAGTCATTTCTGACTTATGGCAGCCCTGAGAGCAAGAATGGTATAGAGTGTTGGACTGGGAAACTGAGAGACCAGGGTTTGAATCCCCACTTGGCCATGGAAACCCACTGGATGACCTTTGACAAGTCACACACACTCTTGCCTCAAAGGAAGGCAAGAGCAAACGCCCTATGAACAAATTCTGCAATGCTAGGTTAACCATAGTGTTTCCATAAGTCAGAAATTATGTGAAGGCACACAACAACAAAGATAAATCTGCCAGAGTTTTCTTGTCCTAGTCTACTCAAACCACTAGTCTACTCAAACCACTACTCACACTGGCTCTTTACTATTAATGGCCCAACAGTTCTGGTGTTTTGCCATGGCAACCAGGAAAACACATGGAAAATAATCACAGCGTCTTCATCTTAGTGGTCACTGAAGTGGAGTTTACTGAGCTTGAGTGTTGTCCGCACCCGCTTTCACAACCAAAATACCTGACTGTGTTTCCTGCTTCTCTACTGCACCTAGTCTTCTGGATACTTGCTGCTTCTCTCTTGTTGGAAAACTATGTCTAAATAAATAATTCTGTTGTAGCTATCCACAGTGCAAAGAACTGTTCTTATGTGAGAACAGATTACCCTTTACAGCCCCTGTTGCCTGTCTCAAGACCTTGAACAAGCCAACTGTTAAACTTTCTGTCATTTTGATGAATATGATAACCTGATGTGTCTATAAATATATTTCTAGAGTAGAGAAGATATTCTATCAGTCCCTGATTCAAATATTTTTCCAAAGCATACAAAGATTTATAAAATCACAAGAATAAAAGCAATTAAAATAGCCATTTAAAACTAATACATTCTTGAAGACAGTGAGAAATACAATGCATTCAAAGAAATACTGTCAAACATAACCATCAATTGTAAAAGTCTTCCAGAATGAAAAGAAGCACACATACAATTTTCTAGAGGGCATAAAAATTGAAAGATTATACATTGGCAGAATATTCTGTGAATAGAACTCAACTGTGGGGCCGCTGTTGGAAAGGCCTCATTCCTACATAAAGAATCTGTTTACTGCTTCTTTTTACACATGTCTTGCTTTATTGGCTATTCTTCTCTGCTTACAACAGAACGCCATGTTTTGAATTGTGGAATCATCTTATGTAAGGAAAATGGACTGCTAAATGACCCTACCTTTTAAAAGATATTTGAACAAAATACAAAATTGGCCATCATCTAATGCAGTGATTCTCAAATTGAGGTTCCCGGGTATTGACTGACTTCAGAATCATCAGTCAATATGTCCAATATCTAGGGATTCTGGAGTTGTGGCCCAACTGTATACCTCATTCCCAGCTATGGTTTGTTTTGTATATATCATACTCAACACCACAAAGAAATAATAGTTTATTAACTTAGTGCCATTAACTCTGCCTATCTAGTGCTACTGATCCAAGAATAGGAGGAGTTGCAGAAGCTTCTGAGACTCTCATAGCACTTTAAAATCTAACAGATTTCATAGAATCAGAGAATCATAGAGT
Organism: Ctenosaura bakeri; assembly: GCA_948474755.1. Classification (NCBI taxonomy): domain Eukaryota; kingdom Metazoa; phylum Chordata; class Lepidosauria; order Squamata; family Iguanidae; genus Ctenosaura; species Ctenosaura bakeri. The sequence continues at coordinate 60,157 of CAOLHI010001910.1, forward strand.
TGGAAGAGATCACAGGGGCCATCCAGTCCAATTCCCTGGTATGCAGGAACACCCATCAAAGCATTTCCAACAGATGGCCATCTAGCCTCTGCTTAAAAACCTCCAAAGAAGGAGACCCCACCACACTCCGAGGCAGCATATTCCACTGCCAGACAGCTCTGACCGTGGGGAAGTTCTTCCTGAGGTTCAAGTGGAATCTCCTTTCCTGCAGCTTGAATCCATTTCTCCTTGTCATATCAAGACTCCTAGATCCCTTTCACACATACTGTTATCTAGCCACATGTCCCCCTATCCTATATTTGTGCATTCCATTTTTTTCTGCCTAAGTGTAGGATTTGTTGAGCCTTTGATAGCTTTGCTACAACAGATACATTGAGAACTCAAAACACTGCTTTAAAGTCTTTCATGCTCATGTGTATATTATAGTAGATCTGATCTTTGTTATGAGAAGTTATATTATTTGGTTTGTGATCTGCCTTGCACTTTTGTATTGTTTAACATGGCTACTTTAGTGCTGAAAGACCACAACAAATGGACTAGAGATATATTTGAAACCTAAATGCCTGAGACAAATGCAGATAGTGGCTTCAAATAAGCATAGTGACAACTGCGTTTCTAGAAAAACAAATAAACTGAAATTCAGAACAAAACCTATCCAAATAGTTTTTTCTGTCCCAATCCATTTTATAACATATTTCAATGTGAGTGACAATGCTGGAAAGCAGCAGGTGGCAGTATCCGCAAGAATATTGAGAGATTCAAATGTACATGGGTGGTAGCTCACTAACAAAAGATGACTTCTTAAAAATTCTTAAAAAGTCAAAATAAGTTGACTTTCTTTGCTTTTGACAAAGGCTCTGTTACACTGAAAATCATAGAGCTGTAAGGGGTCTCATAGGTCATTGTGTCCACTCTCAGTTCAGGAATTCCAACTAGAGCATCCCAAGAAATAGACTCTACCACTTTTTTTAAGTAATTGATTCCATTGCTGAACCACTCTTTGTTGTTGCTGTTCTGTGCCTTCAAGTTGATTTCAAGTTATGAGTTTTCTGGGGCTAAGAGTGTGTGACACACCCAAGGTCACTTAATGGGTTCCATGGCTAAGCAGGGAATCAAACCCTGGTCTCCAGAGTCATAATCCAATGGTCAAACTACTACACCACACTGGCTCTCCACCATTAACAAATTGTTTTTTAAGCTAAGTCAAAATTTACCCTCCTGTAACTTAAAACCATTGGAACTGGTCCTACTTTCTAGGAAAGCAAAAGGCAATCCTGCACCTTCCTCTCTGTGACAGTACTTTAGATATTGAAAGAGTGCAATCATGTTACCCCTTGGTCTTCACCAGGCTGAATGTGCCCAGCTCCCTCAACTTTATCTCATATGTTTCTTTTTCCACACCTGTCATCATCCTTGTTGCCTTCTCTGAACTCACTTGCTTAATTGTCTTCACCCAGTAATATCTGGGCAATATCTTGTACAATTGAAGATGCAGTGTGCAAAATTATATCTAGAACCAACCATTTTAGAGTTAGTCTCTCCTACAGAGGTGGCCTCAATGCTTCACTGAGTGCCAGAGAGAAAGATAAGAATAAACCTGTGTTCTGTAAAGGGAGGGGGAATGGTTCTTGGTAAGAAAAATGGAAAATTAATGTGCGGTTATGTAAAATAATGATAATGTGGATTTTGAAATGTGGTTGTATCAGACTGCCTGTAAACAGAGAAAAAGGAACAAGAGAAATATGTTTAGCAAATATGACAATCAATCTGGCTGATGGTGAATGCAATCATGGCTTTGCCTTGTCTCCAAAAAGCAAAGTTTGCACTTACTAATAATCTGCATGATACAATACTTACTGTAGAAATCATTGGGGGCCAAAACAGAGATAGGAACCAACTGGTTAAACCCAATTAAATTATGAATTGATTTAGGAATATAGATTACATTTATTTTTTAAAACAGAAGAGATTCACTTCTAGTGAAATTTCTGCAATAAAATTAGTATTAATCCCAGAACTGAATTAAGTTATTAATAAATGAGAGACAATGCTAAAGTGCTAACAAATTTTACATTATCAGCTGGTTGTCTAGTCAAAGCTTATTTCTCTTTGAATTTTACAAAACCATTTCTGACTTTTTGTAATCTCTCCTGAGGAATCATATTGTTTAGATCACAAGATCCAAATGTATTACTTTAATTCATCATTAGTGTATGACAGTGTAGTTAATTCCATAAGTAAAAGGTTTTAAACCAAGAAGTAATAAGTACAACTTGGAAAGAAGGTATCTTTGCATCTGCATAATCCATAGAATCAGAGTTGGAAGAGACCACAGGGGCCATCTAGTCCAACCCCCTGCCATGCAGGATCAAAGCACTCCCAACAGATGGCCATCTACTCCCAACAGATGCAAGTTCAGTTGAGAGTTCCTTTGTCAACCATTCTGGTTTCTTTAGACACCTCCCATTTTTCCTCCTTATTGGAACAGTTAAATTGTGCCTTCAGTATCTCACTTTTAAGAAACTTCCATCCATTGTGAACCCCTTCTCTTTCAGTATTCTTGACCACAGAATTTCAACCAACAGTACCCTAAGTTTACAGAAATAAGCTTTCTTAAAGTCTAGAATGCATGTCTGGCCACACTTGGGCCCCCCTTCCCAATGAATAACAAATTCCAATACAGCATAGTCAGGATGACAGAAGCTGCCGGACAGCTCTGACTGTCAAGAAGTTCTTCCTAAGGTTCAGGTGGAATCTTCTTTCCTGCAGCTTGAATCCATTACTCCTTGTCCTAGTCTCTGGAGCAGCAGAAAACAAGCTCATTCCCTCCTTGACATGACATCTCTTCAAATATTTAAACTTAGCTGTCATGTCCTCTCTTAACCTTCTCTTCTGCAGACTAAACATACTCAGCTCCCTAAGCTGTTCCTTATACGGCATGGCTTCCAAGACCGTTCACCATTTTGGTTGCCCTCCTCTGGACACGCTTCAGCTTGTTGATATCCTTCTTGAATTGAGGTGCCCAGAACTGGACATAGTATTCCAAATGAGGTCTAACCAAAGCAGAATAGAATGGTATCATTACCTCCCATACTTCTATTGATGCAACCAAGAATCATGTTGGCTTTCTTGGCTGCCGCATCATACTGCTGACTCATGTTCAGCCTGTGGTCTAAGACTCCTAAATCCCTTTCATACATACTGTTGTCCAGCATGGTGTCTCCCATCCTATGTTTGCACATTACATTTTTTCTGCCTAGGTGTAGGACCTTACATTTCTTATACCTTACATTGTTAAAATTCATTTTGTTAAGCTTTGGCCCAGCTCTCCAATCTGTCAAGATTATTTTGAATTCTGAACCTGTCCTTTGGCGTATTAGCGTCTCCTCCCAATTTGGTATCATCTGCAGATTTGATCAGCATGCCCTCTATTCCTTCATCCAAGTCATTGATAAAGATGTTGAATAGCACTAGGCCCAGGACAGAACCCTGTGGCATCCCACTAGTCACTTCTCTCTTAAGATGAAGAGAAGACATTGGTGAGCACCCTTTGGATTTGGTCAGCCAACCAATTACAATCTATGTAAGATTAACCCTATCCAGCCTGCATTTTACTAACTTCTTTGCAAGAATGTTATGGGGAACTTTGCCAAAGGCTTTACTGAAGTCAAGAAATGCTACATCCACAGCATTCCCATCATCTATGAAGCTTGTAACTCTATCATAAAAAGAGATCAGATTAGTCTTGCATGACTTGTTTTTGAGAAACCCATGTGATTTTGAGAAATCTTCTAGTGATCACAGCATTGCTGTCTAAATAATTATCAACTGTCTGTTTAATGATCTGGTCTAGGATCTTTCCTGGTACTGATGTCAGGCTGACTAGTCAATAATTATTTGGGTCCTCTTTTTTCCCCTTCTTGAAGATGGGGGTGACATTTGGCCTCCTCCAGTCTGCTGGGACTTCCCCTGTTCTCCAAGAATTCTCAAAGACTATTGCGAGTGGTTCAGAAATGACTTCTGCCAGTTCTTTTAATATCCTTGGATGTAGTTCATAGGTCCTGGAGACTTGAATTCATTTCGAGTAGACAGGTATTCCTGTACTACTACTCTACCTATTCTATGCTGCATTTCCCCATTTTCCCATCTGCTCCCCACTCCCCAGGTTGAATTCTTTTGGGAGAAAAATGAGGCAAAGAATGGTGTTGAGTCATTCTGCTTTTTCTCTGCCCCCTGTTAGTACTTGGCCATCTTCTCCATGCAGTGATCCTATCATTTCTTTCTTTTCCTTTTGCTGTGGATAATTCGCTCTAAAAACTCATAAATTTGTCTTTTTAGCAATCAGTAGTATCTATAGAACTCTTTTCCAGTACCACATTTCTTTTTCTTCTTTAAAATGTAATCTTTATTAATTTGATAATCAAAAACCAACACACAATAAAGCAGAAAAATCACCAAAAAAAATTCGAAGGACAAAAACAAAAATATACACAAAGTGAAAACAAAATACATACATTCAACATATACTACAAACAGTAAACATCACTAAATAGATCAAGAGATAAAAAGATATAAGGAAAAAGATATATTACTAAACCCTCATCCCCCCACCTCCACCTGCCTATTATACTAACCTACAAACATAGATGCAGTATAGATAGATACAGACTACATAAATACTAATACAGAGATATTAAAATGATTTCTCATTCTTCTTCTGCTGTAAGTTCCAAAACTAATTGTATTCCATTATCTCCTTCCATATATCCTCTGTTTTATTCTGTTCTCTACCCACAATAAGCCTAACCTTACATATCAAATCCTATAATTGCTAAGTCTCCATTTTTACTCCTTATATGATCTGTGAAAGGTTTTCAGGTTTTCAAATATAAGTCTATTGCTTTCCCTTTCAACAATATTGTAAGTTTATGCATCTCTGCCAATTCCATAAGTTTATTAATCCATTCACTTAGTTTTGGTATCCTATTATTCTTCCAATATTTTATATATGTAATTCTTTCCAGCACACCACATGTCTTCCCTATTGTCAGGGTCAGAGACCCAGGCGGCAAGTCAGCCCAGAGAAGGGAGTGGGAGAGATAGCAAAGTCCCACCAGGAGGAGTCAAAGCAAGCAATTGCTCATAGGCAGTCCATTTACCTAAGCCAGAGTGACAAGCAAAAGCCATAGTCCAAAATCCATGGATCTGGAGCCACAAGATCAGTGCAGGAAGCAAGGAGAGGGCTTGTAGAAAATTTGCCACAAGCAAAGGAAGGCTTCCAGGCAGGCAGTTATATAGCTCAGGCACAGGTGTGGCCAATCACCACTTCTTGAACTTAATCAAGGAAGCCTCCCTTTGCTCTGCTCTCTTGAGTCTCCACCTTGTTTGTGGGCTGATTGACACAGGCTCCAAGGCATCTCCAGAACTGGATCCCTGTTGCCCGAAAGGAGCAGGCAGAGGAACGTCTGAGCCTGCTTGGTCCATGGCAGCAGGGGGAGCTCTTGAGCTGCAGGACTCATCTCCAGCCAGAGCCACAGGGACCAACAGCTGCTGCTCGTCATCAGCAGCTCTGACAGGGGCTTCAGTTATCACACCTATCCAGCTTTCACATCCATATACAGAGATCTGAAACATTTATGGCCTGGATGATTCTGACTTACGTAATTAATATCTTTACATGTGAAAACCTTATCTTTCACGGCTGCCTTAGTCATGTTATGATTTCTTGACTCCAGTCTCCTTTCTTTGGTTAGAAATCAAGCCAAGGTATAGGAAATCTTTAACTCTTTCAATGTCTTTGCAACCAACTTTAAAGTTATGTTAAACCATCTGTGTTCTTTTTATTTTTGTTTATTTTTGTTTTCTTAAGATGCTTAAGATTCAGCTGTAGCCTTGCTTTGCACTCTCTCCCTTAACTTTAATCAATAATCATTCCAAGTCTTTACTAATTTCTGCAAGTAATATGGTGTCATCTGCATATCTTAAACTATTGGTGTTTCTTCCTCCAGTTTTCACACTTCCTTTCTCAGGATCTGCACAGTCAGAGGCTTTACTATAATCTATAAAGCACAAGTTCATCTTCTTCTGAAATTATTTGACACGTTCCATTATCCAACATATATTAGCAATATGATCCCTAGAGTGTCTTCCTTTTCTGAACCCACTTAGACATTTGGCATTTCTAACTCCATATATGGCATGTGTTTTTTTGAAAAACCTTTCTTGTCAACATGTTCATACACACATTTTGCATATAATGTACTTTACTGCATTGAATTTGCTTCACATAAACTAATCTGGAACAACAAACAACAAATGCAATGAACGTTTGAAAAAAATTACCTTAAAGTTCATCACGTCAGGTAAAATTATAAGTAACAAGAAAGAAACAGAATCAAAATCTTTTTTGCACTCCCTTCATAGGCCTTTGACGAGTCATAGCCTGTTATCATGTTGGTTTGTTCCAACTAGACTAGACTCACTGAATCAATAGAATTGATATAAACCTTTGCTCTTCTCCATTTAACATTTGATTCAAAGGATACACTGTAGCTGGGGTAAACCAACAGAATTCATGTCCATAAATCCCAAGTTAAATATTGCTGAACTAAATGAAGACAGATAATAATTTTCCCCAGCTGTTAGAGTGAGATCTCCAGTTCTTACGTCAACAAGTGGAATCATAAAATCACAGAGCTGGAAGAGACCATAGGGGCCATCGAGTCCAACCCCCTGCTATGCAGGAACACACATCAAAGCACTCCCAACAGATGGCCATCCAGCTTCTGTTTAAAACCATCCAGCCTCTGTTTAAAAACTTCAAACTTCTTGCATGGGACTAGTTCATCTTGCAGGAGGCAATGGTGACTAAGCTCTTGATGATGATTATTTTATTCATTTATATCCTCTCTTTTTCCCCCAATAATGGGGTTTAAGAAGGCTCACAACAGTAAAATAGCTCAAATTCACAACACAAAAATATTAATAAAAGTATAAATATAAGCTTTAAAAACAACTAAATGATTTATAAAGTTATAAAGTTAACACTTACTTGTTAAAAATATTCAAATACATTAAAAGACCATCCCAACCTTTAAAAAAGTGATATACAGTAGTATATTACAGAGTAGTAAAAAGAGTAGTATACAGCCCAAACCTAGTCAATCTGTAAAGGCCCGATGGCACAAAAATGTTTTGACCTGCCATCAGAAGGAGAACAAGGATGGGGCCATCCTGCTCTCTCTAAGAGTGGGGGGAATCCCCTCAGTCTGGGAGCAGATACCATGAAGACCTTCTCTGTTATTTCCACCGCATGAGCCCGAGAGGGTAGTGGGACAGAGAGAGGGGCCTCTCCAGATGATCTTAAAGCTCTCTAGAGCATATAAAGGGAGATATGGTCCTTCAAATAACCTGGTCAATTCTCAGCCAATGCCTCTGTGCTCTGCTCCTGTTATTTAGCCTCATTTTTCTGACTGCTTAGCCTCCTATCCCAGCAAACCTTCCAGCTGTTATCCAGCTGACATAAATCACTTTTGTTTTTCTTTCTAAGCTGACCATGCCAAAAGCTGCTGGGCATCCACATGTGTAAGTTTTGTGTCTCCTAGAAGCTGTTTGGCCTACCATAAAGCACATTCCACAAGTAGTGAGTTCATCCCAGCTGGGCTCTGAAGTGCTCCAGGTGATGTAAGCCAAGGCAGGCCTGCATTTTTGAATCTTCCCCAACTGTTCAACAGCATTCAGAGAGTAAACCAGCTGTGCTTGTGGGCTTTTGTTTTTTGAAGGCATAGTTTCTTCTTGATCCCTTCAGTACAGAAACACATGCATGATTTGTATGCATGCTCACACACCCAATGATGCCATAGAAAAATATTTGTTTAATAACCCATCTTTCCATTTAAAAAAAGACTTTAAAAGAGTCTAACAAGGAGGTTTGCCAGACTGAAAAGTAGAAAAGGTTCCTGGACCTTCAATGATTGTACAAAAGAGGAAATTTCAGTAAGAATTGCTTGTCATGTAACAAGGTAGCAAGCAATATCTGTTAAAATTCTCTCTGCTACACAGCCGTTAAATCTTCAAGAGCCCTTTTCAGTTTTCAATCTGACAACCCTAGAAAAATACAAATTAAAAAAGAAAACTTGACTAAGAAATTGAAACAATTAAATGACAATTAAAAACAAGGGTGGGAGGGGGGAAAGGAGATATTTCGGCACAAAACCATATAGACCTTTTCAACAATTTACATGTCAAAGGCCTCTCAAAACAAAAGAATCTTTGCTGGCTTTTGGGAAGATGACCGAGAGGAATCTAACCTTGTTGGCATTAAAAAGGGAGAATTGTTCAAAATATTATATCCTTTATATACATATGGACTATGGAAAATTTGTGGCAAGGGAATTGGAACATGGTTCCCAGAATCCCTGGGACAAAGCTGTGTGTGCTTTACAGCAGTGTGCATTAGACTACAGCATGCTGTATGTGCACATCCCCGCACAAAGAGAAATGCTGCGATGTTTGCATGTCTGTAGGTGTATGGACTGCAGTACTGTGCATGCAACTGCAGCATAATACACGTGCAGACTGTGAAACACAAGGCTGCATTTATGAATTCAGACAAAATGATGAAGCAGCTGCCTGTGCAACTGTCGGCAGAGCCACTGCTGTTTCTGTCACTCCGATGTTGAGAATATGGCCTGAAAAGGGGCTGAGTAAAATAAGAGCTTGAAAAAATCATTTTGGAGCACACTTTCCAGAATCATTCAGCGAGGATAGTTCTTGAGGAATCTATAGAAGGTAACTTTTTTGGACTATGGCAAGCATGTATTTGAATGCACAGAAGCCATGCAGCCTTCCTGGAGAAACTCATTTTGTAGTCTAGGAGGACTTCAGCACAGGAGGATTAGTAACAGCTTCCTTCCTGGCAAGGACCTGTTTAATTGTTAGAACATTTCTCTGCATAGTGTTCCTGGAGCTCCTGGAGCTCTCTGCCCTGGAGAACAGCTGCAAACCCAGTGCTGCAGTTGCCAGACACTTATAACAGAGTTCAAAGAAGAAGAGACATTCCTGGAACATTGACCTAGCCAGAGCTCTTAACCGAGACACACAATGCATGCAACCTCCTGAACAACTCATTTGCTGGAATTGATCTGTTATTTTTATGTACTTCTTCTGAATCCAATCTTCATCTCTGTACAGTAGTGTAGTGAAGCCAGGGCTCAGGGTTAAGCACCAGGACTGTTAGTTTACCAGAGACAATGATGCTGTCATTTGCAACAACCTTCTGGCTGCCCTGCTCTTTCTGAATTTAGCTGTAGTCCTCATGGTACCAAGGAAGGTGGGAATGAGTTATCCCAGCAACAATATACTAGTATGAGCTGTTACAGATCTTGGAAACACAGCTTCTTTGTATCACAACTCCCAGATTTCTCAAGTCAAATGCTGGGAAATAAAGCCCCCCAAAAGTAATTTTTCCAAGCTCTGACTGTGCTGGCTAGGAATTCTGAAAGCTGTAGTCCAAAAATATCTTTCCAAAATCTGAGCTATTGTATTGTCTTAATACAAAATAGTTTGTGGTTGTTTAGTCTCATAAGAGTACTTGAGACTCATTAGCTTTACAAAAAACTTGCTCATAGTAGAAGTGAAAACTGCTAGAACTGGGCTGGTGTTACAAATCAACAATACAGAGCCTGTATTTTTGGTCCAATAGAGACTGTCTTCACCATGCCATGACCACTGTTAGAAACTGCAGGACTCTATGATGGTGTTTCCAAGGCTTTTTAATGTAAGGTACTGGCAATTGGTTTTTTTTCTAATATGCCAGAGGCTGGTATCATCTTTGTGCCCACTGACTACCACTAAAGATAAGAGGTTATTTACAGCTCAGGAATTTAGCTCTGGCGAACAGAGGTCTGGTTTGCTGCCAATAAAGGTGTTCTTTCAACCAAGCTTTGGCACACAGCCTGGAAAGGTGCACTATTTTCAGTACTGTACTAAATGCAAAATAGAAATGTGTTCTAAAGAAAACCCACTCCAAGCACATGCAAAGGATGTTTCCCGCACCACCAGGAACTTCAGCCACTAATTTAGCATTAAAAGGCAAGACTTTGAAACAAAAATGGCATGGAACTGTAACAAGATTCAGCCTGATCTCCCTCTATTATTGTTTTTGTACCTTCAAGTTGTTTCCAACTTACGGCGACCTGAAGGTGAACTTATCACAGATATTTCTTGGCAAGATTTATTCAGTGGAGATTTGCCATTGCTTTCTTCTGAGGCTGAGAGAGTATGACATGCACAAGGGTTTCCATGGCCAAGGGGAGTATGACGTGCACAGTGGGTTTCCATGGCCAAGGGGGGATTTGAACCTGGACTTCCAAAGTGCAACACGCAAACCATGATACCGTGCTGGTTCTCCTACTTGCAACTAATGTTACCTCAAAATGTAGGTGCCACAAGGGCCACCTGGAGATGTCAATACCTCCTTGCAAAAGAGGGGACTGAATTAGCTCAAAATCAGGAGGCTAACGAAGGGGGGCAACTTAGCAAGACCTTTCTACCAATGTTTACGGGCTCACACAGAAAAGAACCAGATGGAGAATGAAAAGTAAATTAAGAATGTGTTTTATTGAGGGGGAATTCACTCATGCCCACATACAAATTACAATCAGTCAAACATTCACACAAGAGCTAACTGATGGATAAAGAAAAGAAAAAAATATGGATACAGAGGCTGAGGGTTTGGGGTTATAATTACCAGTCCGGAAGAGTAGTGAAGAAGCTGAAATGTAGCTTGGCTTACGTGGGACCTAAGGACAGTTCTTTTTCAGGAGCTGGATGGACAGAGTCATAGAAATGTAGAGTTGGAAGAGACCACACAGGCCATCCAGTCCAACCCCTGCCATGCAGGAACACTCTCAAAGCACTCCCGACAGATGGCCATCTAGCCTCTCCTTAAAAACCTCCAAAGAAGGAGTGATGGGTAGACCTTTGAGAGAATGTACTGGGCATCCTAGAATCAGGAGAATTAGTATCCAAAAAATAGCCTGTGGCGGTGGAAGATATGTGCAGTTCCAGGTATGGAACAATGGGAGTTGTGGTGCATACAATGGACTATCAACTTATTAAATGTTCGCAGTATTTGGGTGACAAAGACATAATGGGTGTTGTAATAGCTGTCTATTGTAGGTGCTACTAGGAAAAAGGAAGGAGTCCAGGTACACAGGGGATGGGTAGCTGGCAGTGTCCTGGTGGGCTTCTCACAACTGCATTCTCTGGGAAAACTCCAGCTTCTCCTTAAGCCTATTATCCACAGGACTGGTGTTTATTTGCCTGACAAATGACTTAGTCTTATCTGGAGGGTGTTTACCTGCCTCACGTTCATAGTCAGAATTCTCCCTTGAACAGTTTGACCTCTCAGTCACCTCAGGTTTGATTTTGATATCAGAACCAATTAAAATGTGTTGCCAATTAAATGTGATGCCAGTTGCCAATTAAATGTGATGCCCATCCAAACCATACCATTACTGGTAGCCAGACGCAGGTCCTAACACTAAACCTGAGTCCAGAATGCTGATAAATCATGTATTTCTGTCAATGCCTTCCAGTACTGTGGGACCCTCTAAATTGGGTCTGTAGTCTTAGAACTTCTGGAGCTATATGTTTGCTAGGACTGCATTAGACTTTAAAATGCTTGTTTAAATAAGTTTCTAGCCTCTGTCAAAATAATGGAAGAAAAGAGCCCTATAGATCTCCCTATGGAAGACATTCTACAGTTTCAGCATCAGAAAGAAGTAATGCATTAACTTTAAATGTTCAGAAAATTTTATGAAAAAAATTAAATGTTCACTTACAAATGATTTGAAAACACACAAAAAATGACCAGTAACAAATTAGAATAATGATAACCATTGATCATTATGCAAAAGTAACATAAACAGTATTTAATAATTAAAATAACACATTTTTAAATCATTAATGGAAATGTTAATGAACTAGAAATAACCACATAATTCTTAATGAATTATTTCTCAGCTGTCCCACCCCATCAATTTAATATAGTTATACCTCCATTAACAAACTAGATGTCTTCCTGGGCCTTACTCCTTTAACAGAAAATTGGTATCAGAGGCAGAAATAACATGAAAAGAATAGGTGGTAGGTTCCCATCCCAAAATAAAGAAGAGCAGTTCAATATGCTTCAGCAAACTATTTATTCAGAACTATTCACACATGAGATGAAAATTCCTTGGTCAGGTAGAGACCACTTGCAGTCTCTTTCCTTAATGTATCCACAGAAGTTTTTCTTTCACTAGCCTCCACACTTCTCACAATTTCCATTTTCTAAGCCGGATTCATAGATGTATGCTGTTTTAACCTGCCAAAGGAAGCTGGTGGGGCAGGCTCACCTGCTCTCCCTGTTCTCTTCATTTTGCTGTTCCTGGATGCTCAGTAAGGGATTCTGGAGGCAGATGCTCTTTACTTGGTTGTAAGCAGGCACAAACAGCTGCAGTAGGATCTCCTAGACCAGAATCTTTCTTTTCCAGATCAAGCTTTATTTGGTGCAGGCATGCTCCTGTAGAAATCTATGTTTCTCCAACCTTCCTTCACTCCCCCCAACACCCAACGCTACAAAAACAACAACAAAACAAAAAACCTTTCTAGCTAGACAGAAGACAAGGAGGAGGGGGCCTGGGCTGGCATAAAAACACTTCATAAAAAGGAACTTCATTTTCAAAGATATGAGGTATGCCAGTACTGAAAAAAATATTAATGTGATCACTTTGTGATAGCATCATTCATCATGAAGTGACTTTCTAACAGTTAAAAGAAATGATGTAATCACAATGGAACATTTCATAATATGTCTAAGTTGTGCCCTCTTTGGAACCTTATCTAATAGATGAATAGATTTCTCTCCATGCCTGCAAAACATTAAAAGAAAGAAAAATGACAAACCGGAGCAGGAAAGCAAGCATGACTCATCCAGTTGCAGGAATGAAAATGATGAAAGGATTGGAGGACACAACAGAAAAAGAAGAAACATTGGATTGTGTTAGCAGAGAAACTCCTCCCTTCTGGAGAGAAGGAATTTCTGTTCTTTGAGAGGAGTGACCGCCAGCGAACAGCCTCCACATTTTCTTCCCTAAGAGAGTGAAACAAAACTCAAATAGATCAACACACCAGCTGCTAAGTCTTCCTTTCAATTCTGCTTTCCTTTCAACCATCACCAGATGATGTGTGAGATCTGCTAGGTCAGATGGCTTGTGTGTGGAGGAAGAATAATAATGCAAAATCAAGGAAGAAGACAGATCTATCACTAGCTGTTAAGCCATGATGGTTAAAATCAAGCATCCATCTTCAATAGCAGTAAGCCTCAAAATTGCAGTGGCTACTTGAGGGGGGGGGAGGTGGCATCTTCCAGCCTTGCCTGTAAGCTTCCATAGGCTACTGTTCGATCTTGCAGATCACTCTTCTACTTGACAGGTGGATCAGTCTTACTGGATCAGAAAACTGGTCCCTCTAGTCCATTGTCCCTGTTTCTCACAAGGACAAAACAGATCCTTCCAACAAGTTCCAGAGTAGAGCATGAAGACAGTAAGCCTATTGCCTCACTTAAAGATCAATAGGTATAAACACTCTTTTTTTGAGTCAAGTGTAACCGTCCCATCAGCAGCCTGGACACAGTTCAATTTCTGTTGTTCTTGTGTGCCCTCAAATTGTTTCCAACTTATGGCAACCCTAAGATGACTCTATCAAAGGGTTTTCTGGGCAAGATTTGTTTAAAAGAGGTTTGCCTTTGCCTTTGCCTTTCATTGTGGCTGAGAGAGTGTGACGTGTCAACCAGTGGGCTTCCATGGCTGAGTATGGAATCAGATCCTGGTCTCCAGATCCGCAGATGTTCAAACCACTACACCAGACTGGCTATTCAAGTTCACTATCTAAGAAGTTTGTTTCTGTTAAAAGTTTTGGCTTGTGCCCCTCAACTCAGGGAACCCTGGGACTCCTGTTTGGAACTCTGAGTAGCAGAAGCAATTTTTGAAGTTAACAACAAAAGTTTAAAAACCCAGAGAAATTGGAAAAGATAATCCTATGCTTTCCACTTTATCCCTAGGTCAAGATGACCTTTGAACTCTATTTGCAATTAGACCAAGGCTGCATCCAGTGCACAGGGCCTCCACACATGGTTTACAAAGAGGGGTCATTTGATAGCGTTGCTATAAGATCCTTATAGGATGCAACTGGGATGAATTACAGTGAAAACTCCAAACAGCAGATGGCAACAGAAGAACTACCGTATATTCTTGTTTATAAGTCAATTTCATGTATAAATTGAGGGCAGGTTTTGGGGCCAAATGGAGAGGTAAAGTGCTCTACTTCAGGGGGTCAGCCACCCTTGGCCACTGCCAGCACCATTTTCCCATCCAGAAATTCAAAAAGGCCCTTTGCCACTCTGCTCAGAGAAGGAGATGGCTCTTTTTTATATCTCAAAGTTAAGGTATAGTATCATTAAAGGTATGGTATCATTAAATAAAGGACCATCCCATTCTCTGAGGACAGTGACAAAAGGCAAGATCTTAGTCCCTCTTGGTAGAGCCTAAAAAGAAGCACCTCTACTCTCTTGACACTCCTTTGTGGGGAACTGCCAACGAGCCCCTGCCACCAGTGCCATTTTCCCACCCAGGGATTCAAAAAGGTCAGAAGCAGCGCTTCAGCTGAGAGAGTAAAGGGAGTCAGTGCTTGTTTTAGGTTCTCCTGGGACAGTCTAAGCTCTCTATTCTGCTTTGGTTAGACCTCATCTTGAATACTGTGTCCAGTTCTGGGCACCTCACTTCAAGAAGGATATCAACAAGCTGGAGTGTGTCTAATGGAGGACAACCAAAATGGTGAAGGATCTGGAAGTCATGCCCTGTGAGGAGCATTTTAGGAAGCTGGGTATGTTTAGTATGCAGAAGAGAAGGTTAAGAGGGGACATGATAGCTATGTTTAAATATTTGAAGGGATGTCATGTCGAGGAGGGAGCGAGCTTGTTTTCCACTGGTCCAGACACTAGGACAAGGAGCAATGGATTTAAACTATGGGAAAAGAGATTCCACTTAAATCTCAGGAAGAACTTCCTGACAGTCAGAGCTATTCAACAGTGGAGTATGCTGCCTCAGAGTGTGGTGGAATTTCCTTCCTTGGAGGTTTTTAAGCAGAGGCTGGATGGCCATCTGTCGGGAGTGCTTTGATGTGGGTTCTTGCATAGCAGGGGGTGGACTGGGTGACCCCTGTGGTCCCTGCGAACTCTATGATTTTATGATTCTCACTTTTAGCCAATCCACTCAGAAAAGGGGGTTATTCCTTTTTTCATAAGAGTTATGGTACCCAACCCAGGTTTTTGGGGTTGATTTTTTTACTAAAATTTCTAAACTTATACATGAATACATACAGTACATATAGGATCTGAGAGTATTTCATGATCCCAGTAAAAACTCCAATCAACAGGTGGCAGAAGGACTTTCATAACTCCTTTGGGCTATCTCTTTGCAGTTAATAGGTGTTATTAAAATCTAGCAATAATTTCAGCTGAGGAAAACAAACTATACCATTGGTGATGTAGCCAACAGTGACTGAGTATTCTTTAATATGCTCAACTATTCCCTGTTGGAACTATAGTTAACCTGTTAAGTACTTCTGTTAGAGTACTTCTCAAGGTTTTTTTCTTTCTTTCTAACTCTTCTTTGGGGTTTAAAACGAGCAGCTATGAGATCATATTGCCACTGCCACCTACCCCAGCTTTTGCAGTCTTATCTACCCCAGATGTACAATCCCTTTTTGCAAAAGGCCACTTAGGCACAAATGCATTTTGCTTACAAGCAGAGAAATTAAGCTTTGCATTGTGCTTTCTGTTCAGCAGTTCTGATTAGTCCTGTTGGCCTAATGATGGTCTGTTGTGTTCACTGTAATCCATCTTGTGCCTTTAAAGTGAAGCCACTTCAACTGAAGGATTCAACCTTTCTTGTTTAGAAACTGGTAAAACAGTAACAAATTATATTTAAGTACCTAAGAAGCACTCTGGAAGTCTGCTTGTACTACATAAGGAATGGAAAATGTGTGGTTCTCTAGATGTTGAATTACCCTTAAATAAGCCCTCTCTATGGATGATAGATGAAAACTCTTCAAGTAATTAAGGTCATGCAAGAAATAAAAGTAAAAGGTGATAGATATAGGGGTCAGAACCTTAAATGCAACTGTTCACTTGTACATGTGATAACTGAAGCCCCTGTCAGAGCTGCTGATGACGATCAGCAGCTGTTGGTCACTGTGGCTCTGGCTGGAGATGAGTCCTGCAGTTCAAGAGCTCCCCCTGCTGCCATGGACCAAGCAGGCTTGGATGTTCCTCTTATTACCCTGTTTACTGGGGGTCCCGGGAGGGACACCTATATAACCTTACAATTACACAAGATGAGGAAATTAGTCAAGAGCACTGGTTGGTAAAACGAGAGGCAGGGTAACGCAGCAGGATCTTGTAACCCAATGTTTGCGAGGTCAGACCAAGTCAAGAAGCAGACCGTGGAAATAATGGATGATCTTTATTAAATACAGGCACACAATGTAAGCAACTCACACACACAGATAACTAAGAAATATAAAGGTGTGAGTATGATAGCGGGATTTTCAGAGGGATAGTTGATTCGGGTGACATGAAACCTGTTCCTGAAGCCTGGAAGAAGATAGAGAGCGATGCTGGGGTTCGATGTATCTCAGCACGTGGAGCTGAGGGGAAGCTCGCCAAGCAAAGCGTCAGCAAAGCGAGATGGAACTCAGGAGCGATCCGAGGAAGGTCTCGGAATCAGGGGTTTTTATAGGGAGAAATGTGACTGCAGGCTATTCTGTACTTGGGGAAAACAATGAGTTTCGGGCACGAGACAAAGCTTTGGAAAGGTCACAATTTAGCATGATTGAGTTAAGTCCAAATTGACAAAGAGGTAGCCTGTATGGAAATGCTCAGTGCTTGGCATTTGAGTATTCAGCTTGCCAAGTTGCCTGCTCGGGGCAGGGAGTCCTTTGTAAACAACGTGCATACATAATGAGGGTGTTTGCAGAGAGGTCTCCTAAAGCGGTGATCTGGCTATTTCTGGCCTGACTGGGTGGAGAATGGAATGTCCAGCGATTAGTGGCCGAGCCTAGTTCTGTGCTTGTCCGGGGGCCTCTCAAACATGTGGAGAGGGATGGTGGAAGAAAGCCAAATCATTGATATCAAAATGATATCTTTATGCCATCTCCAAGGAGGCCTAACCTGCAGTAACACTCTGCCTGCTCCTTTCGGGCAACAGGGGTCCGATTCTGAAGATGCCTTGGAGCCTGTGCCAATCAGCCCACAAACAAGGCGGAGACTCAGGAGAGCTGAGCAAAGGGAGGCTTCCTTGATTAAGTTCAAGAAGCAGTGACTAGCCACACCTGTGTCTTGGGCTATATAACTGCCTGCTGGGAAGCTTTCCTTTGCTTGTGGCAAACTTCTTTCAAGTTCTCCTCTTGCCTGTTCCTTGCTCCCAGCAGCTGGTTCCTGCTACCTTGAATTGATATTTTGACCCTTGGCTTTTGGAACTCTAACTACAGCTTTCGCTTGATGCTCTGGTAAAGTACTTGCTTGTCTCCTCCCTGCTGGACTTTGCTGGCTCTCACACTCCCTTCTTTGGGCTGGCTCGCCACCCAGGTCTCTGACCTTGACAGTACACAGGGATGAGTGGAACTGCTATAATAGTTAATGCCAAAAAATTTAAAGCAAGAGTGAGAATGCTATATGACCAGCAAGGAAACACATTATATGATCGAGTAAATCTTTATCAGTGACTTGGATGAGGGAACAGGGGGTATTCTTATCAAATTTGCAGATGACACCAAAGAGAAGTAGCTAATATCCTAGAGAACAGAACCAGAATTCAAAATAACCTTTACAGATTAGAGAGCTGGGCCAAAACAAAATGAGTTTCAACAGGGAGAAATGTAAGGTACTATACTTGGGCAGAGAAAGGGAAATGCACAGATACAGGATGGGTAACACTTGGCTTGAAAACAGTACATGTGAAAGGAATCCCACCAAAACATTAAGAAGAACTTCCTGGTAGTAACAGCAGTTCAACAATGGAATATGCTGCCTCCAAGTGTGGTGGCATCTTCTTCTTTGGAGGTTTTTAAACAGGCTAGATGGCCATCTGTCAAGAATGCTTTTATTATCTATTCCTGCATGGAATGTGGGATTGGACTCAATGGCCCCTATGGTCTCTTCCAGCTCTATGATTCTATGGAAATAAAAAAGACAATGGAAAGAATACACTGAAGAATTATATAAAAGCGATGAAAGGATGACAGATTCATTCAAGGAAGAACCATTTGAAGATGAAACTACAATTTTAGAAAGTGAAGTCGAAGTTGCAGTCAGATCATTTGGGACAAATAAATCACGAGGAGCAAATGGCATACTAATAGAGATGCTACAGAGATTTCAACAAATATGGGAAAAAATAGCCCACAGGTTGGAAACACTCAGTATACATTCCAATACTCAAGAAAGGGGACACCAGAGATTATATTTTCCACTGGACCATTGTACTAATTTCCCATGCAAGCAAGTGATGCTCAAAATTATATAAAGACTTTTACTATATATGGATCAAGAAAGGCAACATGTCAAGCTGGGTTCAGAAAGGGAAGAGGACCAGGGATCATATTGCAAAAAATAGTTTGGCTAATGGAACACACCAAAGAATTTCAGAGGAAAATCAGGCTGTGCTTTATAGATTATAGTAAAGCCTTTGATTGAGTAGATTGTGAAAAACTATGGATCACTCTTAAAGAAAGGGGTATGCCACAACATCTGACTGTCCTGCTACATGACCTGTACTCAGAATAAGAGGCTACCATCAGGACTGAATGTGGAGAAAGAGAATGGTTTCCGATTGGCAATGGGGTCAGGCAAGGCTGCATTTTATCACCCTATCACTTTAACCTATACACTGAATGTCTCATATGTAAAGCAGGATTACACTTGGAGGAAGAAGGCGTGAAAATTGGAGAAAGGAACATCAACAATTTGAGATATGCAGATACCATACAACTAGCAGGAAATAGCAAAGATTTACAACAATTACTAAAGAAAGTCAAAGAAGAAAGTACAAAGGCAGGTTTCCCATTGAACATTAAGGGGAAAAAAAATGAGCACAGATGATTTGCATAACTTTAAAGCAGACAGTGAAGACATTGAAATAATTAAAAAAAACTTGCCTTGGTTCAGTCACTAATCAGAATGAAGACTGCAGTCAAGAAATCAGAAGACGGCTAGGACTTGGAAGGGCAGCTTACAAGGAAACTAGACAAAATCCTGAAGTGTAAAGATATATCATTGATTACCAAATTTAGGATTATTCTTGCCATTATATATTTCCTATGTCTATGTATGGTGGTGAAAACTGGACAGTGAAGACAGCTGATAGGAAGAAAATCAACTCATCTGAAATGTAATGCTGGAAAAGAGTTCTACAGATATTGTAAAAAAAGACAAATAAATGGGTCCTACAGCAAATTAAGTCTGAATTCTCCCTAGAAGCCGAGATTACTAAACTAAGACTATTGTACTTTAGATGTATCATGAGGAGACATGACTCTTTAGAAAAGACAGTGATGCTTGGTAAAGAAGAAGACAGGATGAAAAGAGGAAGACCCCATTACAAATGGAGAGGCCACAGTCCTGAGCCTGCCAGACTTCAGGGTAGATGGTAGATGATGACAGGCTACTTGGAGGTCTCTCATTCATAGAGTTGCCATAAGTCAAGGTCAAGTTGACGGCAGTTGACAACAAAGCACTGCCAATAGTGATGAATGTTGGGAACTGTAGTCCAAGAATACCTGAATATCCATCATAACACCCCAGTTCCAAATCCACAAAAGACACTTTCTTCTATCATTACACTCAACTTCCCTTTGAGTCACCACGAGTATGTCCTTTGGCTAAGATTGTTAGCTGTGGCTTGACCCCAGTTTATCTAGGAAAGCATGTGATTATAGGCCAAGAGCAGGAGCCTCTCTTGAGTTCTGTCCTCCCTCAGATGAAAAAGGCCATGTTCTTGACCTATACAGCTTGGCCTTGCTGTTTCATAGAAATAATGTACCCAAGAGACCTACAATATGTTCCTTTGTGTGCCAGCACTGCAGCAACATACTAGGCAAATTTGACTCAATTGTTGGACATCTGCTGCCAATCTGCTATATAAAAGTCAATGTTTGTCTGCACATTTGTCTGTTTGTCTGCATCAGCAGATGACTGACTGTGTGAGGCGAGAAGACTTCATATGATCGGCTGGCTGTGAAGATTCCATGGAATCCTGGAGCTGGCAGTTTAGGGGCCTTTAGAATTTGCAGCCAGAGAGCTCCTGGGCTATGGAGATGAGGCTTACCATCAATAAGGATGCCAGAAAACTTTTGGGAGGCATATGTGAGAAAAATTAAAGTGACATACATAACATGGCCCATTTCCACACTCTGCTGCCATAGTGCTATTATTCTACTTTCAACATCCTATGGAATCCTGGGATTTGTAGTTTAAGGAGAGACATTTAAGAATTCTCAGCCAGAGAGTGCTTTGGCCTCAGTAAACTACAAACCCCAGAATTCCACAGGATGCTGAAAGTAGAATAATAGCACTATAACAGTGTAGTGCAGAAATGGCCATAGTTACAAGATCTTCCCGCCTCACACAGTAGATTGTATGGTTTCCATATCTGAGGAATCTTAAGGCTGAAATTCAAAACAAAAAACACTTCCAGAAAAATGAAAAGCAGAGCAAAAGCAAAAAAAAAAAAAAAAAAGCCAGTACATCAGTGTCATCAGACAACACAGATTGGATTGAGGACTATGGGGAAAAGTTACAGGTACTGGAATAGGCCGGTTGCTATGGAGACAATGCCTAGTAGCAAGGAAGAGGATAGTGTATTCTTGCAGCAACCCAACCTCTGTATGTTAACAGCTATGAATACAGGTTGGATTGGGTAATATGGGGAAAATTTACAGGTATAGAAATTGGCTAGTTGCTATGGAGGCTGAGCAGCAAGGAGGAGGACAGTGTACTCCCTCAGGAATCCAAACTGTGTATGTAAATAACTCTGAATATAGATTGCATTAGGAAGTATGGAGCAAAATTATAGGAAATGGAAAAGACAGTTTGGTAAGTTCTAAGAGGAAAATAAAAACCTCAGGCAAAGCCAGGCAAATATGCTTGTCAACTTTAAAAAGAGAGACTATCCCACACTCTCGGTGTTAGAACCAGCAAGCAAAGCCAAGCTCCTGCTGGGTCACTGTCCAATTGGAGCAGCTTTCTTTCTTTTCCCTTGACGATGTATGTGGGGGGAGGGAGGAGAGAACTGATGACTGGAGAAGGGTGGAAACATGGGAACTCTAACTGCCTACAGTTCAGTATTGAGCTACTTCTAACAACAACACCAGACCTCCAGAGGCTTGTTCTATAAATAAAGATATGACTGAGGGGGAAAAAACCCTTGGTAACTCAGACTTTGGCTTCCAGAACGGCCACAGCTTTCTGGGCCTGGTAATAGTAATTGTAAAACCTTTTTATCATAAACGCAAAGCCTGGAAAAGTTACATATTTATAACATTTATATCCCATCCTATAATCAAAGAGCTCGGGGTAACTTACAATAAAATCAATTTAAAACAAGAAATAATAACAATACTTCTAAAACACTAAAATATATTAAATAATTCACCAATTAAAAACCAAGCAATGTAAAACCAGTTAAAAGCATTTAAAATAGTTTCAAGCATAGCACATGAGCAAATTGAATAAAATGAGTTGAGCTTTAGTAGAAAGCCATATGAGCCATATTTTGACTTTGCCTGAAATGGTACCAGTGTTGGTGCCAATCAGGCCCTTCAAGGGGAGGGGATAGCACAACTGAAGTCTATCTCTGCTCCCAGCAGCCTTCAAGCTCATTTCCAGAGGAGAGAGCAGAATCATAGAATCATAGAAATGTAGAGTTGGAAGAGACCCCAGGGGCCATCCAGTCCAACCCCCTGCCATGCAGGAACACCCTCAAAGCATTCCCAACAGATGGCCGTCAAGCCTCTGCTTAAAAACCTCCAAGGAAGGAGCCTCCACTACACTCCGAGGCAGCAGATTCCACTGCCAGACAGCCCTGACTGTCAGGAAGTTCTTCCTGAGGTTCAGGTGGAATCTCCTTTCCTGCAGCTTGAATCCATTGCTCCTTGTCCTGGTCTCTGGAGCAGCAGAAAACAAGCCCTCTCCTTCCTCTACGTGGCATCCCTTCAAATATTTAAACATGGCTATCATGTCCCCTCTTAACCTTCTTTTCTGCAGACTAAACATACCCAGCTCTCTAAGTCTATCCCCATAGGGCATGGTTTCCAGGCCTCTCACCATTTTGGTCGCCCTCCTCTGGACTTGCTCCAGCTTGTCAATATCCCTCTTGAACTGGGGTGCCCAGAACTAGACACAGTATTCAAGATGGGGTCTAACCAAGGCAGAGTAGAGTGGTACCAGTACCTCCCTCAGTCTAGACACCATACTCCTATTGATGCATCCAAGAATTGCATTGGCTTTCTTGGCTGCCACATCACACTGCTGACTCATGTTCAGCTTGTGGTCTATGAAGACTCCTAGATCCCTTTCACACATACTGCTACCCAGCCACGTGTCCCCCATCCTATATTTGTGGATTCCATTTTTTCTACCCAAGTGTAGGACCTTACACTTCTCTCTGTTGAATTTCATTTTGTTAGCCTTGGCCCAGCTCTCCAACCTATCCAGAAGGTGAGCTGCATCTGAGAAGACCTCTTGACCGGATGTCTTTTACAGGCTTCTGGGGCTGTGTTTGATTGTTTGTTCGTCTGTTTTCTCTGGCCGTGTGCAGTCCCTGAGCACACAGTCTAACTGACTAGCTAGAGGGAGGAGCTAGCAGCTATTAGTCCTAGCTGACTCACTGATGAGCTAGGAGGAGGAGCTAGCAGCTCTTTATCTCTGCTCCCAGTGGCGCACATCTTCCGCGTGCACGCTTTAACTTTTACTACCTAATCTTAGCAAGACTTAATTGCTTCTTCCTTGAACCCATCCAGACTCAATCTGCCTGTCCACAACATCTAGGTAGGGTTGGAACTTGAGGGGAGTACCTATAACCACTATAGAATTGCACCCTCTCTCTTGATAGTTGACAATAAGAACTTGGAAAACAGGAGGTTGACATAGATTTTACCAGGGAACTTTGAAGGCAAAGCCCAGTTTTACCTTTTTCAATTTAACTATCTAAACTATCAGATATGGAGGGGGAGGGAGCTGCTGTAGTCACCTGCCACGACTGTGGCATTTTTCTTTTCCTGCTGCAAGACATCCTTGGGTACACCTGCAGCAAATGCAAGCTGGTCACCCTCTTGGAGGAAAAGGTTCAACAGCTGGAGGCATGTGTTTCAAATCTTTTGCATTATTAGGCAGGGAGAAGAGTTCTTGGATAGGGCTGAGAGGACCTTTTCGAAGACGGAATGCACAGAGGAGCTAGTGGGCAAAGAAGCTGGTTCATGAAACAGGGAGATGGACACTTGGAGGAATGTGACACGCAGGAGTAGAAAGCCAAGGTCCCATATGGAGATTCTTGAGCTATAGAATTGCTTCTAAATTCTTGACTTTATTAATGACAAAAGGGGACAGCAGGAAGAGGTCATGGAACATCATCCGGAGGAAATCCAACATCAGCAACAGGAATCCCAACACCAGCAGAACAGCATTCAACAGCATCAGCACCAACACTCTCAGCACGAACAGAAAGTTCAGGAGGCCGTGAGGGAATCTGCTTGTTCAGTAACCCCGGACAAGCCTCAGAGGAGACGAGTTCTAGTGGTTGGGGACTTGTTACCCTGTTTACTGGGGGTCCCGTGAGGGACACCTAAATGCGCTAACACTTAACTAAGTTTGGGAAAATTAGCTGAGAGCACAAGCTAGCAATGCGAGAGGCAGGGCAACGCAGCGGAATCTTTTACCCAGTGTCTACAGGATCAGGCCAAGTCAAGAAGCAAACCGGAGTTTAAGAATAATTGAGATTTTATTAAATACAGACACAGGGTTTATGCAACACACAATCACACAAGTAGCTAAGGAAAATAAAGGTTGGAGTGGTATAGAGGGGTTTTGAGAGGGATTGTTGAATTGGATGATACGACACCTGTCCTGAAGCCTGGAAGAATAGAGAGCGATGCTGGGGTTCGGTGTGGCTCAGCACGTGGAGCTGAGGGGAAGCTCGCCAAGCAAAGTGGCAGCAAGGCGGTCTGGAACTCAGGAGCGATCTGAGTAGGGTCTCGGAATCAAGGGTTTTTATAGGGAGAAATGTGACTGCGGGCTATTCTGTACTTGGGGAAAACAATGAGTTTCGGGCATGAGACAAAGCTTTGGAAAGGTCACAATTTAGCATGATTGAGTTAAATCCAAATTGACAAAGAGGTAGCCAGTATGCAAATGCTCAGTGCTTGGCCTTTGAGTATTCAGCTTGCCAAGTTACCTGCTTGGGGCAGGGAGTCCTTTTGTGAACAGCGTGCATACATAATGAGGGCGTTTACGGAGAGGTCTCCTAAAGGGGTGATCTGGTTATTTCTGGCCTGCCTGTATTGTGTTGGGATATGGCATCATTTAGTGGCCGAGCCTAGTTCTGTGCTTGTCCGGGGGCCTCTCAAACATGTGGAGAGGGATGGTGGAAGAGAGCCAAATTATCGATATCAAAATGATATCTTATGCTATCTCCAAGGAAGCCCAACCTGCAGTAACAGAGTCTTTGCTGAGAGGAATGGAACCAATCATTTGCAACCCGGATAGAATCAATCATGAGGTGTGCTGTCTCCCTGGGGTCAAAATCAATGACATAATGTTGAGGCTAATGAGACTGGTCAAGCCTACTGACCGTAACCCCCTCCTTTTGGTTCACGTCAGAACCAATGACACGGCAAGGCGCAGCTTTCACCGCATCACAAAGGATTACGAGTTTATGGGTAGGAAGCTGAAGTATCTTTGTGCGCAGGTTGTCATTTAATCTCTTCTCCCGGTGGAAGGACATGGCTCACGAAGGGAAAGAAGAATAGTGGAGATCAACAACTGGCTGTGAAGATGGTGCCGCCGGAAACAATTCGGATTTTTGGACTGTGGCCTTCATTTTCATGAAGATGGTCTTCTGGCAAGGATTGGCCTGCACCTTACAACCTTTTGCTAGAATGTTTTTGCTAACAGTCTTGCAAAACGGATCAGGAGGTCTTTAAACTGAGTTTGACTGGGGAGGGGGACAGTATTATTCTGGGCAAACATTCAGTGAGTACTGTGAGAAATAGCCCAAATGATATAGATAGGGCAGGCCAAGTAGAACTAGAGACCAAAATGGAGAGGGAAAGTAACTTTATTACAGGAATTCCACGAAGGGCACATTGTCTCAAGTATCTCTACACTAATGAACAGAGCACGGGGAATAAGCAAGATGAACTCCAACTCTGAGTACAACAAAATGAATATGATTTAATAGGTATCACTGAAACCTGGTGGGATGAATCTCATGATTGGAATGTAGGAATAGGGGGTATGACCTATTTTGCAGAAATAGACCAAACAAGAAAGGAGAAGTAGCCTTATATGTCAAGGATGTTTTCACCTGTGAAGAGATCCATGACTTAAATCTGGGAAGCCAAGTTGAGAACATCTGGGTAAGAATTAAGGGCGTGAGAAACAATGGGGATGTGATTGTGGGGGTTTGCTACAGGCCTCTGGGCCAGCCTGAGGACTTGGATGAGGCCTTCCTGGAGCAGATGACCACACATTCCAAAAGGAGAGATGCCGTGTTAATGGGAGATTTCAATTATCTTGATATTTGTTGGCAGTCAAATTCTGCAAAGACCGCAAGGTCCATCAGGTTTCTTGCTTGCCTTACAGATAATTTCATGGTCCAGAGGTGGAAGAGGCGATAAGGGGATCGGCTATTTTAGATCTGATCCTGACCAACAGGGATGACCTAGTTGATGAGGTGGAGGTGGTGGGATCCTTAGGAGGGAGTGACCATGCTCTTTTAGAGTTTGTCATTCAGTTGGAAGGAGAAGCCAAGTGTAGCCAGACAAGCATCCTAAACTTAAGAAAGCTGATTTCTCTAAACTTAAGGAGTTACTTGCTGAAATCCCATGGTCAGATACTAAAAGAGAAAGGAATTCATGATGGATGGGAGTTTCTTAAAAGTGAGATACTGAAAGCACAATTGAAAACTGTGCTAGTAAGGAGAAAAAATGGCAGGTGTCTGAAGAAACCGGAATGGTCCACAAAAGAATTCTCAGCTGAGGTAAGTGTTAAAAGAAACATGTACAGGAAGTGGAAGAATGGTGAAACCACCAAAGAGGAATTCAACTAAATAGCCAGGAGATGTAGGGAGAAGATCAGAAAAGCTAAAGCGCAGAATGAACTCAGGCTTGCCAGAGACATCAAAAACAATAAAAAGGGCTTTTTTAGATATTTCCACAGCAAAAGGAAAAACAAGAAAATGATAGGATCACTACATGGAGAAGGTGGCCAATTAATAATGCGGGGGGAGTGAGAAGGCAGAACTACTTAATACCTTCTTTGCCTCAGTTTTCTCCCAAAAGGATAGAAGTACCCAACCTGGGGCATGGGGAGCAGGTGAGGAAGTGGGGGAAATGCAGCACAGAATAAGTAGAGAAGTAGTACAGGAATATCTGGCTAAACTAGATGAATTCAAGTCCCCAGGGACAGATGAATTACATCCAAGGATATTCAAAGAACTGGCAGAAGTCATTTCTGAACCACTTGCAATAATCTTTCAGAACTCTTGGAGAACAGGAGAAGTCCCCAGACTGGGAGGAAGACAAATGTCATCCCCATCTTCAAGAAGGGGAAAAAAGAGGACCCTAATAATTATCGCCTGGTCAGCCCGACATCAATTCCAGGAAAGATCCTAGAACAGATCATTAAACAGTTGGTTTGTAATTACTTAGAAAGCAATGCCATAATCACTAAAAGCCAGCATGGATTTCTCAGAACTAAGACATGCCAGACTAATCTTATCTCTTTTTATGATAGGGTTACAAGCTTCATAAATGAAAGGAATACTGTAGACGTAGCATATCTTGGTTTCAGTAAGGCCTTTAACAAAGTTCCCCATGACATTCTTGCAAAGAAACTAGTAAAATGTGGGCTGGACAGGGCTACTATTAGTTGGATTTGTAATTGGTTGACCAACTGCACCCAAAAGGTGATCACCAATGGCTGCTTTTCATCCTGGAGAGAAGTGACTGGTGGGGTGCCACAGGGTTCTGTCCTGGGCCCAGTGCTATTCAACATCTTCATCAATGACTTGGATGAAGGAGTGGAGGGCATGCTGATCAAATTTGCAGATGATACCAAATTGGGAAGGGTTACTAATACCCCCAGAGGACAGGATCAAATTTCAAAATGACCTTGACAGATTGGAGAGCTGGGCCAAAGCTAACAAAATGAATTTCAACAGAGAGAAATGTAAAGTCCTGCACTTAGGCAGAAAAAATGGAAAGCACAAATATAGGATGGGGGATGCATGGCTGGATAGCAGTACATGTGAAAGGGATCTAGGAGTCTTGGTAGATCACAAGCTGCACATGAGTCAGCAGTGTGATGAGGCAGTCAAGAAAGCCAATGCGATTCTTGGTTGCATCAATAGGAGTATGGTGTCTAGATCGAAGGAGGTAATGGTACCACTCTATTCTGCATTGGTTAAGCCTCATTTGGAATACTGTGTCCAGTTCTGGGCACCTCAGTTTAAGAAGGATATCAACAAGCTGGAACCTGTCCAGAGGAGGGCGACCAAGATGGTGAAGGGTCTGGAAGCCATGCCCTATGAAGAACGGCTTAGGGAGCTGGGTATGTTTAGTCTGCAGAAGGGAAGGCTAAGAGGGGACATGATACCTATGTTTAAATATTTGAAGGGATGTCATGTTGAAGAGGGAGTGCGCTTGTTCTCTTCCACTCCAGAGACTAGGACAAGGAGAAATGGATTCAAGCTGCAGGAAAGGAGATTCCACTTGAACCTCAGGAAGAACTTTCTGATGGTCAGAGCTGTCCAGTAGTGGAATATGCTACCTCGGAGTGTAGTAGAGTCTCCTTCTTTGGAGGTTTTTAAGCAGAGGCTGGATGGCCATCTGTTTGGAATGCTTTGATGGATGTTTCTGCATAGCAGGGGGTTGGAGTTGATGGCCACTGGAGTCTCTTCCAACTCTCTGATTCTATGAAGTGCCACTGCAGAGAGGCCTTCTTCTGCATCCTACCACAATTTATTATCTCCACTTGTGGGACACTGAGAGGCCCTCCAATGGACCATACTTTGGACTACAACATACAAGAATTCCTCAACCAGTCTGGCCAGTAAATAAAAATAACTTTCCTGGGGCCCTTTCGCACTATCCAATTGTTACCATGCTCTACCAACAAGATATGCAATTGTCATAAATTGAACTTATTAATGATTGGGGAACATAATTGGGGTCACGCTGATCAAAGATGTGTCCAGGGTCATAAAAGTTCAGATAGGATTATGCAGAAAACCTCAACGCCGATGGGTTTGTTCTAATCCCTTCACTGCTTCAGGCTCTTGACACTTTTGACTACAACGAAAGGCGAACTGCCCAGGTTGGTGAGCAGTGAGAGACCATCCCTCTATCTCACCCTACAGAGATCTTCTCTATGCACCCTACCTGACAGAACATTAAGAGATTGTCATAAGTCTCATCAATGTTCTGTCATTCCAGAGTTAACCAATCAGCCCATTCCAGACCCCTTTGTCAGTCCTGTGGGAAACCCATCACAGCTGTGTCAATGGACCCCTTCAGTGTGTAAAATAAGGTATAAAAACCCCAGCTTTGACCCCAGCCCATTTAGTACATAGTATCCCAAACTGCTGGTCCTCCATGTTACCCTCAGATGCTGTCTGAGTCCCTCTGCTGTGACCCCCTTCTTCAAGAATGGTTATCTATCACCCTTTCCACCCAAAATCTCTATCTTTCTTGCCTCATTTTCTGATAGCCTTATATGGTTCTCATCTCATCTCTCATGTGTTCATCAATTTAAATAAAATACTTTAACTTCAAGTGGAGTCCTCTCTATAGTTAGTAGTGGTATACACAAGTGAAAAGATCTTTTTATTACCCTCTTCTTGCAGGCCTCCTTTGAGCTATAATTCTCCCAAATGCTAAGGAGATGCTGGCATTGCGGGTGGACCCCAACATCTCCCACCAATTAGGGTTTATTGCATTATAATTCCACCACTTGGATTCCTGAGATTTGTAGTTTACGGAAAGGCATGTAGAATTTTCACCCAGAGAATTCTGGGTGCCACAGAAAACTATAAACCCCAGGGTTTCATGGGATGCAGACATAGTTGATATGAAAATCATAGCACTATAATGATGTAGTGTGAAAGGCCCTGAATATAAATGTTAAGAGTGCATAATCTGAAATGCATCTGAACTGAAGTAGAAGAAGCTAGATCAAAGGTCAAACTTCAAATTTCATTCTTATCTCCATTAGCTAAAATCTGTATAAGTTATTTGACCATCTTAAGTTTTTCCATAGCCATTTTCAAAGGAGGCTGCATTAATCTCGTGTCAAAAAGAAAAAAGAAAGAGTCCTACAGTACTGTGAAGGCTTACAGACCCTATCTCCCTGCATGCCTTCCAGAGTTTTAAGATCCTTGGGAGAGGGCCTTCTCTCAGTTCCTCCATCTTCACAGGTATGTTTGACGAGACACAGGAGAGAACCTACTCGGTGTCTGTTCAGGCTGTGGAATTTTCTGCCATAGAAGGCTCAACCAGCTCCCCCCGCCCACCTACTCTCTTTTCACTGCCAGGCAAAGATTTTTTCATTTGACCAGGACTCTGGCTAACTGGCTATGCAGTAAGATTTTTTAATGGGATGTCTGTACTTATCTTGTTATAGTCATGTTTTAAAATGATTTTACATGTTTAAATTAGCCACTGATGTTAATTTAAGCATCTTAGTGTTACCCTGATTTCTGGGGTCCCATGGGGGACACCTCAATGTGCTCCAAATACTGGGGAATGGGAATTAGCCAGAGCACAAGCTGTAGCACTACAAGAGGCAGGGTAACCTAGCAAGATCTTTAAACCCAATTTTTACGGGGTCAGGCCAAGCCAAAAACCAACTAAAATTGTCTAATAAAATGATTTTATTGAGGGGAATTCACTCATGCATGCACACAAGATACGCACAGTCACACATTCACACAAGAGCTAGCTGAAAGAGAAAGGGAGAAAAATTATAGAGAGCCTGAGGGATTTGGGAGGATTTATAATTACCAGTCCAGAAGAGTAGTGAAGAGTAGAAATGTATTTTGGCTTAGGTAGGACCTAAGGGCAGTTCTCATTCAGGAGCCAGACGGACAGAGTGAAGGGTAGACCTTCAAGAGACTGCACTGGGCATCCTGAAATCAGGGGTATTTGTACCCTGAAAATGGCTTGTGGTTGTGAAGGTTCCAGATGCAAGTCAAAGGGAACCTGTTGTGGACAATGAGTTTTTCGTCTGTTGATGGGCTTAGTGCTTTGATTGACAAAGACATGATGGATGTTGTAATAGCTGTCTATTGTGGGTGCTGTGAGGACAGAGGAAAGAATCCAGGTGTACAAGGGATGGATATCTGTCAATCAGTGTCCTGGTGGGCTCCTCACAGTTGGATTCTCTGGAAAATTCCAGCTTCTATTTAAGCCTATTATCCACAGGAATGGTGTGTATTTGCCTGACAAATGACTCAGTCTTACCTGGAGGAATCTTGGAGTTGACCTATGCTTCTCACATTTACAGTCAAATTATTTCCCTTGCTCGGTTTGACCTCTCTGTCACCTTTCAGGCTTGTATTTGATATCAGAGCCAATAAAATGTGTTGCCAATTACATATGATGCCAATCAGGTATGGTGCCCATCCAAACCATACTGATATTGGGGACCCCCAAAGCGGGGCCTTACATTAGCTTTGTATCACTGGTGTTTTCTAGATGCACCTTGTTTTAATTCATGATGTGAGCTGCTTTGGTCCCATGTCAGAAGAAGAGTGGGATAAAAATTAAATACATATAAATAATACATTTATTATAACATAAGCTTGTGTAGACTACAGCTAACTTCACACATCAGATGTTGGCAACGGGTTGTGAAAGGTAATGACATAGAATCATAGAAATTCAGAGTTGGAAGAGACCACACAGGCCATCCAGTCCAACCCCCTGCCATGCAGGAACACCCTCAAATCAATCCCGACAGATGGCCATCCAGCCTCTGCTTAAAAACCTCCAAGGAAGGAGACTCCACTACACTCCGAGGCAGCAGATTCCACTGCCAGACAGCCCTGACTGTCAGGAAGTTCTTCCTGAGGTTCAGGTGGAATCTCCTTTCCTGCAGCTTGAATCCATTACTCCTTGTCCTGGTCTCTGGAGCAGCAGAAAACAAGCCTTCTCCCTCCTCTACGTGGCATCCCTTCAAATATTTAAACATGGCTATCATGTCCCCTCTTAACCTCCTCTTCTGCAGACTAAACATACCCAGCTCTCTAAGTCTATCCTCATAGTCATCAGCCTCTGTCCTTCAAATTCCCTAAATTCAGTTGCAAGCCAATGGCTGGAAGGGAAATGGATTTCACCAGCAATAATACTTTGTTATAGGCTATCTCTGTTGTAATGCAAAGCATTTTGGAGTGTCTTGGTCATAAATTGACACTTAAGACCAATTACCTCTACAAAAGTCCTGCTTAGGGGCTGCCAGTTTGAAAACTGGAGAAGGCTATCCTTACCTTTAATGGTTGAGTAAAAGAGGGAGGTGTTGGTTGTGGCACAGGCAGGAACAAACACCTACTGAAATTACCTTGTCTACACAGCCATTAAAGATACAGAAGCCATATTCAGTTTGCACTCTGGCAGTCTGAGTCTCGGTCCTGACAAAAATAAGAACATTTTTTGTTTTTCGGTACAGATCAACAAAGCCACCTGTATTTTGGGACTCATTGTGTAGATGCAGCCATAGTGAGTGTCATGGAGGGTATATAGGCAACTTTCCCGCTATTCAGAGTAGCTTACAGGCAGTAAAGTACAAAATTAAAACAAAGCAATAAACACCAGCAAGTCAATAAACAACATTCCATCACACTCCTAACGAGACAAACGTCTGGAAATATCCTTGAATGCTTCCTGTGGGAAGTAATTTTAACAGAAGATGGGAGATTTCGCTTACCACGATGGCTCCAGTAACTATTTACTTGGACAGTACAATGATTAAGCATTTTCACATCACATTCAGTATACTTCGTATGTATCGAGTATCAGTATCAGTGCGGCAAGAAATAGGAATTAAGACGCATCAATGCTCAAACGGAAACTTCATTTTAATACCGGGGTAGATAAATAGCTTTTCAAATCTCCAGGCCTGATGCAAGAACAGGACGGATAATACACAGTCTAGATCTCCTCACCAACAAGCTCGCTCGTTCCAAAGGAGTCTATTTCTAAGAGGAGCACAAGAGGCAGAAAGGCTCAAGGACTCGCCCCAGCTAGAATATGGCCATTCCCGCACCAGCCTGTTATAGC
The DNA here is from genome assembly GCA_948474755.1 of Ctenosaura bakeri. Taxonomy (NCBI): domain Eukaryota; kingdom Metazoa; phylum Chordata; class Lepidosauria; order Squamata; family Iguanidae; genus Ctenosaura; species Ctenosaura bakeri. Next base: position 92,809 of record CAOLHI010001910.1, read on the forward strand.
GCGATGATTCCACTTTCAACCTCCTCTGGAATCCTGGGGTTTGCAGTTTCGGGAGGGGCCGGCCGACCCCAGGATTCCAGAGGAGGTTGAAAGTGGAATCATCGCGCTGTAACAGGCTAGTGAGGAAATGGCCATTTATGTTTGGACTGGCGTCCTTGCTCCGCCCCAACAAGCCCATACGGACGTCGTATATGACGCCCCTGCCCCCAGGGCGGCTGAACTTAGCTTCGGAAAACGCCTACGCGGGCAACGTCCGAAAGGAGACCCAGCCCCTGCCTAAACGGGAGGTCAATGCTGGCGCGTCTCTCCCGCGGAACCACGGAGCGTCCCCAAAGCGCCGCCCTCTCGGCGCGCTCCTGCGCCTTTCGCCGCCACGGCAGCGGCCGCGCCTTCGGGGTCTTTCCCGGCGGGAGACGCTCCACCTCCGCGCTCCGCCCGACGCCTCGTCCCGCGGCGGCTCCTCCTCCTCCTCCCCTCTCTCTTCCCTTCTGCGCTTCCGTGGGTGGCGGGGCAGCCGGACGGCGGAGCGGCGTCCGGCTTGGGAAGGGGCGCAGGACGACCTCCGCGGCCTCGGTCGGCAACCATGTAAGTGCAGGGCGTGTGCGGGGCCACGTTGAGCTGGGCACCGCCCTCGCTCCCGCGTCCCTATAGCTTGGCGCGGAGACGCAGGGCTTCTCGCCTCCCCCGGATGCCCCAAAGAGGGGCGGGCTGAGGAATCGCGCGCGGAACCCCCACTTCTCTCTCCGTCTCTTTTCCTCCTACGAAGGATTGGGAGCAGAGGCGGTCTCTCCCTCGTCCTTCGCCGGGGAAGGCTGAAGGCGGGTCCGCAGCAGCCCTCGCCTCTCCCCGGGTTGTCCCCAAAGCAGGGCGAGCCCTTGGCCGTGCGCCCCTCTTCCCGCTCCTGGGCTTAAGTGCTGAGAGACTGGCAGGCGGTGAGAGGCGCTGCAAGTAAACCTTTTCCCAGGTCGTGCCCACACTGTCCACTGGAGGAGAACAGAAGGGCAGCCTCTTTCCCGCTTAAAAAATGGAGTTGCTGAAGTGAAAACTGGAGAAGGCTCCTGCTCCCTGAACAGCTGTGTAGAAGAGGGCATTTCAGCAGGTGTTGCGTGGTAGCTGGTTGTGTGACAAGCAACACCTGCTGAAATTGCCTCCTCTACACACTTATTAAAGGCACAGGAGTCCTTTCCAGCTGTTGCTCTGGGGACTCCAAGGAGGGAATCCATGTTCCTTATTGCCCCCATGAGAGTGGGAGTATTATAAGGGCTCCTTCCTTTGCTTGCTTCTGAGTTGGGATGGAAAGACTCCAGGAATCTCTTTACCTTGTGTACATACCTCAGCTCCATTGGGTCCCAGATTGGGTTGTGTGGAAGAAGGAATTTTTAGCAGGTATTTCTTGTCATGCCGAAATGATTTCTGTACATAACTGTTAAAGTTACAGGAGTTCTGTTTCTTATTTCGCCTAGAAACTTGAACTGGAAAAAAGTGGGATTTAAAGTAAATAAATAAGATGGTGCTACCTGAAAGTATGGGTCTGTGAGTGCTGGTTCCTAGTGAATTTCCATAAAGGAAAGACAGAAATAATTGTAGGCCATGGATGTAAATAATGGACCTGGTCCCTGGCATAATGAGGAAAGAAAAATAAATGCTAATTCCTCAGATGAAGTGCTTGGGAAGCACTGCTCCAGGGTCCACGCTCTGGGCCTTGTTTTTAGATAGTGATGATGCTGAATAAATATGTTTAGTGCCAGTTGAATACTATGGTGAGACTTCGGCCATTTCCATCCTAGCCTGTTATAGTGCTATTATTCCACCTTCAACATAATATTGAATCCTGGGGTTTGCAACTGGATGTTGAAAATGGAATAATAGCACTATAACAGGCTAGTGTGGAAACAGTCTTCCTTTATAATTCCAGCATTCCATCTCTGAACTGCTTCTGTGCCTGTGGTATGAGTGAGGACGTGGAATAGTTTCTACATCAGGGTTTTGGGCACAGTTAAGGACTAAGCAGGACGAGTCTTGAGGCAGCCATTCTTCAACTCTCTGTGCTGCCGTTTTCCTGTTGGGATGGAAAATCCTTCTTTTCTCAGTGAAATTCAGCAAGGCGGAATCGTATTGGGTACTTTCTGTTTTTTAAAGAAATTATTCAGTATGTATTGAATACATTCCAGTCTACACAATATGGACATAAGTATCTTTCCTTTTCACTCTCTGTGCGTTGAGAGAGTGCATGTTATTGCTTGTGGAGCTGAAAATGGAATTCAGGGCAACCTTTCCTGACCTGGTGTCTTCCAGGTGTGTTGAATTACAGCTGTTACTACCCTCACCCTGGTGCCTAGTAGTCATGTTGGATGGTGGTGGTGGGAGCTGTAACCCAACATATATGGAAGACCTCAGAGTTAGGAATGTTGCTCTACAGAAGAAGGCCTCTACCAGTTTGATGCTCTTGATGTTTATGGGTATGTGGATGCAGTTTGTCCTCTTACTGCTGTGCTGAGTAAAGGGAGGGGGCAAGAACCTCTAGTAGTGGCAAAAAGGTTACAGAGAAGGCATTGAGACTGTGGTGGCAACAGAAAGTGAAGGGATTTGAGGAGCTAGGATTTGGGCAATAATAGCTAGCATGTGAATTTAGGTCTTGAAAGGAAAAAGAAGAGGCAGGCACATGCAATAGAGACTTTGAACTACTGGCATAGTGATTTAGGTTTTTTTGTTTGTTTTTACCTTTACACTCATTTTTTTCTGGTCTGTTTGTTGTGGGCAGTTGCCACATTAATAACAGGTAATCTTCATTTTCCATTTCATAACTTAATAGCCTTTCTCTGCAAAATGCCTGATTACATTTCCAGTTCTTGAGTGCTTTCTCTTTCTCTGATTGCTGGTAGGCTGTGAGTTGCCTGCTCCCTGTTTGCTTTTGTATGCAGCCCATTGCATTATTTCTGTAATTTGCAGTGTGGGTTTCACAGCCTGAAAGTTTTGCCAAGGAGATTAGCAGGGTGTAATTATTAGCTGAAAGCCTTCTGCTACCTGCCACTTGCCTTCCTGGCCCAGAAACTCATGGTGCTGAGGCCATTTCTCTTGTGCTCTGTCTTTTAATATATGGTGGAGAAGACTAGTTAGGAAACAGAAGCCATTCAATGCCTAATGGGTAGCACAGTTCAGAGCTGACTTTTGGGACCTAAACATTCATGAGTTTATGAGACGTGCTGTGGGCCAAGGTAGATCAGTTTCTTGATACTTTTGGAACAGAAAGGTAAGAAAAAGCAGTTTTTAGGTATAGCAATTGGGAGATAAAAACTGCAGTGAAAAAGGACTGTCTAATTTGGAAAAATGCCTGGAAGAGTAGGAGGAAAGCAGTTCCTTCCCTTCTAGGTTGCAACTTCTGAGTCTGTTTTTCTTTTACTTTTTTACTTTGATCTGTCATCATGATTTGTGTCCTATCTTTCAGGGCAGCTTGTATATTAAAATGGTGAAACAAAAATCATTATAATAAAGATCATATATGGAGACTAGTTTGCACATTTAGTTTGATTTTCGCATGCATTCCTATCTACATTGTAGTTTATTCTGTGTTAGTTTGTACAAAAGATGAGGAGTACTTAGGTATTTACACAATGGCAATTTAGGAGAAAATGTGCTGAATACATAATATCTTTGCATTGTTAGTGAACTCCCTAATCAGTATGCTTTTCTTCACAAGATGGATTGTGTACAGTGAAGTTATATGAGGTTACCCCAGAGTTCACTTTTCCTTTCTACAGAGGAAGTGGTGTTATATGCTAGAGCAAGGACGCAGGATGGGTCTTACGCTTATAGTGGTCTATGGAACAAATGGTTCAGTAATGAGTGGCACATTCTTCTATGGCGCAGAGTATGTGCTCCTGGGTCCCCTTCAGTTTAACTCTGCCTTGACAAACCCACATTAAGACTTGTTAAGCTCTTTATCCAAATATGGCCTTGAGTTCCCATGAGAATGATCATTTTGATTATTTGTTACATTTTTCTTGTACCTTTTCTGTAGGGCAGATTTTTATCTTTGTTATTACTCTATGAAGTAGGGTAGTTTCTGTTGTTGTTGCATACCTTCAAGTTGTTTCTAATTTAGGGTAACGCTAAGGTGAACATATCATGGGATTTTTTCAGCCAGACTTGTTCAGAGGGGGTTTGTCTTTGCTTCCCCTGAGGCTGAGAGAGTGTGAATTCCTCAAGGTCACCCAGTGGGTTTCCATGGCCAAGTGGGGATTTGAAGCATGGTACCCACAATCATAGTCCAATGTACAAACCACTATACCACACTGGCTGATGAAATAGTAATATCTGTGTTGTCAAATGTGCATTGCCAGAGAATCCTGACCAGATTTTGGGAATAATATTATACAGATAATAATGTTATTGTAGGTTTGGGGATAATGAGCATATAAAAACATTACTTTTTGCAAAATAACATTAAAAACTGTTCAGAGTGTTGAGTAATGTTTATTCATTACTTCTAAAACATGGAGACTGGAACATTTTCTTTATCGAATATAAATAAATAGCAACACTACAAAACAATGCAAAAAACTAAAAACACGTGATAATATAATACAAATGAAAAACCAAACAATACATAACAAAGCTGCAAATATCTAACAAAATTACAACGAATTGTAAAAAAGTTACAAATACCTAAAAAATGGTTCTGCCCTGGTTGCAAACAGCGCATGTTAATCAAACAGTTACACCTAATTAATAAATCCTAAATTTATACCAGAAATACTAATACTATTTCATAACCATGCTATAACTGATAGGTGAATTATCATCCTAATTATATAACTATAAAATTAGTAAAAATCATTTATAGTCAAGTGTAATCACTAATCAACCTATTCTGTATAGTAACTTAGTTTAAACTAAGAAAATAATATTTTATAATAACAGATGGAATAAAACTAATTCCAGTTACACTTCTCATATAGTAGTAAAGATTAGCCTAAAACCAATATTTTTTTAAAAAAACCAGATCATCATTGATATCAAATCACTTCATTCCTTTCCAAGTAATCAATATTAATAAGTAACATTAAATGGCCTTTTAAGAATAATTAAATGTGACTTTATTTCTGGAAAGAAAGAAAAAAGAAATAGAAAGATTGATTTTGATGAAGGAAGAGATTTGCAAGAATCAGAAGAGGAGCCCAAGGATGCTGAGGGAAAAAAATTGGCATATGTCTCTCATTCTTATAAGTGAAAATCAAATCTTTAAAATCAGCCACAGCTGGAAGACTAGCGAATTTATCCACTAAAGAGTTGTACTTTTCCCTTTTCCTGAGATCTTTTAAAAATACACAAAGTTGTCGTGAGGTTTCCATAATATCTTCTGGTCAAACTCTAAAAATTTATCTTTCCACTTTTAGCTGAAAGCTGGGCTATAACATAAAGCTGGGCTATAACATATGGAACCTTCATCTTTCTTACATAAGCTATATTGGCTCTCACCAATTCTTGCTGTATACTTATCTCAGTTTGAGTAATTTTGATTTCAGAGTCTTGAATAATTTCTCGCTGGATTTCTGTTGCTTCCTTATTCTCTTGAACTTACACAGATATTTTTCAGGTATCTGTTGAGTTTTTATACTTTCACTTGTCCCATGTTCTGCCTCTGAATGCATCAAGCTTGTTCTCAGTGGAAACTGTGAATTGCCTGAATTCTGTCAGGAATCTGCGAAGTACTCAGGCACATTATCCTCTCAACCAAGTCTTTTCTAATTTGTTTGTCATTTACCAAAGTTAGAGTCATAATTATTTTATATATATAAAAAAGAGAAAGCATCAGTAGACTCAGTGCCCCTTTTCTCCCGTGTTATCTCATAACCATCAACTATTCTCAAACAGGACAGCTTGTATTCCCAAACATGATAAAGACAGCTCTTGCATACATTTTCTAGAGATAGTAGAAAGTGGCACAGTATCAACCAGTAAGCAGATTACTAAATTGCCTTAAAGTCCAGTCTTTGTAAGTCCAGACATGACAATCTTAGAGGTAACAATGAAGTCCTGTCCAGTTATATAGATATATATATAAGCCATCTGGATAAATCACAGTCCAAATATAAACATCCAATTAATGAAACCTAACAGTTCATTCATTCAGAAAAAAAAGAAAATACTCAGTCCTCTAAGAGTCAAGATCAAAGGTCACAGGTGCAGAGTCAATTATAAAGCTAGTAGTCATGTCCTTCACGAATCCAAAAGTAAAAAAGAAAAGACAAAACAAGGGTTGAATTATTTAACTTGTTTAGGAATCATTCCCATAGCAGTTTAAAAAAAAAAGGCACTGTCACTTTAAATCCTCTGTTTATGGGAAGGCTCCTAAACATTGGGGACACAGTTTCACTGTTGCAATCAAGGGCTTCTTGTCTTCCTTAAGCAACAATGTTAATAAGATCAAAATATATAAATAGAAGAGGTCCAGAGAAGAGTTCAGGTAATGTCCTTATGGAGGGTGGAAATCACTCACACACACCCCGTTCCTCCAAAGCACACAATTGTTGCCTCAGCTTCAGGATATGTTGTAGCTGCTCCATTCCTGAGTAGACAGCCTGCTGGTCCGATCTCAGCAGGTTCAGAGTCTTGGGCTCTCCATGTATCAGAGGGTCCACAAGCTTGACAGGTGGAGCTCCCTCACCCCATCAAGCACAACACTTTGGAGTTTGCAGTCTAGCGAACTCTTGCTAGATTGCGTCTTCCATAAACCCAGCCAGAAACTGAAACAATTACTTCTAAAACATTGTTTTCAGGGCAATATTTTGGCTGTTACTTGGAACAGCTCTCTGCTTCTCCCGGTTTCAGTTTATGATGCAAACTCAGTGATCGTTAGACTACGTTACATTTACTGTGCTTATTGGTTTTAGACACATCTGGCCTGGTACAACTTTTTTTTTGGCTATTCCCTGTTTGGATCATTTTGTTCAGATCGTTAATTAGAAAGACTGCTGCTAAATATTGAGGGTCTTGATATGATTGTGTAGGTTTACTCTAGATGATTATCTGGTCTTTTATGGCTTTCTGCAGTCATATTTCAGTAGAATGGTTTCAGTAGGGAGGTCAGCTTAATCACCAAGTATCGCCAGACTCTCTTGATTTCAGCTTGTGGGGTTAACAAAATAAATAACTTTTAGGAGTAGATAGAAAAATAAAAAATGTAAGCAGATAGAAGAACTTTTTAGTTGATGTTTCTTGCCAGATGAATAGAATTTAACTTTTAGGAAGGACTGTATTCATAACATAGGGATACTCTTGGAACTGTCACTGTCATAAGAGGTTCAAGGGACACTGTGACATCGAGTTCCTTTTATTAACTTAGGACTCTTAACAGACAAGCTAGTACATTATGTTTGTCTGGAGACAGATAGATTGGTTGTAGCGTACAAAGGCATCTTGTAGCATATTTGAGATTACATGAGAGCAAGAAGCTTGTAGAGTAAACTTTCATAGACTCAGTCTACTTACCAGGTGATCTCTTGTGGGGCCACTGTAAAGTGTTCTTTGTTGGACTACCATTGAAGATGGTGCAAAATATGGTAACAGTTATTCTAACTGGAACCAAGTGTGTTGAACGTAACATGTTGGTCCTGTCTTTCACTAAGCTGCAGGTTCTTATAATTTCCAGTTTGGTCACGAAACTTAAAGCTGTATGCTTTTTTGACATGCTGTGGGGTAGTGGGTGAGGCAGGCTTATCCAATTTCTCTTCTCCCCTCTCTGTTTTGCTGTTCACACATGCTCAGTAAGAGATTCTGGAAGCAGATACATAGGGCTGCCATAGGATTAGCTAGAATAGAATCCTGTTACTTTCCATCTCAAACTTTTTTATTGTTGTGTTGTTGGAACCTGACACCAGAAGTCTGTGTTTTACCAGCCCTTGTTCCCTCACTTTTAATGTCTAATCAGACAGAGGATGAGGATGAAAAGACATTGCACCATCATAGGCTTTGTTAAATGAAGGATACCTGTATTCTGGGTTGCAGCCCTCATAAGGCTAGGTACCGTGACTGCTGGGTAGGATAGCAGATTGTCTACCCTTGGTTATGTGATGTAGAAATACAGATTATATAATGCTGGTCTGGGCAACCTGCAGTCTTCTGTATGTTGCTGAATTATAACTCCCATCATACTTTCCTGTTGACAAGGCTGGCTAATGCTGATAGAAATTAAAATCAACATCATTGACAGAGAAATGCAAACAGTAAGATTCAGAGAAAAGCAAAGACTGGCATGGGAGGCAGGCTGTGTGATAGGGTATGAATCTGAAATTGGAGCTGCTTCTTAGCTAATATGAACTTGCATTTCATTAACTCAGAAAAAAAAGTCTGAAAGCAGACATTGAATACCCAATAAACACCAGAAAGTACAGAGAGAGAGAGAGCGATCTGGCATTAGCAATCACCCCACATCTCTGAGGCTCCTTGGCTCAGAACTCCCTTTGAAAGATCATGAGAGCCTTATTGATGTAGTGTAGTATTTACAGTTGCGCAGGTGGGAGATAGGAAGGGCAGAGCTTAAATCCTGCAGTAGAGTTTTCCTGTATCAGATCTACTGCGCAGACAGCTTGTCCCTCAGATACTTTGAAATTCAGCTTTTTGCATCTTCCTCAATCTGCTTCAGTCAATATTTTTCACAGGACATGTAAATAACGTCCCCTGGATTACATCACCGTCAGCTAAAAGAAGGGAAGGATCTGTCTCAAATGCAGAGTGGTTCTTTCTATCCAGATCATTCCACAAATATCTCTGTATCAAAAAGCAACCAACTAACTGTTTTGTTCTCATGGCAACATATCATGGGGCTATTCTTTCCACATATCCAGGTATTGCCTCTGGGCAGCTCACCTCATAGCCCTGACCCAGAGGTATGTTACAAAAGTGTAACAGCATATAATATTTTTTTCACAAGATACAATAAAGAATCTTAAAGTTATATGATATTAATTGTATGTTTGACCCACAGTTAAGTTTTTCCTTAGTTGTGTCTATGGATCAAGGATATTCCATCTGAAAAGCTGCAGTTGAGTTTAATGTTTTGCTTCATTTTGGAGGGGGGGAATATGGACAGGATAATGCAGAACTGGGGCATGTGTCTCCTCCAGACATGGTTGGACTGCATTTCAGATCATCCCTAGCTTAGCACAGTCAGAAGAAGGATCATGAAACTCCAAAATGTTCAGCAAAATGTGGAGAATCACTTTTTCCTCATCTCAGGCGTCCAATCCCAGGAATCCTAAAGGAGGTGAAGAAACAAATTGGCAAGGCAAGATTAACACCCAGAAGCCATTTGCTACAAGACAAACAAAAAAACACAAAATGACAGAATGCACCAAGTGGTCACCTACAGTCCACAGCTGAGATTACTCAAATGCATAATCAGTGGGCTACAACAAATTCTAGAGAATAACAGCCCTTTCACAAACTCTGTAAAGCAGGCCTTTATTGGCCTACAGATCACCTCCAAGTTTTAAAACAACTACTCATAACAAGATACATAACATGCATGGTAATACAGGGACAAAACCCTGCCACAAAATCTGATTCCAACTCTGTCCCCATATCTACTTTGGGAGCAATATTACAGGGATCAGTAATATCTCCCACAACATCAGAGGTTCATTTACTGTTCTTCCTTCAACATGAGACATGTCATCTTCTTCCAGCAATGCCTCTCTGCTCTCTTCATTGGACAAACAGGACAGTCTCTATGCAAGAGGATTAATGGACATAAATCTGACACTAGAAATAACAGTACTCAAAAACCAGTTGCACAACATTTTTAACTTTCCTAGACATGTAGTAAATAATTTAAATGTTGTGGTCCTTGAATAAGAAAATAAAAAGGAGGATGAGAAACTGGTGAATTGAATTATTTTCACAAATCCCAATCCACTGTAAAGATCTGAAAGACCTGTGTAGGGCAAGTATCATGATTTGCATTTTTCTGGATCCTGTTATATTCTATCCTACAACTGTGTCAGTATACTTTATACCTGAGCATTTACTATCATTCTGTACTGGTATGAAAGAAGTCAGTTTATAATCACAGAAGCTCATGCAAAAATAAAAACCAATTAGTCTTAAAGATGCTGCCACATTCCTTTTTCTCTTCTTCCTTGTAATCCCAGGAATGTATTCCTCCCAGAAGTATATGTTCTAGTAATATACGTCCAAGTCCTTCACCTTTAATGTTCTTTTTTTCTAGGGACTTTGTTAAGATATAGCTCACCAGCTGTGTGTGACATGCTATGTTAATCTTATTCATGACTTAAATAGAAGTGCTTAAAAACAAACCAAAATCAAGGCAGCCTAATTCTAAGCATATTTACCCAGTATTGAGTACTGCTGACTTCAACAGGGCTTATTCTGTTTTTCAAGTGGTTCAGGATCTCAACAGCTGTAGAAGTAGATTTAAGATGCATTAAAGAGATGTAAGATGAAGCCAGAAGAACAAAAATGCATCACAATCTGTTCTAGAATCTGGTTTATGAGCTTATTTTGGAGCTGCTGTTGTTCAAGTGCTGCTTGGAGTTAATACATGACTAGTAAGGCAGACAGGCAGTTGTTTATCATCCCACCTAACATACATACAGAGAGAAAGAAACGGAGAGAAGCTATAGCAGCTGTGGCTTGATATTTTTCAACCTCTTTCTGTTGTCTGGAAAGTCTGCATGATTCCTTGGGTTGGGCTTGCTTAGAGAATAGATGCAATAGGTGAATTCTAAGGCAGTCTGTGTCTCTTGTCTTATTACTTTCTGGCTTAGCTAAATGTGGGAGCTTATGTCTGAACCTTGGAGCTACTAAACTGAACCTTGTTTTCATTTCTAGGGCTAACTCACAAGCTCTCTATGTGATATACAATTTTAACCCTATTCACAACATTCATACAGAAGTGGTAATGAAATCAGTACAGTGGAATTCAAAAATCTGTTTGTCCATAAGGCAGCCCTGCTGAGTTCAGGTGGAATTTTCTGGGTGTTGCGGAACCTACTCCATCATTGGGGACTTCTTCCAATATTTTAAAAAAGGTGTGTTCTGTTCCATGACAGCTTTCCTACCCATGTGACTTCCTTCTGTGTCTGCATTCTGTACATCTCCCATCCAGAAGAGGCTGGATGCTATTAAAAACCACTTCCTGTTGCCATGTGACTGCTTGTTTGCACAATTATAGCAGGATCCATCATCTGGAATTCTGAGATCTGTAATTTATTAAGGTATTTAGAACAGTGGTTCTTAACATTTTCTTTACTGTGGACTCCCTGTCAATATAATTTGTTGCTGGGACACCCAAGAGTCAGATATTTAAACTTAGATTTAAATATTGAAATATGCAAGTATTTAGTTAAATACTCAAATATTTATTTGTTTGTCTGTTTATTATTAAAGCCTTCTGGACACTAGGATTCAAATCCCTGCTCAGACACTAAGTGACTTTGGGCGAGTTACATTCTTTTAGCCTCAGAGGAAGGTAAAAGCAAACTCCCTCTGAACAAATCTTGCCAAAAAAAACCCTGTGATAAGTTTACCTTAGAGTTGCTGTAAGTTAGATGTGACTTGAAGGCACACAACAAAAAATGTCACTGATGGGGGAGATTCTTTCTAGTGATCATGTCTGTCCTCTTTGAAAACTGACTTCTGGTGACCCTAGGTAACTCTATCATGGGGGTTTTCTTGACAAGATTTGTTGCCTTTGACTTTCTCCAAGATTGAGAGAATGTGACTTGCCTGTGGTCATTCAGTAGGCTTCCATGGCAGAGTGGGGATTCAAACCCTGGTCTCCAGAGTCATAGTTTGAGTGTATGCACGTGCCTGCCACCGTGTCCCTTTCATCAGGAATATGGCAGCTGGGGATGTGGGCGCAGAGGGGTGTAGCAGCGGGCATGCGTGTACGCCCCAACTGCTCCCTCATTTGTGAATGAAGGAGCAGTTTTGGAACCCACCCATCCTTGCAATTGCATCCCTGTTGCTGCCACTGCTGTTGCTATCCAACAACAGGGCTTTGTCAACCCTGGTTAAGAACGAGTGATTTAAAATACTCTGCTAGAGAGCTCTAACCTGTTCTCCCCTGAGCTACAGTTCTGTTAGTCAGTTAGTCAGTGTGATTTAACTCTTGATTCCTTTCTTCTCAGAGTACTTTTTGGAGCTTTTGTTCAGAAGAGAGTAGACTAGGGTTATCTAGCAGATTTTTCTAGGTACCTCACTAAATTACAAATCCCAAGATTCCATAGGATATAGGCATGGAAGTTAAAAGTGGTATGAAACCACTATAATTGTACAGTATGGCTGCTCCCTTGGTCTTGTTACATTTTTATCTAATGTCATTGTAGAATTTCTTCCTGTATACATTTTAATGTTAATTTCTAATCTGAAAAGCTCATATTTCTCAATAAAGTAAGACCAAAGCTTTTTTTAAAAAAATCCTCTAAAATCTGATAATGCACAGTATAGATGGCCCTTTTGGACCTGTAGGAACCAAATTATTACTAGGAAGGAGTTCAGATTAACTACCCTATTTAATTTTAGCTGTGGTTTTTACAACCTCATGACTTTCCTCCTTGGTAGAATACTTATGCCAATCTTCCATAACTTGGTGCCCTCTAGATGTGTTGGATTACAGCTTCTGTCATCCTCAGTTGGTATGGCCATGCTGGCTGTGGGGTGATAAAAGTTTGAAACCCAGTATAGAGGGGCAATAATTTGGGGGAGGCTGATGCAGGGCATTCTTGGAAGTTATTACAGAAGTACACACGGTTATTGATAAAAAGTAAACATGGTACTGTGTTAAGTTCTGAGAGCTGAGACTAGTATTTTAGGATTCTGTATTGTTTTGTTTTACCCAGATTTTGCATTGTTGGTCACCCTTTCCCAATCAAATGTCTATATGTACTCTGCATTGTAAATAGAATTGCAGCAGCTTTTGTGTTGTGCATTATGATTATGAGAAACATAATATAGTAGCATAACTTTATTGATTAGTCAGTTGACCAACATCAGACATTATAAAATGCAATAAAATGGGATAGGTATGATACAGTAAAATAAGACAAAATAGGCTAGAATAAGGCAAGAAATTATGAAATACGATAGGATACGTAAAAATAAAAGAGTAGGAGAAAAGATTATAAGAAAATACAAAAACTTATAATTAATAGGTTATCATCTTATTTTATAATAACATGAAAAATAATACAATACAAAAACAGTATGTGTTCGGGTGAATTCATCATCTTTGCATGCAACCCCAATATGTTCTATGAATTGTTTTCTCAGTTGAACAGCCCTAACTATAAACTTAGCAGTTCTGGTGACTACATATGTGTTTGTGCCCTGAAGAAAGTAAGGTAACTGTTTGTTAGGGTCCCAATACATAGTTCTGTCAACTAGTGTCTGTAGGTACTGGGCCCTTACTGGAGCATATAATTGACAGTTAAATAGGACATACACAATGTCTTCTATTTCAAGCATATATTCTTTCAAACACATACTAAAACACAAACACATATTTGTCAGGGCACTCAGAGTGTGAGTGCAGTGTGATCAGGAAAGGTGTTTCTAAGTGGACAAACAGGTAAGGTAATGTGACCTTGGGAGCACAGCTGCAAGGGATTGTTATGGGTAGCCTGCCTCACAAGGTCTTGCCCCATCAGAGAGCATCCAACATGAGGAGATTGTATGCTGTTGGATCACTCCATATGTACTTGGATGTGGTTAAACCCTTAAAATGGCTTAGGTGTGACAATGTAAATTGCCTTAGGTTATTCTGCCTTTTGTCATGCTGCTGTAGGTTATTTTCATACTGCCTCTGGGCATGCTGCAAGTCTGTCTTCTGTACTGCTACAATTTCCTTGACCCAGAGGCTGTACAGAGTGCATTTGATGCCTGGTGAGAGCGTGAGTGACCATCTCAACTCAAAGTATAGCACTTGGTGGAATCCTCTGTAGAATCTAGCTGCTTGAGTCTTGCTCTAGTAAGGGCTGTCCTATGGTATTGAGTTAAACCCATTGTCAAGTATTTTTCTATTTGAAGAGACTTTTTTTTTGGCTAGCCATTTCAATGACCTGATAATTAGCTTTAAAAAAGAAAGAAAAGTTTTTTTTTATTCCAGCACATTCTTCCTAAAATTTTTCACATCTTTTTCTTGTCCTCTTTGACAACTTCTCCATTGTTTTGCTCTAAAATAACATTCAAATACTCTTCAAACATGGATATAATTTCCTGTTTTCTCCTGTATTAATTTAGAACAAAATTTATCTCCTTCCTTCTTATCAATTTAAAAAGGTTCTTTATTTCCTCTTCTACTCCTTGTTGAGTCTCTCCTTGCATCTCTTCTGGGTCAACCAACTTCAGAACAACATCACCCCGAGTCTCAAATTCTTCTGGATTTCAAATTCTTTCAGTGTATGAATGTTTTCTGTAAGAGAGAGCTTTCTGCAAACCTCCTGTATAAGCTTTCTGCAAACCTCCTTTTCCTTGTCCAACCTCCTGTAATGGTTCCTTAAAATCTTACGAAAATAAACCAGGCTTAAGTCCACCCAGAACCAAAGAAGTTTCTTCTACTTTATCTTTTTCAAGTTGAGCATTTTTGATAGAATCCTCGTAGTTCAATTCCAAAAGATCTGCCAGTTTTTTTTTTAACACTCCAAACTTCCTCATTTGTTCATTTTTGAAATGTTTCAATCAATCAATAATTTTATTATGGTCGTAGACCAGCATGAAATGTTTGGAATATGTTGCCTCAGAGTATGGCAGAGTCTCCTTCTTTGGAGGTTTTTAAGCAGAGGTGGAATGGCTATTTACACAGCAGTAGTAATGGCAGTAGTAATGGTAAATGATGGATTAACAAAACAAATTCAAATATCTAGAGGGACAAGACAAGGTTGTCTGTTATCCTCGATTTTATTTGTGGTGGGTCATTGAAATTTTGGCAAATGTTATTAGAAAGGATGAGAGTTTGGTGGGAATTGGGATTAAGGAAAATAATAAAGTAAGTTTGTTTGCTGATGGTACCTTGTTGACAATTGAAGATCCGATAAAACGGATAGAGTGTCTGAACACTTAAAGAATTTGGGGAAATGACAGGGCTACAAATAAATTGGGCTAAATCGGAGTTAATGTTGTTTAATTATACTGAAATAGGAGAACAAGATTTTTTAAAAGACAGAAAGATAGATATTAAATTAAAGGAAATAATTAAATATTTAGGAATAAATATTATAAAAGGTCTACAAATATGAGAGGAAATAATATAATAAATTAAGACAAGAAGTGAAACCGAAATTAGAGGAATATACAAATATTAAGTTATCACGGTTTGGAAGAATAAACATTAGTAAAATGAAAATATTACCTAAGATTAATTTTTTGTTTAGGATGTTACCAATAAAAGTATCAGAAGAAGAATTGAAAAATTGACAGTTATTATAATTTTTGTAATGGGAATAAGAGAGTGAGGATTAATAAGAAATTTTGGTACAAATTCCAAAAAGAAGGTGGATTGGGCCTACCAAATCTAAAATGGTATTATAATGCAAATCAATTGAGATATGTCATAGATGAAGTTCTAGGAAAAGGGTATTTAGATTGGTTAGAGATGGGAACAATAGAAATTGAGAAGAGATTAGAGATTTATTTATTTTTTTGAATTCTGTCAAGAGAGAGAGTGAAAAAATAGAAAACTCCTTTTTGAAAAATATATTAGAAATTTGGAAGAAAAATAAGGAAAAATTAATGCCAGCTACTTCACCATTAACTCCTGTAGTGATGATAGCAAGATTTCCAATGAATTGGAGAGGTGAATTAGAGAAGGAATTAAAGAAGCAGAGAATAATAAGTTAAAAGATTGGATGAATATAATGATGAATAAAGATAAAATAAAGGAGAGATTACAGGGTACTAAGATATCGTGGTTTAATTATATACAACTAGAGCACAGGACAAGGAATTGGAAAAGGAATAATAAAGGTTTCAGAGAATATACTAAATTTGAACAAATGATTATACAAAGAGAAGGTATGGAGGAAAATGAAATATTGAAGGGGACCACAAGTGAAATATACAAAATGTTGGCAAAATATGAAGATGAAGATTAATATCTTAGAAAATATGGGAGGAAGAACTAGCACCAAAAAAAAAAAAAAAGAAAAAAAAAAGAAAGAAAGATATTCAGGACTGGGGGGAAATTTGGAATCGATGTCATTTAAAAAACTTGTCCATAAGGATAAAAGAGAACTATTATAAATTGGTTTAGAGATGGTACCTAACACCAGTAAGGTTAAATTATATAGAGAAGAATTATTCAAAGTTGTGTCAAGAGACGTAACTTGAGACAATTATCTCTCTTAGTGGAATCTACACTGAATATTTGTAAATCCCCCATTTCACTTCAAGACGCAGACTTCAAAAGTTTAACGTCATCAAAATTTGTATGCTTTATGATTTTGACCTCGTTGCTTCCCCCTCCCTCACCTCTTCTTCCATCTCCTTGTTTTCTGTAATACTTGGATAAAGAGCTGTAACAGTTTTCCCTCACAGGAGCTTAGAAATGGCAGTATTAAAGATAACATATTAACATCAGTTTGAAAATGATTCTGCTAGCATTCATCATTTTGCTGGAGATTCTGAAACTCATTTGTTCTGCTAATTGCTAGTAAAGTATTAATGTTTCCTTACACTTTAATCAAATCAATTATAATCTCTAAAAATAGGCCACTCTCTCAATTACCCTAAAAAGTAACAAATCAAAATAACATGAATCCATAATTGTTATGCAAATGGTTAATGTTTCTGGCATCAAAACGATTAATTTTGTAGAATAGTTAAAATTTATACAGGGTTATGGATAACATATTTGTTTTTAATGAAATTAATTCTAGGTTCTGTTTGTGGCCTTTGAGCTGGTCTAATAGAGGTGCTAAAGTAATGTGGATGGTGGAAATGGAAGAGAAGTAATGTAAACATTTATTGTAGGAGTGCTTTCTTTCCACTCTGGGTTGGACTTTCCCTTGTATGTGCTGATTATTGTTGTGGAATTTGGTCTGACATCCCTTGGAAAGCTGGAGAATGTCATTTCTTGCAAAGCCCCCATAACCCTCAAAGCATTTTTCTGGGTAGGAGAGCTGGTGATGGCATGGTGGGGGGTAAGTGGTGATGATAACAGTGTAGAAGACCAGCATAGATGAGGATGAGATTATTCTTGGCCCTTAGCATGCTGAGGCAGCAGCTAACTTGCTTAGACACTGTACCTCCTGAAATATTGCCCTTCCAGGACTAAGACAGCTGTTGGGGTAAACATGGCTTTTGGGAGATAGAGAAATAGAATATAACAGGGGGGGGGGAATTAAGCGTTTTGCTTATGTGGCCCCACTGCACTGGTGGGAAATTAATATATCCTCCTATATTTCTGTGCTTTCTCAAAGCCAACGTTACTGTCCTTCCCTGGTGGGCTTTTCTTGTCTTTTAAAAGCAAAAGTGATAGCTGTGGCCTATTCAGTTCAGAATTTAATTGACATAATAAAAGTGAGAACTTACAGGAAGAGTAGATCTAAGAACCTGAAGAAGGTTGGGGGTAAATCTTAGTTGCCTTGCCAGATCCTGTAACTGTCTAAACAGTGGTCACATCTAAATGTGATTTTCAACACATAGGCAGAGGTGAGGGCTTATGATGCAGGTGGCAAATTCTCAAGTTTTGGAACCATGCTCAGGCAGCCTGAGTTAAGCAAAATGGTACTTTTGTAACTTGTGTATAAAGCAAACTATATATTTTTGAAATTTTCTTTTTTCTATTTTTGGAAGACTAAATCTGTTTCAGTTAGTCACGGAATCCAGTTACATCTCCTGTCATCAGCAGCTCATGGTCTGAGCAGGAGGCATTTCACTCTGCCATTTGGTGGTCAGTTGCCTCCCTGCACTTGAAACACAAGCTTCTTTTGGTACCTGGCATTTTAAATTTAAAAAGATCAGGGCATTTTTTTTGTTTGTTTAATTAATATCTCACCTTTCTCCTTGCAACGGATCAAGGCAGCATGTAATGGGAACTTCCTTTCTTTGTCTGAAATCCTAGAGAGGTGCTGCCAGTCAGAGTAAGCAATGACAGCCAAGATATACATTCTGGTATGATATGAGAGGCTGTTTTCCACCTTCTAAAAATTGTTCCCATGACCATTTAAAAGTCTGCTGATGGAATACGCACAGTATACTTTGGAGATTTCACGTTTTTATTGTTATTTTTAAAAATAAAGTATATCCAAATATACATCCACATATGTTCTCTTCATTCATTTTTTTTTTACAAACAATCTGTATTTGAAATACATAAAACATAAACATAAACACATAAAACTTTCTTCCCTTTCTCTGTCTTCCCTTCTCCCTCTCCTTTATCAGTCTTCCATCATATTGCTCTTCACTTGGATTTATAACTTATATCAAATACTATTTGTACCTAATTGAACTCCTTGTGTCACCAGATTTCAATTATATATACTGTACTGTATTATACTGTAATACTGTATACAAAAATACTAACATTTTTACAAAAATATTATATCTTTGTAAAAATTTAGATACTTTAAGTATCCTTTCTATTACTTTTTCTATTGACAGCTTCTTTTTCTCTTCCTTTTTTGATATATTCCAGGATGGCTTCTACTCTTTCTCAGATTCCTGAATTAATGCTTCTTTTAGTTATGTTATCAATTTTTCCATTTCCATCATGTCCATTATTTTCAGTAACCAGTCATTTATCAAAGCTTTTTCATCAGATCTCCACTTTTATGCAAAACTGATTCTTATTGATGTAAGTATAATATTAATTATTTTTTAGCATGGGGTGGTTGCCAGTCACATTTAATAAATATAATTTGGATTTTAATTCAGATTGAATTGCAAGTATTTTTATATCACCATGTTTCCAATATGTTTTGCTTCAGGGCAAAACTACCACACGTGAAAAAAGGTTTCTCTTTTTTTCTTACATTTCCAACAATTTTTTTGTTTTGTTTTATGTGTTTGGAATAACCTAATTCAAGTCATATACCAGTGGTATAACATTTTGTAATAATTCTGTTTCAAACCAATATTTAGTGTAAATTTTAAATCCTTGTCCCATTATTTTTTGCCAGTCTTCTAAATCAATTGTATGATCAGTGTTTTGGCCCCATTTGACTATGATCTCTTTTATGGTCTCTTTCTCTGTGTCTTGTTCTAGTAGAATTTTATATAATTTAGATACAACTTTTCGTTGTTGTTTTATTAGAATTTCATCCAATTCATTATATTCTTTTGTAATTCCTTGTAGTTTTACATTTATTTTGAATCTTTCCCGCAATTGTTGGTAGGGAAACCACTGAACTTCAATTCCTTGTTCTTTTAAGGCACCTCTTGTTTTAAGTCTTGGACCATCTTCTCCCCAGGAGTTCTCAAAGATTATTGAGAGTGGTTCACAAATGACTTCTGCCAGTTCTTTTAATATCCTTGGATGTAATTCATCTGGCCCTGGAGACTTAAATTCCTCTAGTAGAGCCAGATATTCCTGTGCTACTTCTCTACCTATTCTGTGCTGCATTTCCCCCCATTCCTCACCTACTCCCTATCCCCCAGGTTAGTACTTCTATCCTTTTGGGAGAAAACTGAGGCAAAGAAGGTGTTGAGTAATTCTGCCTTCTTTCTTCCCCCCATTAGTAACTGGCCATCTTCTCTGCGCAGCAACCCTATTGTTTCCTTGTTTTTCCTTTTGCAGTGGACATATCTAAAACAGCCTTTTTTTATTGTTTTTGATGTCTCTGGCAAGCCTGAGTTCATTCTGTGCTTTAGCTTTTCTGACCTTCTCCCTACATCTCCTGGCTATTTAGTTGAATTCCTCTTTGGTAGTTTCACCATTCTTCCATTCCATGTATATGTTTCTTTTAACACTTAGCTCAGCTGAGAGTTCTTTTGTCAACCATTCCGGTTTCTTCAGACACCTGCCATTTTTCCTCCTTATTGGCGTAGTTTTCAGTTGTGCTTTCAGTATCTCGCTTTTAAGAAACCCCATAAATCATGAACTCCTTTCTCTTTTAGCATTCTTGACCATGGAATTTCAGCAAGTAACTCTCTAAGTTTACAGAAACCAGCCTTTTTAAAGTCTAGAGTGCGTCTCTGGCTACGTATGGTTTCTCCTTCCCACTGAATGACAAATTTCAATAGCGCATGGCCACTCCCTCCTAAGGATCCCACCACCCTGTCAGGTCATCCCTGTTGGTCAGGATCAGATCTAAAATAGTTGATCCCTTTGTCACCTCTTCCACCTTCTGGATAATGAAATTGTCTGCAAGGCAACTGTGGAACCTGTTGGACCTTGTGGTCTTGGCAGAGTTTGACTGCCAACATATATCAGGATAGTTGAAACCTCCCATTACTACTGCATCTATCTTTCCTTTTTGAATGTGTGGTCGTCTTCTCCAGGAAGGCCTCATCCAAGTCCTCAGGCTGGCCTGGAAGCCTGTAGGAAACCCTCACAATCACATCCCTATTGTTTCTCACTCCCTTAATTCTTACCCAGATGCTCTCGGCCTGGCTTTCTGGATTTAAGTCATAGGACAGGTGTAAACATCCTTGACATATAAAGCTACTCCTCCTCCTTTCTTGTTTGGTCTATTTCGGAAAAAGAGGTTATACCCCCTATTCCTATGTTCTAATCATGAGACCCATGCCACCAGGTTTCAATAATGCCTATTAAATCATATTTATTTTGTTGTATTAAGAGTTCAAGTTCATATTGCTTGTTTCCCATGCTCTGTGCATTAATGTAGGGACACAAGACCATGTGCCCTTCCCAGAAGTCCTGTACTAAAGTGTCTTTTCCTCCCATTGTTGGTCTCCAGTACAACTTGGCCTGCTCTGTCTGTATCATATGGGCTATTTTTCCCAGTACTCGCTGAATCCTTGCCCTGAATAATTCTGTCTCCTTCTCCAGCCAAACTCACTTTAAAGACCTTGTGATCCGCTTTGTGAGACTGTTAGCAAAAATGTTCCTGCCAATGGTTGTGAGGTGCAACCCATCCATTGCCAGATGACCATCTTCATGGAAATGGAGACTGTGATCCAAAAACCCAAATTGCTCCCGGAGGCACCATCTGTGGAACCAGTTGTTCACTCCGCTATTCTTCTCTTGCCTCATGGGCCATGTCCTTCCACAGGGAGGAGAGATTAAATGACAACCTGTGCACCATGGTCCTTCAGCTTCCTACCCATGACATTCTAATCCTTTGTGATGCAGTGGGAGCTGCACCTCGCAGTGTTGTTGGTTTCGATGTGAACCAAAAGGAGGGGATTATGGTCAGTGGGCTTGACCAGTGTCGTTAGCCTCTCTGTTATGTCATTAATTTTGGCTTTAGGGAGACACCACACCTTGCAATTCATCCTGTCCGGGTTGCAAATTGTTGGTTCTGTTCCTCTCAACGAGGAGTCCCAACCACCAGAACTCTTCTCCTTTGAGACTTGTTTGGGGTTACTCAATGAGCAGATTCTTCCACAGCTTCCTGGACATTCTGTTGAGGCTGAGACTGTTGGTCCTGGTGCTATTGGATTTCGTCCTACTGGTGTTCGAGTTCCTGTTGCTGATGTTCGATTTCTTCTTAGTGATGTTCCATTACCTTTTCTTGCTGTTCGACTTCGTCAATAATAAAGTTGAGAACTTGGAAATGATTCTGTAGCTCGAGAGTCTCTGGTTCCTGGCTCTTCCACTTCTCCATGACACATTCCTCCAAGCTGTCTTCTGGTTTTGTGAACCAACTTCCTTGTCCGCTAGCTCCTTCGCGGCCACAGAGCCACAAAGCTTCAGCAAATGTATCTGATAATGGGTCAGGCACTTTCTTTGTTCATGAACCAAGAGAGATAAAGTGGCCAATAGGATCCTTCCCCCCGAATACCAGTAGCACTGCACTCTATGCCTTCATATTTGTAGACTCTGTGTTTCTGGGCTTTTATTTATGCCTTCTGCAGAGCCTGAAAAAAGTTGTTTTTTGTATGACTGAAACTTCCAGAACCTATCAGTCATTAGGAGCTGCTTTTCCAAGCTGAGGTCATTGTTACTGTGCTGCATATCTACTTTCTCCATGTTGCCTGAACTGAAGAGCAGATAGTGCTCAGACATGGACTACTCTCATTATCAGAGGCTCTCCAGGATCCTGGGTCCTTTCCATTAGTGGTTTTAACTGTGGAGATACAGCAGATTGAATTCCATGCACAGAATGTGTACTCTTTCCCACTGAATTCTAGATCTTTCTTTTGGATCTATTGCCACATCCCTCTGACTCAAGACCCAGGATGGTTCAATTTCCCATGTTTTCCATAGGAGGTTAGAGGCAAAATTTTTTAAAAGTCATGTCGTTGTTGTCGTCATCATCATTATCGTCGTCATCATCATGATCATTCATACAGTGCTATCAGTTTAAATGGCACTTTATGAACTATAATAATAACAAAAACACCAGCCCTGCCAAAAGTGTACTATCTAAATACACATGCATGCTCATGCACATACACACAGAAAGGAAAGAATCATAGAAATATGAAACTAATGTAGTACAAGTGTCAACAAATTTCCCAGATTGAAATACAAAACCAATACAGTATAAAATAAAGCAATCTGACAAATACATATAATCAGGATATACAGGATATTGGAACTAAAATTCCAAAAGATGGTGGTGGTGGTGGTGGTGGTGGTGGTGGTTGAGATTTAAAAACAAAAAGGGAAGGAGCAGTCTGCAAATGTTTATGGAGGCATTTTCAGGAGTTTGGAGCAGCAAGTGAAAAAGGCTGAAGCTGAGAGCCAAAGAAGAAGAAACCCTTGGTTGAATGAGAAATCTAGACTTCTTAGAATGCAAATCCTGAGCAGATTAGTAAGAAGAAAGTAAGTAAGAAGTAAGAAGAGTAAGCAAGAAGAAGAAGGCTGAAAGACAGGAGGGAACTAGGTCATATAGGGCTTTGAAAATTAAAACAAGAAGTTTGTACTAAATCCTAAAAGGAATAGATGACTAATGAGAAGATCTCAAAGGATGGAAGGTTCATATAATTCAATCTGCTGTTTGAAAAACATGACTCAGTGGGTAATCTTGTGTCACTTCCCTCTTGTTATGCCTGGTCTACATTATAGGGTTGTACATTATAGGGTTGTTGTGAAGGTAATGCACAGCGAAGTAGTATGAGGCCTTGAGATCCTTGGAGGAAAGACAGGATATAAATGTATTAATGAATATAGAGAGAGCCAGCGTGGTGCAGTGGTTTGAGCATTGGGCCACAGCCCTGGAAATCAGGGTTCAATAACCGATTGAGCCACAGAAACCCGCTGGCTGACTTTGAGCACATCACACACTCTCATTCCTAGAAAACTCTATAAAAGGTTTGCCTTAGGGTTACTGTAAGTCAAAAGCGACTTGAAGATGCACAACAACAACAATGAATACATAGCATCCATTAACCTGTGTGATCCTGGTGACTATTTTATGTCCCTCCATATACTAAACACAGAAAAGGCACACTGCAGAAAGATTCCAATGGAATGAATGTTTCAGAGTTACGTACAAGTTACATGCTTCAATTAGAGTCCCCAGCTTGCAATTTGAAGTGAAGGTTAAATTCTTTCCTGGCCACAATGCATTCATCTAATCATCACACTCGGGACAGAAAAAAAGCAAACCTGACAAATTTTCTGAAAGAAAATCTTGCCACACTGGCACCAAACTAACTTGTACCTTACTAATATGCCTAAATTTATCCTGTATTGTTTTCCAGCTTGGAATGATTCAACGAGGAGTATTGAGCTGAAAGCACAGTTTGCCCAGTGTAAAGCAGATCATTAGGAGCCTTGTGTTTGGGCCTGTCTTTGTCTGAGATGGGGACCCACCTTACTGCAACCACCCATTGTTGTATCATTGAAGCTGTCACAGTATGGCTGCAACCTCCTGCCTTTTTCCCCCGTGTAGATGGGGAGGAGTGTGGGAAGGAGACACTTCCCCTTAGTTTCCTGTCCCAGTCACATGGCTTCAGATGGTTTCCATGGCAAAGGCGGGGAGAGAGAGAGAGAGATGGGGGGGGAGAGGAGAGAGAGGGACGGAGGAGTGGGTGGGCCGTACAGAGCAAGCGCCTTGAAGACTTCAGTGTTTTTTTTGCTTTGTCCATGGGAGTGGAACAAAGGAAGCTCGACACACCAGACACGCTTTCTCTCCCTGCTTGTTCTGCACAGGCGCCTGGACATGTAAGTCCCTAGGGGCTCTGTGAACAGTTCTGATTTCCAAAACATAAAAATAATGTGGCAGGCAGTTCTGGGATAACCGAGTTGTTTGCCTTCTCTGTTCTGCTTTTATATCAGGCAAAAGGGGTGTGTATGTCTGTGTATATACATGTATATACATAAAACTAAAGCTTGTGACTGAGCTGACTGAGCTGCTGTTTCAAACTGTGTATAGAAGAAGTATGTTTACATCTGATGCTCCAGAGTTCCCAGAACTGACTAGTTGTACAGTCATGGGGGAAAGCTGTCAAAGGGGCCGGTTTGCCTTTTGTAAGACCCTTGACTGCCACTGAGTGAAAAGCTTTGTTGTGCTCCTGATGGTTCTGGCAGGAGAGGCTAGCTCTTCCTGTTGATTTGTTAACCAAGGATACAGTCAACCTTCCTTTGTGTTTGCTGTTTTCTACGGTGTAGGCACAAGCACCCATTGCTGGTTTTCCTTGGGAGGCAAAGAACCTTGGTTTTTTTTTTTTTTATTTTATTTTATTTTATTTTATTTTATTTTATTTTATTTTATTTTAAAGCCAGTTTTGTAACCAGTTAGATTTTTTTTTAAAAAAATAGTGGGCCTCTACTCCCAGGTTAATTGTCTGCACTAACCAGTGTGTTAGGACATGGTTTCTGCTTCACTAACAAACAGCACAGGTTCAATATACCTTAGCTCACATAGGCTTCCCGATTTTTTACTTGCTGTCGTGGTGGAAAATTGGCATGGCAAAGTTTTTTCTATTTCCCTAGGATGTCTTTAGGGTAGACATGGGGTTTTGAACTCATGACTGTTTGTTAATTTTTATTTTTGTTTATGGAAATTACATTTTTCTCTCTCTCTTCTTCAGGGCAACAAATTCAGGCAGTGAACATGCAGTTATTCCCTTTTCTCCTGTCAGCAGTCTTTAGAGAAAGGTGTTAGATGAGATATTGTTGTTTAGCCAAAGAACTTCCTTTAGTGAGTTTCATGGTGGACTCGTGGGATTTAAACCCCAATCCGAGTCAAAATCTGTAGCTATGTTCAGATGCTATGCTCAGTGTGGCTGCAGTGAAGCCTTCAAGGACAATTTTTTTTGCTTAACCACAGCTTGTTGCATTCTGCGAACTGACAAACAGTGGTTAGATCTAACTGGTTTGTTTGAAACAGCCGACTTGAAACTGTGGCTTACATATGTCACACTGAGGGCCTTATCACACAAAGGTGTCATACCACCTACATCATTGCTAACTAGCACCTATTGCACTCCATTTGAAATCTACCCTTTTCCAATGCTGGAAATAATTCGTTAATGACTTCCTTTGCTGCAACGATCACATTAGTTATGGTAATATGGTTTCTCAATAGCTCTTGATAGTGCTTCCCCTTACGTAGCCGATCCCGTAGTGGGCACGGTGTGGGCATTCCCAGGTTGTCCCTCCCTCAGCTACTCCCATGGCGATCTCTGCCCAACAACCTACAGACCACTTTTCATGCTCTGGAGTGAACACAGTAGGAGAAGCAGAGAGAGGATCACACAAAGTGACAAGTTCGAAATCTATCATCAGTTCATGTTTATTTTAAATTTCTCCTTTGAGTTAATTTTATTTTTATTGCATCTTTTAGCATTATAGCTCCAGAATGCAATAGGGTACTGGCACATCATGACATAACATTGTTGCACCAATATGACTTTAAAAAAAACAAAAAAGTGATCAATCACAAGGTGTGTGGTGGGGAAAAGGACTCTCCAATGATACTGTAATGCAGTGGGAACACTGGTGCCAATAGTGCTACTCATCCACTTAAGTTGAAAGGGTGCAGTAGAAAGCATTCATAACCTGATACCATTGTGGAAATGACAATGTTGGGATTCAAATGGAACAATGTGATATTGAGATATGGTGTAATAAGGCCCTAAGCCACAGATTAACATGAACAGGGCCTCTCTCTGGTGGATCCTACTGGCTGTTGAGTCAGGGCTGGTGTACAACAGAGTGAGGTGGCAGAATAGACTAGACCAATTCAGACTGAAGGTGGAGGATATTTGTTTGGATGTGGGGAATTTGTTTCTATGTATAATAATAAATAGTATAGGATGTAAACATTTGCTTAGTAGTTTCTCTGTTACCCTTTGCTACTGTTTATGCTTTGCAAAATTAATATACATATATATATATATATGTGTGTGTGTGTGTATCTATCTATTAATACATAGTATAGGAACCACAGGGAGAGGGCTGGCCTAGGACCGTTCCCTGTGACATAACTTAAGTTTTTATATGTGCAAGATGATTTTTTTTTAAAAAATGGTGTAGAAATGACGTTCTGCGATGTGCTATGTGTGTAGATAGGAGCTTAATGAGTTTCTAGAATATAGTAATTTCACTGGATTGTCTGGTTTGGGGTTAGAAGAATGTTGGCCTGTGTTTGTGTATAGTAGAAGTAAATGGAATGGAAATGGATTATCTGTTTGAACAAACTGTGGAGCAGTGGTGTCATGGAACAGTAGGGGAGGAGATTGATTAAAGTGTCATGTTTTTGAGACATACTACTGTTGGTCACACTGAAAAGTCATGCTATGGCAAATTTATGTGGGGAATAGAATCACTTTTCTGACACAGTAGTCACAGATATGCCAAAACACATGTAAAAGCTATCAGCCTCACTTGTGGGAAGCTATCCGTCAGCTGACTGCTGTATTTATAATCTTTTATCACTTGACCCCAGCCTCTCAAATGCAGGCAGTTCTTCTATCACTTTCTGTCAAAGATTTGTTGATGGAAATTCTTGATGTGACAGGATTTACAGTTTACAAAAATCATGATATAAAGTATTATGGCTATCATGGATTTATTTGCTTTGGGAGGGGCAAATGTTTTAGAACACCCTTGGATTACATTCTGTCTCACTTTCTTTCCTTTGTTTGAGGAATTGAAAGCCCGGTATCCTCTTGCCTACTTTTCTGATGCTTTCCCTGTTGGCTCACAACCTACCTTGATGTGGTGTAGTCCAGATGCCAAAACAGATAACTTTCCAGCCCCTTTATGAGTGCTGCTTGGCTTTGAAAGGACTGGTGAAAAGCTCATGCATTTTTGGCTCCCCAAGAGAGGTAAACAAGTTTGTCAAGCCCAAAGTTTGTAGTGAAACCCTTTCTAATGTTGGTCTCAGGCATGTACACAATAAGGATTAGAAAAAGGGACAGGATTGTTAGCAACTGTACACCCCCACACTTTGATATGGTCTAATTGGCAAATATTAATTGGCATGAAATTTAATTATATACACTTATGTGGAGAAAGGATGCTGGCTGGGAAGATGTGCAGAAGTAGGTCAGAGGTGATCTGAGCATGGCCAGGTCATAAATTGGCTGTGGATTAGCTGGGAAAACCTGATTCAATGGCTCTAAGCTAGTCCTCTCAACTGCCCAACCTCAGAAAACAATAGACAAGCCCAGGTGCAGTAGGTAAGCTGTGCTTTTTTCCTATGTGAAACCTTCCCCAGACACATTACTCAACCAAGACATTGAGAAGCTGCTGGGACTCCCATCAATATTTTGTCAACAATCAATCCATTCCAGTCTCCTTTTGTTTATTCTGCCAGAAAGCAATTAACTCACACCCCTTCAGGGAGGGAAATAGAATATTTAAAAAAAAAACAGTTTTGAGCAGCTAGCTTGTAGTGCATCAAATGCTGAACATCTCTTTGTCACTTTGAATCCCAAACTGTACTACCCTTAGATCCAAGTCTAAGCCATATTGCTGTTTCTTTGCTGCTTTTCAGGATTGATAATTATTGCCAATTCTTCATCCAGAATCTCAACTATCCAATACTTTCCTTCCTTTCCTTTAGTTAGCTTTGTGTGATTGTGTGACTGCATGAATCTCTTGTGTGCATGTGATTGCATTTATCCCAATAAAAACACATTTAGTTTATTTTGGAATCGCTGGATGGTTCTTTCCTGCTGAGACCTTGAAAACATTGGTATCAAAGATTTCACTAGGTTAGCCCGCCCTTTGCACGCCTCCTAATTTGAGCTAATAATTCCCCACCATTATGTGGAGGTACTGTCATCACTGATGGACCCCTGAATCACTCATGTTTTAGGGTAACAGGATCATGTGTCAATAGTGTACAGGGAGGTAGGACAGGAGAGATTCATTTGGTTCACAAGTGGGCTGGCAAAAAGGTATTGCTAGGTTGTTGACCTCCTGTCCCACTGATGGTGTGCCCTCTTGAGGCTTTATTATAAAAGCTATGACAAGGAAACGTCAGGAGAGGACCATAAGGACTAAATGAAAGAGAGACATGTTGAAGAAAACAGTTTGCTTAGACATAAAAAAACGTTGTAAGCTCCAATTTCAGGTTAAGTTAAACATGTACAAAACATTCTGAGCCATGTTCCAAAATATCTTGACACAGTCTGCTGGTAACAGCTAGAACACTGCAACAAGATACAAAGGACAAATATGACATATGCAATTTTGAGATAGTGCTTGTTCCTTATTGGTCAGATTGTATGACTGTCATAGCCTTTTGTTGCTCAATTGCTGCCACTATATGTTTTTGTAAGAATTCTACATGAAGTTGGTTTAATTGTTGTTGTGGAACCCCAGAGCTTTCAAGCCAGAGTCCACATAGCGCTGCATTGTTAAATAAACTGCTGAGTTCAGTCTACTGCCAAACTCCATTCATGAAAGGGTTAAAAAAAATCCTGTTCAGCTGCCTGTTCAGTTCAGGTTCCAGTGATTTTGAATAGGCTGATTGGTTAATAAACCGGTTATATAATTCATTGTCTTGAGTTAGATAACAATTTAAAGTTTATATGTGATATAGACTGTGAAGCTTCTTCCATGAGTTTGAGGGTTGGGAGGAACAGGGACGGTGCAGATCTAATTACCAATAAGCACATGTGCTCAGATCCACTTTTCCTCCTTTGCTGTTTCAGATTGTGGAAGGAATTAAAAGGATAGGCCTTGCTTTGTTCTCAAGTGGATTCTTCTTTATATCTCTTCCTGCCATGAAGACAGCTGTAGGGGAAGTTGAGAATTGATTTGCCAGAGCAAATGTCTGTTTCTAGCAAAAAAACATTTAACCAGTTCAATCCCAAGTGACATAGGCCTGTGTCATACTGGTTGCAAAAGGAGGAAATCTTGATGGAAGAGAAATTGTTATCTGAAGGCTTTAGGAAACAAGTAATTGCTTTGTAACATCTGTAAGTGGAGAAAGAAGGGTTTGTGTGTGAATGTTGTTTCATTTCAGTTTCTTCTGGAGAACAACCTAACAGGAAGTAAGGACTGAAAGAACCAAGAAACTAAATCTGTATGTGCTGTGACACAGACACACACACTTTGATTGGAAAAAAAGTCATTTTTATTTATATTTATTTATATTTATTCAGACAGAAAAATGGAATGCACAACTATGGCATGGGGAATATGTGGCTGGATAACCGTACATGTGAAAGGGATCTAGGAGTCTTGGTAGATCACAAGCTGAACATGAGTCAGCAGTGTGATGCAGTAGCCAAAAAAGCCAACATGATTCTTGGTTGCATCAATAGGAGTACGGTGTCTAGTTCGAGGGAGGTCATGGTACCACTCTATTCTGCATTGGTTAGGGCCTCATTTGGAATACTGTGTCCAGTTCTGGGCACCTCAATTCAAGAAAGATATTAACAAGCTGGAGCATTTCCAGAGGAGGGTGACCAAAATGGTGAAGAGTCTGGAAGCCATGCCCTATAAGGAATGGTTCAGGGAGCTGGGTATGTTTAATCTGCAGAAGAGAAGGTTAAGAGGGGACATGATAGCCATGTTTAAATATTTAAAGGGATGTCATGTCGAGAAGGGAGCAGGCTTGTTTTCCGCTGCTGCAGAGACTAGGGCAAGGAGCAATGGATTCAAGCTGTAGGAAAAAATATTCCACCTGAACCTCAGGAAGAGCTTCCTGACAGTCACAGCTGTTCGGCAGTGGAATATGCTGCCTCGGAGTTTGGTGGAGTTTCCTTCTTTGGAGGTTTTTAAGCAGAGGCTGGATGGCCATCTGTTGGGAATGCTTTGATGGGTGTTCCTGCATAGCAGGTGGTTGGACTCGATGGTCCATGTGGTCTCTTTCCTATTCTGTGATTCTATATGTATATCATTTGGGCTTTTTTTGCCCAGCACTCTCTGAATCCTTGCCCTGAATGATACTGTCTCCCTCCCTGGCCGAACTTAGTTTAAAGACCTCCTGATCTGCTTTGCGAGACTGTTAGCAAAAACGTTCCTGCTGACAGTGGTAAGGTACAGCCCATCTGTCGCCAGAAGATCGTCTTCATGGAAGATAGACCGTAGTCCAAAAACCCAAATCATTCCTGGTGGCACCATCTGTGGAGCCAGTTGTTCACCTCCACTGTTCTTGTCTCCCTTTGTGGGCTATGTCGTTCAAGAGAGAGGAGAGACAAAATGACAACCTGCGCGTCAATGGCCTTCAGCTTCCTACCCATAAGCTCGTAATCCTTTGTGATGCGCTGAAAACTATACCTCACAGTGTCATTGGTTCCCACGTGAACCAAAAGGAGGGGGTTACAGTCAGTGGGCTCGACCAGTCTTGTTAGCCTCTCCGTGACATCATTGATTTTGGCCTTGGAGAAACAGCACACCTCACAATTGATCCTGTCAGAGTTACAAATTGTTGGTTCTGTTCCTCTTAGCAAGGATTCCCCAGCCACCAGAACTTGTCTCCTCTGAGGCTTGTCCAAGGTTACTTGGTAAGCAGATTCTTCTAGGGTCACCTGGACATTCTCTTCAGGCTGAGACTGTTGGTCTTGCTGCTGTCGAATTTCGTCCTGCTGCTGTTTGATTTCCTGTTGCTGATGTTCAATTTCCTCTTGGCAATGTTCCATTACCTCTTCTTCCTGTTCCACTTTGTCATTAATCTTGGAAGTGATTCTGTAGCTCGAAAGTCTGTTTGGTTCCTAGCCCTTCTATACCTACATGTCACATTCCTCCAAGCATCTATAGCCTGGTTTTGTGAACTGATTTCCTTGTCTGATAGCTCCTCTGTGTATTCCATCTTCAAAAAGGTCCTCTCTGCTCTATCCAAGAACTCCTCACCCTCCCTAATAATACGAAGATTCAAAATATGGGCCTCCAGGTGCCAAACCTTCTCCTCCAAGAGGACCTCCAGCTTGCACTAGCTGAAGGTGTACCCAATGACATCTTGCAGCAAGAAAAGAAACATGCCACGGGTGTTGCAGGTGACTGCAGCAGCTCTCTTACCATCCATACTTGATAATCTAGACAGTCAAATTAGAAAAAGTAAAACTGGGCTTTCCCCTCAAACTCCCCTGGTAAAAACCCATGTCAGCACCCCTGCTTGCCAAGGTCTACTTGTCAAACTCTCAGGACTGAGGCTGCAATTATATACTGGATCTAGTTATTCCCCCAAGCTGCTGTACCCGCAGATAGTATGGTCAGATAGTGTCTGAGGAGGGTTTCAGCTGAAGAGGCAATGAACTCCTGCCAAACATCTTTTGGTTTGACAAAAACTGGGCTGGGGTGGGGGGAGACTAAGACAATTACCATCAGAACTAATGATGTGAATGTACTATTTCTGTTTGCATATTTTATTTTTAAGTGCCAAGTTTGTGCTTTCCTGTCTTGGACTAGCAACTAACTAATCTATGATTCTATTTCTTAGGCTTGGTGGTCTCTGTACTTCCTTGACTTGACTCTTTTGACCCTCAAAACAAATGTGAGGAAGTGCCATAGAACTTTTTAGTTTAATTTACTTCAAATTTTCTCCTCTCTTCAGCTTTAATACTACAAGTCACTTTCGATGGAAGTGTTGTCATTATATTTTTAATTCAGTCTAATTATGAGTGAGCTTTAGTCTGAATTTTTAGAGGAAGATGGGCTGGAAATCCAAATAAATAAATAAACACAATAAATAAATAAATAAATGCTCTGCACATGAAACATGTGAGAGAGGAATATCTTCTAGGATTCATGTGCATTGTCATCCATTAGCACCAACTCAGATGAGACCAGTCTCAATTTCCTTCTGCAGACCTGAGCTAGCACATGTCTCCTTGAGTTGCTTTGCCTAGGGATATGTTCAGTTAGAATTCCAATTTCTTTCACTGATGACTCTGCACATTTGAAAAAGGCCTCTACTCTGTTTACCACAACCCAAGTCTTCCTACTGCTTCTTTCAGTGATTCAAGCCAGGTTTAGAACATTGGTGAGGTGCAAGTGCTCTTTATGACTGTCTCCATAGCTGCAACCCCAAGGACATCCCCAAAATGCAGGAAGCTCTGTTGATTCATATTAAGAGAACCATTCTAGCGTTCAATTCCACCAGAATTAGGTCTCTTGTAATGTTAAGGGTGCTGTGCAGTCATTCATGATCCAGCCATCCCCAAATTGTTTTCAGTACAATAACAATGGTTCACTGCTGGAAAAATCTGTTTCACTTCCACCTAATATAAAGACTGCTCAGAGGAAACAAAGGAGCCCGAAGGAAGTGGCAGATAATATCACCATCCCTGCTAATCAAGAAATCCGAAAACTCTTGAGCCCTGGTTCCACTACAGAACTGATTTTACAACTCCTAAAGCCCAAGCAGGCAGGCTGCAAGCTTCTGAGCTTTCTGCCAAACAGTGATTAACATTAGCTCTGCCAAGAGCAAGATGCCCACTTGGCAAAGGAGCTGGGGAGAACATGAGCCAAATTGTCAGTAATATTCAGGAAAGAACAGAAAGCACAAATCAAATTAAACTAATAGCTGGCAATGGCTGCACAGGAAAGCTACTTACACACCATCATCAGCAAAATGGCTCTTAGATTTTGGTACAGTAAATATATGAAGGGGTGAATGAAAAGAAATATCCATACTGCTAGACAGAGCACATTAACATTTACTTGTGGTAAGAAAACAGCATTTGAGCATTGGACTATGACTCTGGAGGAAAGGGCTAGAATCCTTGCCTGGCTGTGGAAACCCGGTGGGTGATCCTGGGCAAATCACAGTCTTTCAGCCTCAGAGGAAGGCAAAGGCAAACCCCCACTGAACAGATCTTGCCTAAAAAACCCTATGATCGCTTTGCTTTAAGGTCACCACAAGTCAGAAGGTACTTGAAGGCACAAAACAAGGTGAACAACAACTAAACAAAATGCAGTTTCTCTTTTTCCTTCATTTTATTTGGCACTTGATAAGGGGAGTGGGAGGGAATCAAAATTCAGAATTCAACATTCAGGAAATTCTGTGAATGGTCTCCTTTCTTGAATTATATTAAAAGTTTAAGAAACTGATTGTAAGATGAAATTGGCTGAAGACTGAAACTTATTGCTTATGTTTATGACAAACTGGACTAGCCAGTGGTGGGCATGAAAAGACAAGACATTAAGCAAGTAGCTTCTGGTTTATGTCTCACCTCAGCTACAAAATCTCTAACTGTTCCAAAGGCTAAACAATCTTTTCTCAGCCTCAAAACTTCCTCCTAACCACCTACCCCAAAATATAGGTTTAATGAACACACACCTTCTTGACTAGACTGGGTTTTTTTGGTCTGGCTTTTTTTATTAGAAATTTTAAAAAATCTTTTAACACAAATAGGCAAAACAGAAGAACCCAACAGAAACAAAAGCAATACATAACAAGAACAATGCATCAACGATGCATCAATACATCAAGGAAGAACTGTTTTAAGGATGGTTGAATATATATATCAGCTGTCTTGTTGAGAACTGAAAGCACATGGGAAGAAGTTATCTGCTCTTAGCAATACTGACTGTGTGACCCTGAACCCTGCTGCAAGAATAAAATTGAGCTCCATAAAAGGAAGGTTGGAATAGAGAGGTGATACATCTAAAACATACAGAGAAACATGTAGGGCAAGTCCCTATTTACTCTTGATTAAGTGATGAAACACACATGTTTTTCTTGCACTCTTAAAGCAGGTAACAGATAAGGCATGAGGTAATAATCTAAGACAACTTTTTGCAGCTTGGTGCCCTCTAGATGAACTGGAGTATAACTTCCATCATTCCCATTATGGGAACTGTTTATTCCAATATAAGCAACGTGGGGAGGGGCTGATGGCATTCCCAGGGGAGTGAGTTGTGTATGTATGTATATTTACTACAAATAAATATATCTATGTATCTATATCAGTGTCTACTTTTGACACTACAAGTTTGCAGCAGTGAAAAGAGAAGGTTTTGCAAATACTGTTTTGGGGAGTGAACTCAAAGCAGTGGCAAAAAGCAGTCAGGAAGCTGTGAGCTATGTCCACTGAGGATTTGCACTGCAGAACATTTGTCGTTCTGACTTTTTTGCCCAGCATTGGAACTGGAAGCAATGCTAATGCTACTACCAGTGCAACCTGTCAGCAGCCCCAAGGAGAGATCCTGACATGACTTTGCAAGTAACACATCCATCACACACTCATAGACAATTGCAATCCCTAAGCATCATTCCATTCTACCTGCTTGCACTACAACAATTCTGAGGAAAGGATGGAAGAAGTGAACGTCAATAAAGTTGCTACAACATCACTTTCCAATTATGATGGCCCATCTGCTGGAAGCACATTCAGTGACTTGGCACCTACAAAAGAAACAGCATTTTCATTTGGAACACTTTGCAGAGAACAGACTTGACATGCTGTTTAAAAAGGCTGTAAGGAAGATTCTGATTTCAGCCTAATGTTTGATGAGTTTCTTTCTAAGAGTCCACAAATGAGACACAATTTGCATCCTGAACTCCTCACACTGAGAGCTGCAGATGCACCAGGAAAAAATGTATACACCTGAAAAGTACTCACAGAAAAATGCACACTGTCAAATATATGCGAAACACTGCTTAGACACACTTCAGTTGATGCAGGCAATGCAGCCAAGCAATTTTTTTAAAAAAAATAAATTTTAAAAAAATTTGTACAAGCAAGTGTAAATTTGGGAGAAAATACAAAAAATATTTTGCCCCTCCTTCTAAAGAAATGAACCCTGATGAAACTGTGCACTGGTAAAGCTAAAGGAGCAAACTTACACATGCAGACTTTACAGATCTGCATCATCCAACTATGAAATGCTTACACTCTACACAACTCAGCCTGAACAAGAATTTGCTGCACATAACCACACAAGCATACGCAGTCAGACTAGTCACTTCATTGATAAATACCCACCTTCAGTTCCAGCCCAGTCCACAAACAGCTTTGCTGGAACTATTTCAGCTAGTAAGGCTGTCATATGGCAGAATCCATGTGGCTCTTCATAATCAGCCAGCGGTTGCACTGTTTGTTATTGAGTATTCAGTGACTGACTGCAGCCTAATTATTCTAGTGATTGTCCATTAGGTGGGGAGGAAAGATGAATAATATCCTTAAAAGCAGCCTTCAAGAAGCCAAGAGACAGAACAGATGGCCTTCTTTAGTAAATACAAAATAGCTTCTACTACATTACTTGGTGTCTGATCAGTTGTACAGTTTTTCAAAAAACTGCATTAAACATCCGTTGATCCAATTCATTCTGGTTTTTAAATTCAGCAATATTCCATTGTTGCCCAAACTCCAATTATCCAGACTACCCAATGATCTGTAATAGCCATATTTGCCCACAGCTGTCCATATAATTCTGTGTAAACCATTGCTCCCCTTAATCCAGACTTCTACCCAACCAAATTCTTGGGATAAACCTCTCCCTTGACTCGTTCAGATTAAAGCTATACACACAAATATAAGCCAAAGGATTCATCTTTTTATCCATTCCAGTACTTCAGACGCAGGATGATTTTTCACTGGGATGGTACACCAATCTCTGGGAGATTCTGGGGTGGAGGTACGGTAGGATAAACGTTTGAAATGACTTCTCAAGCAACTAAATGTCCCCCATCTGAGGATTACCACTTTAATGAAAGCTAGGAGTTTCTTTCATTGCTTCCTCCCTTCCTCTCCCGTGGGAGTCTCACACAGTACCTGACAACCTTCCCATTATATCTAATTTGATTCCTTCCTCCCAGTTCTTTGTTCCATGGCAAACTATGTAAACCTTCCCATGGCAATCATTACAAAAACACTTGTAAGGATTTTGTTATGAAAGAAGATTTATGCTTCAGTTCCATTGTATTTATCACGAAGATTTTATTTCATAGTAAATTACCTGGATTTTGTTACTGGTATTTTACAAAAGGCACTCAACACATTTTATAAATGAATAAATATAAATAAATATAAATGAAAATGACTTTTTTCAAGAACTGGCAGAGGTAATTTCAGAATCATTCTCAATAATCTTTGAGAACTCTTGGAGAACAGGAGAAGTCCCAGCAGACTGGTGGAAGACAAATGTTCTCCCCCATCTTCAAAAAGGGAAAGAAAGAGTACCCAAATAATTATCACCCTGCTAGCCTGACATTAATACCAGGAAAGATCCTAGAGCAGATCATTAAACGGTCAGTTTGTAATTACTTAGAAAGCAATGCCGTAACCACTAAAAGCCAGCATGGATTTCTCAGAAATAAGTCGTGCCAGACTAATCTTATCTCTTTTTATGATAGGGTTACAAGCTTGATAGATGAAGGGAATGCTGTAGATGTAGCATATCTTGACCTCAGTAAGGCCTTTGACAAAGTTCCCCATGACATTCTTGCAAAGAAGCTAGTAAAATGCGGGCTGGACAGGGCTACTGTTAGGTGGATTTGTAATTGGTTGACCGACCGAACCCAAAGGGTGATCACGAATGGCTGCTTTTCATCCTGGAGAGAAGTGACTAGTGAGGTGCCACAGGGTTCTGTCCTGGGCCCAGTGCTATGCAACATGTTCATCAATGACTTGGATGAAGGAGTGTAGGGCATGCTCATCAACTTTGCAGATGATACCAAATTGGAGGTATGTAAACAGAGAGAAATGTAATGTCCTACACTTAGGCAGAAAAAATGGAATGCACAAATATAGGATGGGGGACGTGTGGCTGGATAGCAGTACGTGTGAAAGGAATCTAGGAGTCTTGGTAGATCACAAGCTGAACATGAGTCAGCAGTGTGATGCGGCAGTCAAGAAAGCCAACACGATTCTTGGTTGCATCAATAGGAGTATGGTGTCTAGATCGAGGGAGGTAAAGGTACCACTCTATTCTGCAATGGTTAGGCCTCATATGGAGTACTGTGTCCAGTTCTGGGCACCTCAGTTCAAGAAGGATATTGACAAGCTGGAGCATGTCCAGGGGAGGGTGACCAAAATGGTGAAGGGTCTGGAGGCCATGCCCTATAAGGAGCAGCTTAGGGAGCTGGGTATGTTTAGTCTACAGAAGAGAAGGTTAAGAAGGGACGTGATAGCCATGTTTAAATATTTAAAGGGATGTCATGTCAAGGAGGGAGTGGGCTTGTTTTCCACTGCTACAGAGACTAGGACAAGGATCAGTGGATTCAAGCTGCAGGAAACGAGATTCCACATGAACCTCAGGAAGAACTTCCTGGCAGTCAGAGCTGTCTGGCAGTGAAATATGCTGCCTTGGAGTTTGGTGGAGTCTCCTTCTTTGGAGGTTTTTAAGCAGAGGCTGGAGACCATCTGTTTGATGGGTGTTCCTGCATGGCAGTTGGTTGAAGTGGATGACCCCATGGTTTCTTCCAACTCTATGATTCTATGATTCTAAGGGCAGCCTCTCCTTCTGTTCTGCAGTGATAATTCTCTATGTGTGTGGTTTGTTTTGTTTTGATTCCTTTAAGGGTAAGGCTGACAGGTAAATGAGCTCTTATGCTGCTCTAAGCCTCCTTACTTGGGAATGTGTCCTGCTGAACTCAGCGGAGCTTAACAGCTGCATCATCTTGCTTAGGACTGGACTATTCATTATCATGAATTGCCCACAGAATGGGAAACCTGAAGCAAAATCTTGTAGAGAATATTTTATCACAGCTTTTCTAGGTTTGGAAGCCAGCCTATAAAAATCTCTTTTTCAAGATTTGGCTTCAAAACAGATGGGGGAGACAGGTTGCATTGCTAGCTGGTTGATTGCCTAGCAAAGCCTGCTGTTAGGCTGTAGGACAGTGTTCATTAAAAATAATACTTCTCAAATTGGGCACTCCCTACATATGTTGGTCTACAGCTCCCATAATCACAGCTTGGTTGGGAATGATGGTTCTAGCACATTGGAAGAGGAGTCTCTTGGGTCAAGTTGATGAAAAACAATAGTATGCATACCAGTTTACATCATTGTCTCTTCTGCCACATCTCCTGGATTTTGTAACCATCCCCTTGCTAAGTTTCCTAGGCTAAACAAAATGAGGGTTATGTACCTCTATATCTGCCCATATGACCATGTGTGACTGATTAAAATCAGTGATACTGATTTGTGGTTAAGTTTGAGAAAGACTTTGCATAATTGTAGAATTCACTACTATAAGATGCATTTGGGGCATGATGACAATGGAACTTCTGTGTTCTATTATTTTGCTCCATAATGAGTTAGCAATGCACAGACGAGGGGAGAGGTGGACCACAGCACGTTATGACTGGATTATTGAGTGCTGGCTTTTCCACCAGTTATTATATTCCATGTTAGCCTTGCATTTAGCCAGGAAAAGCCCTTGTTATTTTGTGGTTTTGCTGTTGAAACAGTGGTTTGTGTACACCCCTAGGTATTGGGAGAAATGAAGGTACTATCTTGTATTTGGAAGAGATGTAGTAGCTTGGCTTGTCTGAACACTGCCCTCTAGTGCAAAACATGAGTTTAATTCCGTTCCTGGAGTTTAAGAACACAGGATCTTGCATTATACTACTCAGAACATTGGCCTGTCTTGATGATAGCTAAGTATTGTCTACAGAGGGTGACTGTTGCACTGTGTGGTTTCAGACAGATTTATGTGGAAACATTTAAATAAACTTTTGAGCCAAGCATGTACACAGCAGTACCTTGTTCTTCAATTCTGTGGCTGCTCCCCTGAAAAAAAGGAAGAGTTTCGCGTTTGGCTTTAATTGTTGGATCTTGGCACTGTTGCGGGTTCCACAAGCCTAAAATCTGCCTGTTATATGCACAATAAACAATGATATAAAAAAGTCAGTGTGTTATAAGTAGGGATGGGCCAACCGAATCCTCAAACTTGTGAATCTGAATCCCTGCCCCAAAATAGGCAAACCGAAACCACCAACCAAATAGTTTGTTGGAGACTGGGATGCCTGAAAACCTGGGAGACCAGACACTCAAGGGAAGATGGCAAGTAGGTGAGTTTTTCCCTTGGAGTAATAATGGCCTTTGCGAACAATTTCAGAAATCACATCTGGGTTGTATTCTAATATATTTAAATTGAACATTTAATATTTAAGTTCAGCACTATTTTCTGTGCTGAAAGTCAATGGCATGTATAAATGCTGGGGTTAGTGGGTGTGATACCTATCAGAAGTAGTGGGGCAGAGGGCAAGGTCACACAGTCTCATCTAGTGCCTGGTTGTAGACCTATAGCTAGAATAGGGTGAGAAGTGAAATGTCTGTCATAGTTTCTCATGAGCCACATGACAAACCACATCAATATCAATCAATTTTTATTGCTGTCAATGACCAAATTCGAAAATTCATCTACATACGTGATATACATACATCTGGTCGCATTAGCAAAGTATAAATATAAATATAAATCGTATAAAATGTGTGATATAAAACATAAAATATAGGTACATATTCCTATAATAAAACCTAAGCATTTACTAAAACCTTATTTTCACAAATTTTAATTGCAGCAGCACAAAATTTTTCTATCTTGGTCAACATCCCTGTGTTTGCCCTGACATCAGTAAGAGAGTATAAAAGGCCTCTGAACGTCCAGGGAATGCCTTTATATATGGTTCAATAAGTGCTTCCCGGATTTCAAGATAATAAGGGCAGTGCAGAAGAACATGAGTTATTGTTTCAATTTCGCCAGAATTGCAGGGGCATTTACGTTGATCGTATGGACTCTTTTTAAACTTCCCTTCTTTATTGCTGATGGCAACGCATTTAATCGGGCAAGAGTGAAAGCTCTACATTGACTTGATATTAAAAGTAAATAAAAATAACTAGCTGGCTTGTAGGGTATCAGTGCAGTGTCAATTAATATATTATTTGAAGTTACCTCTAAGTCGTGCTGCCTCTCCATATCCATAATTCAGTGTCTAAGGATTCAACTAGCTACGTCAAATCCCACATGTAAAAAGTACTTCTCAGAAAAACCATAAAATCTGAGTTTAGCAGATATGGCTTTTTTCCATACTGATTGGAAATTATCTTGAAACACTAAGGAAGCTAAACCACTTGGCTGAAAACTTAATTTCAGCCAAAAACTAAAAATAGCTAACCAAGTCCTACATTGAACTTTCAGGAAGCCCACCTCCAACTGCAAAGCTGCATTGCAGAACCAACGTGGTACCTGCAAGATGGCCCTCAGAAATTTTGATTGAACTATTTCTAAGGTAGTGAAAGAAGAATAAGGACCTAGTTGAGCACCATAAAGTAGTTGACTAATAGATTTGGCCTGAAACAACCTTAGGGCAGCTGGAACATATTGCCCTCCTTTAGTATAAATTTTTTTTTGAATTACGGATGTGGATCTCTGTGCTACTTGTGCAACATATTCTGCATGTGCCTTGCAATTTCCATTTGACTGGAATACAACACCAAGATACTTAAAGGTCCTTATTTGTTCAATCCTATGTTCATTTATCGTCCATTTGTACAGCTTTGGTCTTTTTGCAAACACCATATTTTTTTTTAAAATTTATTTTTATTAAAATTTTTCATTCTTACAAGCATAAGTTCATAAGACTTGTTAATGTTTACAATATAAAATATACTATAACATACCATAATATACAACATATAATATACTCTTTTGACATGTTCATAAGACAAGTTATTGTTTACAATATATAACATACTGTAATATACTACAATATACAACATGTAATATAATAATATAATATAATAATATCAGTTAATAATATAATAATATATACTATATAATAATATAACATATAATATTCTCCTTTGTATGATGTAAATTAAATTAACATCGCTCTATATAAATCATTAAATCCATACTTTCCTAATTTCCTAATTTCTTACTTTCCTTTTTCACATTTATTTCTTATTGACAAACTGGAACGTGTCCAGAGGAGGGCGACCAAAATGATGAAGGG
The DNA here is from genome assembly GCA_948474755.1 of Ctenosaura bakeri. Classification (NCBI taxonomy): domain Eukaryota; kingdom Metazoa; phylum Chordata; class Lepidosauria; order Squamata; family Iguanidae; genus Ctenosaura; species Ctenosaura bakeri. The sequence goes on from CAOLHI010001910.1 coordinate 134,212, forward strand.
TCTGGAGGCCATGCCCTATAAGGAGCAGCTTAGGGAGCTGGGTATGTTTAGTCTGCAGAAGAGAAGGTTAAGAGGGGACATGATAGCCGTGTTTAAATATTTGAAGGGATGTCATGTTGAGGAGGGAGTGGGCTTGTTCTGTGCCACTCCAGAGACTAGGATAAAGAACAATGGATTCAAGCTGCAGGAAAGGAGATTCCACTTGAACCTCAGGAAGAACTTCCTGACAGTCAGAGCTGTCCGACAGTGGAATGTGCTGCCTCGGAGTGTGGTGGAGTCTCCTTCTTTGGAGGTTTTTAAGCAGAGGCTGGATGACCACCTGTTTGGAATGCTTTGATGGATGTTTCTGCATAGCAGGGGTTGGACTCGATGGCCCTTGGGGTCTCTTCCAAGTCTATGATTCTATGATTCCAGGGCTGGCTTACTAAATTTGGATATAGGTGGTTGCCCCCAGGCTCTGGAACTTCCTCACTGGAGAGATTCAACTGACTCTCTCCTTCTGTTAGGAGGTGAAAAGTCTTCAGTTCCAACAAGTTTTTGGGAAATAACTTCAAGGACTTTGAGTTGTGTGTTGTTTCACTATTTATATCATGTTTTAATGGATATACTTTAAATAGTTTTACTGCAATAGATCAGTGGTTCTTAACCTTTTTGTTAGCATGGACCCCCTTTAAATATCTTTTGTTTTCATGGACCACCTCAGGGCAGCTTCTGGCTGTATATGTGCAAGAAATGTCTCGTGCTTTTTCACAGCCACTCAGTGCCATTCACTTACATAGTCTCACCACATGCAGAAGTAGCAAGTGGCGATTCCTTTTTTTTTGCCATCAAACAATTTCATAACTTTTGAACAGTTTGAAATATTATAATGAAAAGTTATACAAATGATGGCTGCTGCTGGCAACCCCCCCCCCTGCTGTTTGAGATCATAGCGTATCATAGTGTATGACTATCTGTCTGTTCATCTGTCTTCCTTCTTTCCTTCCTTCCCTTCATTCATTCTATTTTAACTGTAAAAGTTTGTAACATTTCTTCAAGCCTTTGTGGTTCCCCAGTGAAAACATCATGGACCCTCAGGGGTCGATGCACCCCAGGTTTAAGAACCACTGCAATAGCTCATTAACTTTATTTTTTCAATAATTTTCTGTTATTGTTCATATCTGTGTGCTTTTATCTATTCCTTGTTTTAAGCTCTATTGAGGTCTGAGGGAAAATGCGGGATACAAATGAATAGAATAATGAGATCAGTGTATCTACTTGTTCTTCTTCGTGGTCTCTGTGCCTCACACATTGGGATCTTCGCACATGCGCGGTAGCGTTCGGAAAGTTCTAGAGTTGAGCAGCTTGGTGGGAACCCCTCCCCCTTTCCGTACTGAGCATGCTCAGCCTGCCAAGCTGAAGTGACAGCGACTAGGAAAGCTGTCTTCATGGTCAGGAGCTTGTTATCAGAAGTGACCATAGGTTCAAAGGGCGGTTGTGTCAGCTGAGAGAGCACCAAAGGCAGCGACCAAGGCGGTAGCGGTGGAGTGATCGGAGGATAAAGGTGTTGCAGACCTTTCAAGAATTGCTTGAGGGTAGCATCACGGAAGAATGCAGCAGAGGGAGTGCCATGTGGCTGGTAGGCTACAATAGCCGAGAGGTACACCCGAAGGGATGAAAAGGCCAGGCCCTGCTCCCGAAGGTGCAAAAGGAAATGTAGCACAGTAGGCAGGGCGACAGGCGATGCAGGTTCGTGACGAGTATCAGCGAAGGCCAAAAACCGCTGCCATTTATAGTGGTAAGACCAATGCGTAGACTCCTTCCTAGCTGCCATGTGGACATCCCGAATGACTAGAACATCTAGGGGATTATGCACCACACATGGAGACACAGGAGTGGCAGGTCTGGATGTAGCATGAGACCGAGTGTGAGAGGAGATCTGGTGCCGACGGAAGCATCAGGGTACAGCCATGAGCGGCTGCCAATACGGGGCCTCTAGAATGACGTTGGCGCAGTCGGAGAGAATCTTCACAACCACTCAACCTAAAAGTGGAAACGGTGGGAACGCGTATAGCAGCTCCTTGTCCCACTGAAACTGGAAGGCATTGCCGAGGGAGCCCCGACCTAGACCGGCCCTCGAGCAATACCGGGGGCACTTCTTGTTCCGACTGCTGGTGAAGAGATCGATGAACGGGTGGCCCCATCGAGACACTATTTTCTGGAATGCGGTGTCAGAGAGGGACCACTCGTGATGGCACGAGATGTCTCTGCTGAGCATGTCCGCTGTGACATTCTCTCGGCCCACCAGATGGACCGCGACGGGGTGAATGCGGAACGGTACACACACCAGTCCCAAAGACGAAGGGAGGTGATGGAGTGGGTGCCTCCCTGTCTGTTCACGTAACAGATGTCTGTCGTCTGACAGGATCTGCACTGTCCGGCCGAGCACAAGGTTGTGGAAAGCCCGCAGCGCCTTCAGGATGGCAAGAAGTTCCAGGGCGTTGATGTGGAGACAGCTTTCCAGGTCGATCCAGTGCCCTTGCACCCTGAGATCATTGCAATGCGCTCCCCATCCGAAGAGAGAGGCATCAGTTGTTATCGTGACCTGAGGACAGGGGTCGACAAACGGTATCCCCGACAGTAAGTGCTGGAGGACAGAAGCGAGGAACAAGCTGATATTTGGCGGGGCGGTCGAGACTGGTAGGAATAAGTCGACTGACACCAAGAAGAGCAGAAAGAGAAACTGCGATGGGACTGCAGTGTTTGATGGATCCCCATCCATTTTGCTGTGAGATGCGCCTTTACAAGATGATCCATTGTGTTGTCCGTCGTAGCATGGAAAAGTCCCTGTCCATCGAAGGGTAGATCTTCGATGCGCTTCTTGCTGTCCTCTTGGAGGCCAGCGAACCGTAACCAAGTGAATTGCCAAAGGACAACCGTGCCATCCATCAGCTGGGCTGCTCCCTTAACTGTGTGCCTGGAGGACAGGATCTGCTGGTTAGACGGAGTGTCCGATTCATTATAAAATTGGACTGCGCTTGTCCTATGGTCATCTGATAGATGGGCCAGTAGAAGATAGAACCTGTCCCATATGTTCCGTTGGTAGGCGGTGAGGCAGGTCTGGGTGTTCGAGATCCTCGTGATCAAGGAAGACGCAGAGTAGAAACTCCTGCCAAACGAATCTAGCCTCCGACCTTCCCCATCAGGTGTAGTGGTATGAACCCTCTTACCACCCTTAGTCTGGGACGTCTCGACCATGATGGAATTTGGCACCGGGTGGTTAAACAGGAAGTCCACATCCTTCTTCTGGGTCCTATACAGGTGCTCCAGGCGATGAGGTATTGGCTGCAGGGAGGCTGGCTGGGCCCAAGGATGTTTCAATACCTCCTGCGGAACAGGCAAGAACAGTATCGGTGCCGCTGAAGGTGGATGAGTGTCCACGTAGTGGAAAACCGGGTCTTGCACTGTCGGAGCTGGTCCCGAGACATCGAGGGTGTTGGCCATCCACAGAAGGATATCTGAGAATTGTTTGACATCCTCGGGCACCGAGTCCAGTGTGGGCTCTCCAAAGGTAAGTGGCGGAGATGAGAGCGACGCAGGTGTGGAATCGCCCAAGTCAGAGTTCGACTCATAGGACCACAAAGAATATGAAGATGGCCCTTGGCCTGGAGGCAGGTGAAATGGTAGTGCAGCAGCCAGTGGAGGCAGAGCAGCCATTGACAACGGTAACAACGGTAGCAGAACCGGCGGGGATGCCGTCGAGGATGGTATTGGCAGAATAGCAGGAATCAGGCGCAGAATCAATTGTGTCGAGATCGGTGCCATCGATGACTGCTGAGGCAACGTATGGGCCTCCGTGGTCAGTCGAGAAATAGTAGCCGTGACCCGAGGAGGTGGTGATACTGGGTGGTAGCGTGGCAAGCGGTCTTTAGATCTACGGTGATAATACGGAGACCGTGATCTTGACCGGGATGGAGACCGATGGTATCGAGACGTCGGGCGGTACTGTGACACTGAGGATGGAGACTGGGACCGACGACGATATGGCGACCAGTGGCGGACGTCAGCATGATACAGGTCTCTATACACAGGGGAGTACGAATAGTACAACCCCGGCTGTTCCCGCCACATGTGCTCATGGCCGTAACGAGCGATATACGAAGCTGACGAGAACAGCGAATCAAGCCTCATCCTAGACCTGCCACGATCAGAGGCGACCTCCCTCCGCCACAGGGATCGCTGTCTGCCAACATGACCCGGAGAGTGTGCTGTACTATGTCAGGTGCAGTCACGGGAAGGTGCCCTGTGATGAGACGAAGCTCGCAGAGTGTCCAAGGCAGGGCAGGAACGTTCCGGACGGTCCAGCTCTTGGTCGGGTTGACCGTGTGGCAAGGTGGTTCGGATTGTGGCAGAGGATCCTCCAAGGCCGATGGTAGCGGTACTACTGGGAGCTGGACATCACCGTGCTCCGCGAAAATATCCGGAGGGCTCTCTTCCCCGACCGTAGCCATCGCAGGCTGTGTTGGAGGAGGCATCGAAAGACAGGATGGCTGAGTTGCAGGTGAGGGCGACCGGTGTTTCTCCTTCTTCTTCTTCTTCTCCTTTATTGAAGGGTCTGAAGAAGAAGGTCGTTTCGTTGAGCCACCGTGAGGGGCTTGGAGGGTGGAGCCGCCTGTGAGCCTGCAGAGGCATCCCCTGATGATTAAGAGGCAATTGGCATTCTGGGAAGCTTCGGAATACGTGGCAAGGCGGAGACTGGAGGCAAAGATGCTGACAATGGTACCGAGCTCGGTACCGTCGAGGTCGGTATTGCAGCCGTCGATACCGACGAGGGTGTGGCTGTGGGTCACGTAACAGCAGAGGAACGCAAAGCCACAGAGGTAAAGAGGGTAGTGTTTTCAGCCGCCTTCTCCTTAATTTTTAAGTCTTGCTCCCAGCAGTGGGACTTTAACATTGAAGATCTATTTCTCAAGGTCTGCACTGTAAACTCCTTACAAATGGAGCAGGCCCGCACGTTGTGGGCCTCCCCGAAGCAGAAGAGGCAATCGGAGTGCCCGTTGGAGAGGGCAACTTTTCGACCACACAAAATGCAGTATTTGAACAAGGAAGACATAAGAAGATACAGAGGGGTTCTCAGAAAGAAGTCCGAAGGAGGAAACAAAGATAAGACAAAAAAAACACCAAGAAAAAACTGCTCAAGCAAGAGGACCTTCCGTTCGCTGTGAACACGCCGGCGGATGAAAGAAAACAAAAGAAAAAATGTGCGAGGGCGCAAATGACCACTCAAAGAACCACGGTTACAGATAAGCAACCTGTTCTTCTACTCATCGACTGGCATCCTGTTGCTAACATACACAAATGCAAGTTGTGTGTAATTTTTGTTGCTGCAAATGCTGGCATTCCTTTTCTATATCCACAGTGATCAGAGTACCCTCCTCAACTTACTGTGTTGCTGCTAAGGCTCCCTGACAGTCATTCCATGCCTGGTGAAGAACAGATAAGGGGTCACAGAAATGATTACATCAGCCACTAGGATCTCTGGAGGACCCTAGTAGACTGCAATGGATGAAGTAATCACTTTACATCTGGCTACCAGGACAGAGCAAGATGCTTCTGCAATCCATTCATTCTTCTCCAGGCATGGAATGATCATTGGTGAATGAAAGGATAGATAGCAACTCGCCAGTAGGATCTGGGGATGATAAAGGGCTCAAAATAGTGCAGTTCCATGTGAGGAACTATTACACTGCACTGTGCTGTTCAGAATTGTGGCCATTTTCACCTAAATAGGGCCCATCTTACCATTAAGGAAAATGAAGCAAATCCCAAAGAGAAGTTGAAAGCCAGAGCTTTCTATGCCCCCTAACATAGCCTGTGACACTCAGGGAAGTAGAAGACACAATTCTGTCTCTAGCCTTGGTTCAGCCACCAGTCTGGTGAATATAAAATAGGGAGAAGGAATGGACTTCCTGTGTTCCATGCCAGACAACAGAATATTAGGAGCAGACCCAATCTCCATTTTAGTTTCTGGACCATTAAGTCCAGAGACTAAAATAACCTAATGGCATCACCTCTTGTTTCTTTTCTTTTGTTTTGCCTAACAAAGAAGCTTTATTGAAAACTTGCTTACTAGGTTAAGTCATCTTAACCAGTCCTTCAAAAGAAAAGTTAAATGCTGCTGTTATGACACCCAGCTGCCTAAAGATGGTGTCACAAGAGAATAAGAGTGTTCTTATCTCTGCTGCCTTCAAAGAGTAGGTATGAGATTGTTTGAATGTGTCTGAATGTAATTGTTAATTCCAGATGACAGTGTGATTTCTGAAACTGTTCACCCTGTTCTGGGGGAGACCGCTGTTGATGAAAGCCAAGCTTGCACAGGAAAAGTGTGCTGGGGAAAAGGCATTAGCTGGGTGCAGAATATAAGATTTAAGTTTGTACATGGGACTCTGTATGCCAGTTCAGCTGGAAACATGGGACATGGGTGTGTTTGTGCATCTGTGGGGTGATGTAAGTTTCAGCTCAAAAGAAGCAGCCTGTGTTTTTTTTCCAGCTTAGCACATTGGAGGATCCTTCACTCTCCATGGCCACAATTTGGATACATTCCCAGGTGGCACTCTCATAAAATAATTGAGATTCCTAGATTTGTCAGACCATAAGGAAGCAAGATGGGGAGCTTAATTTGTAAACAGAGAAGCCCTAGAGCTCTTATCTAACAGGATCCCATGCCATTTATCTGAGTGCCCTGCTTCTCTGTTCAGAATGTATGGGGATGAAGAATCTGTGTCACAAGGGGTGTTCTTTCATTTTTTGGCAGGGAGGTGTTTGTTTGGGCTTCTTCTCAAGAGGAAAGGGAAGAGGTATCTGGATACACAGGAGGACAGAATTGCTGTTATCTTTAAATCAGTGGGCAGAAGAGGCTGTTGTGCTAGGTGTGGCTTTTTCAACCCTGTGTGGCTGGATGCCTCTGCAAAAAAAAAAAAAAGGTAAACGATACTTCTTGTTTTATGTAGCTGTTTCAAATATAGCTGCTCTGATCACCTTCAAGAGGTGGAGGTGGAGTGAAGGAATAAAAAAAAAAACAGGTATAATGTGATAAGAACAGTTGATGATGACTACTGTGTGCATTAGCAGTAGTCAGGGATTCTGGGAGTTATAATCCAGCAGCATCTGGAACCACGGCCAAAAGCTTCTGTTTGACATTCAGAGGAATAAAAATAGTTCAATGGTAAGACATCATTGGGTGTCCTCAGACAGCTGTCATTGCTCTTTCTAAGATCTCTGTCCTCTTTCCCCCCCTCTCCTTCTCCACTAGAAGCAAGGATCCCTCTTCTTTCCTCTCCACAACTGTGTGGCTTTGACTCACCCTGGGAGCAGCAGGAACTGGTCTGGTGATCTTAGATAGCAAGCAGAGGAGTGTGGGAGGAGACACACTGCCCTGTTTGGCTAGCTGGCTGTGGAGTTGAAACTCTTGTCCCTGCCGTAGTTCATGAGACAAGGATGAGGGTCAGAAGCACTGACCATTGGCACTCAAGGCCTTCACTCCTTTAAGAGGGTGATGCTCAAACCCCAGCTTCAGAATGAAAAAGAAATACAAAGGTAAGGTTGTTCTTTGTAAATGACCGTCTTTTTCTTCTTGGCTTCTAGATCAATGTGATGACATCTCTAGAATGTAGGTCTTGCAGAAGTAGCTTCTGAGCTGTTGTGGCAGAAGGACTTCAAGCTACTGAGTCCAGGAAGTTTTCCTGGTTCATATTTCACTTCTGTTGGGAACCTGGGAAAGCAGCCTTAGATAATGCTGCTGTACTCCCAGCTGCCCCCAAATTTCAGTGTGGCAATAATATCGATGTGTTTGACACAATTGATTTTTTTTCAGGACTGCTGCCTGTGACGTATTAATGCATACCAAGTCAGGCTCTTGAGCCTCAAATGAAGGCATCTGGTAGGTAGGACATGAAGCTACTTGGCTTATGTACACTAATAAGGGGGAAAACTTGGAGAGCAGGTGGGCTCTCTGCCATCCAAGATGTTGTAAGAATATTGTTAGGAAAAAGTAGTGGGGGTTAGACTATCAGTCCCCTCACCCAAAAGAAGAGCTGGCTTGGGGATCTTACAGGCTCTGGCTGAGGATAGGGATTTTTTAATGGTGGTGCCTCAGTTCTAGAAACTTATCTCTCCAGATCAGTTTCTCAGGTGCCAATGTGTTTCAGTGCTGGATTAAAGCATTACTTTTCATGGCATGCATGTCATTAACATTGCACCTTGCTTAATGGTTTGTAGATTTGTCATATTTTATTAATACTGTGTTTTAACTCTTTTTGGGGGAAGGTAAGCTGCCTTGGGCTGAAAGAGGTGGGTGTAAAATGTTATAATAAATAGAACAGGAGGAGAACTAAGTTTAGGGCTTGGGGAAATTCTAGAGTTCTCTCATTTGTGCATTCTGCACCTGGGCCTCAAAGACACTCATGCTTGTGTAACACAAGGGACACTTGTTCTACTTAGATTTTTGCTATTTTATAAGTATTACGGGAGTCAATCAATAGACACCATATCACGAGCAGAGATAGCAGAATGGGAATATGGCACGAGTTCATGGATGCATCCATGGCATCCATGGATGCCATGGATGCTTAGATTTGTTGGTCTATATAAGGTGCCACAAAACTCTGTCCAATATTTCTGACACAGCCTCCATGCCTTATTCACTGTCTAACTCTTCTCATCTTGTCTAATTATCTCTAGAGCAGTCTTTTCCTACCTGGTACCTTACGTAACTGCTTTGTGGTTTCTGAGAGTTATAGTCCAAATCTTAGAAGCAGCAAGTTGGAGAAAGTTCCTGGATAAATACGTAGTTGAGCTGCTTTGGCGTATCATGGGAGTGTTAGTAACACTACCTAAGTCTCCTGGCTGGTATTGTCAGGTACTAGGTGGGTCACCTGGGAGGTTGCCAGCAGCAAGAACTGATGAATGCCAGAAAGGGGTATGACACTGCCCTAGAAAGGTAGATATGCAGAATTGTAATGGTAGCAGAGTGGAAGAAGTCAGAGTGAGTCTTGCATTGTGCTGCAATTTAGCCCCAAAGATTGAGTTCAAGTCAAAGCTCGACAGCAATTTTTTTAAAAAATAAAGTGTTCTCATATTCATTATAAGACTTTAAAAACAGCTAACTGCTGCTGTTTGTTGCTTTGTTAAAAGAGTAAGCCATTGCATTCTAGGAAAATTCCTATCCAGATATCTCTAATAATGCCTTTTATTATTTATTACACAAATAACTTTGTTCCTACTTGTTACCTTACTCTTGAAATCCAACCCGATCACATTCTTGTTACCTAAAAAGGGAGGAGGAGGGTTGCTCTTTAAACAAACAACTCACTGCCAAGATCTAATACAGATCCCTGCTCAATTTCAAAGCTGACTGGGTGGCCTTCAGTACTTACCTCACAGGGCTGTAAGAATAAAAATACACCCCCATGAGCTCTTGAGAGGAAGGAAGGGGTCTTAATGTAATAAATGGTTTTTTTTAAAGGAAGATAGTGCATTGTCTTGCAAATAGAACTGAGCATCTTAGACTACCATAGTATTTTGGGTGGTGAATGATGCCAGAAAAAGAGTGTGAAATTGAACAGGATATTGGGGAGGACAGGGCATCTCACTAGTGTCAGCACTAGTGGTGGCTGGTTTTTGCAAGAACCTTTTATTTTTGCCATTGCTCATTACCTAATCCCTCAACATTGTACGTATGCTTCTTGGAAGCACAGATTGCTGTATGAAGCACAGAAGCCCTCCTACTAAGAATCACAACTTTCACTTGGAGGGAGGAGCCAATTTCTAGCATAGAGCAGGGGCATTTGTGGCTTTCCAGATGTTGTTGGGCTGCATCAGCTCTGACCAGCACAGCCACTGGTGAGAATGGATGGGAGCTATAGCTTGGTAGCATCTGGCAGATCACATATTCCTAAATCTGTTCTTGCCTTTAATGGTCGTTGGAAGGATGTAGCCAGCTTGTGGAATCAGTGTGCCAAACCTTCAACTTCTGACTCCATCTCTTCTATTTTATTACTCTCCAACTTGGACTCCTTCGTATATGGGAAATGTATACTAATTAATGGTAACAAATTTACTGTAGTAAAATGGAACCATAAAGAATTTAATCACCACAACATGAGTAAACAGTCTACTTAAAAGGGCACAATGTAAAATATATTTATTTCTTAAAAATATAAAATATGTAAGTATAAATGACATTTATATAATATTATTATACTTCTGTAAGTTTTTATTTTGGAGCCGTGGTCAGAACATTTCTATCCAGTCTGACTCTACCTAGAATTGCTATCAGCTCCAACTCCACAGGCCTGGAAGCCAGTGGTGTTCAGAAAGTGTTTGACTGCAATACCCATCATTCTTTAAATTGGCTGTACTGGCTCGAGATGATGAGGCCACAGTCCAACAACAAATGAATGACCACAGGTTCCCCACTGCTGGTGTATAAGCAGTGCCTCATGATGTGCTGCATGCCTTCAAGTGAATTCCAACTTATGGTGACTCTAAGGTGAACCTGTCATAGGCGCTTCTTGACAAGATTTGTTCAGAGGATGTTTGCCTTTGTCTTCTTCTGAGGCTGAAAGAGTGTGACTTACTCAGGTGGGTCAGCTAGTGGATTTCCATGGTCAAGCAGGAATTCAAACCCTGGTCTCCAGAGCCCTAGTCCCACACTCAGACTACTACACTATGTTGGTTCTCCTGCCTCATGATATCACATAGTAAAAGGGGAGAAATGCTTCCATGCCCAAAATCTATTTGTTTACCATATAATCATCCCACTGTTTGACTGGAAACTCTCCAAGGTAGCTTACTAATTAAATATTTACCAACAATATTAATAACATATTACAGTTAAACAAAGAAAGCCAAGTAAGTGCCAGCACCAAGATAATAATACAAGAACGATATAGCTGTCACACTCTTCCTGTGCTAACTGCTCCGTGTAGGTGTAAGTATCAGGTAGGTGTTCAAACCCTTGAAGCATAAGTTTCATTTGACAAGTGACCCAGCATTAACAGCAGGTGTGTGTGTTTGAAGAGCAGTGAAAAATGAATTCACAGTCAACTAAAATCTGGAGTGAACAAGATTAGAAATAGTAATGAGCCAGTGCAGTGTAGTGCTTTGAGAAGTGGCCTACAACCCTGGACACCAGAGTTCAAATCCCCACTAGACCATGAAAACCTATGTGGTGACTGTGGGCAAGTCACACTCTCTCAACCTCAGAGGAAGACAAAGGCAAATCCTCTCAGAAGAAATATTGCCAATAAAAGACCATGATAGATTTGCTCTAGGGTTATCATAAATTGGAAACTATTTGAAAATACACACAACAACAACAACAACAGTGTTCCTTGACATCAGTACCATCTCACTAATTTCTACCCTATTCTATCACCCTTCCAACTGTGTTTATTTTCACCTGTCACCACTGCCACCACAGCTACCATTTTGTGCTTCCTCAACTCTCCTCTCAAATCCAGATCTTAAACATTCCCCTTGATGCAGACCTCCCCCAAACGAGAAAGATTTGAGGATAAATATAGAAAAAACAACACTTTGGATCTACGAGATAAACAAAGTTAAAAATATAAAGGTTAGAGAACAACAACTGAAGTTAATTAGTAAGTGGTACAAAACCCCAGATCAGACCTCAATGACAAATAGAAATCTTTCATCAAATTGTTGGCACGGATGTGGGCAGAAAAAGACATATATTCATATGTGATGGGAGTGTAACCACATACAAAACTTTTGGTCAGAAGTTATCCAAGAGATAAATAAAACAGTAGGGAGAAACCTCCAATTTAATAAAGAGATGTGCTTTACTTTGAATCTAAGAAAACTGGGATTGAGTAAATCAGACTACGTAATAACAAATTGTTTGTTAAGAGAGGTACATGAGGTAATAGCATTGGGATGGAAAAATAAACAACGTTGGGATAAAAAAAACTGGATGCATTATATAACAGAATCTCTCCTATTTAATTTTTTAAGGGAAAGTGAAGGGAAATATAATGGGCAAATAAATAAAAGAAATTGGTGGGATAATTGGAGTCTCTGGACTGAAAAGGTTAAAGGTGAAAAAGGGTACAAAGAAGTGAGAAAAACTGTTGATAAAATATTCTACATTTTGGATAAAGGTTACTAAAATTTCTCTTTAAAGCCATTGATGGGGATTGAGGGAGGATGGGAGAGGGGACTGTTACAATTATTTAAAAAAATTGTGATATGTAATATGTATGTTCAAAAATTTAAAAAGTATTTAAAAAACAGACCCCGAAACCTAGCTCATAACTTTTAGCCTAGCTGGATAGATTCTGGGAGCTGTAGTCCAGAAAAGTAACATTCCCAGGCTCTGCATCTCGGCTTGTTTTTAGGACTTTCTTTAAGTCAAAAACAGCAACTGGAGCTGCACATGGAAGCAAAGCCATGCAGCTCTTTTAAGCTTCTTTGCCTTTCTTATCACTGATGGTAGAGAAAATAAAGCAAAATTATTATGTTTAAAATCTGTGTAGTTTAGCCATCTATAGAGATTCCAGGATTCAGCTCTTCTTCAGAGTTTTGACTGCATCTGTATATGAGAGAGAGGGAGAATGAACAAACAGAGTCAGTCTATGCTGTGCCCTTTCTTTGCTTTGCTTTTCAACTATGACCTTCCCTCATACCTCACTTGATAAATTCAAACTGTGCTTTGGTTTCAGCTCTCATGCTCCAAGTTCCAGCTGTTTGGCAATGGCCAGTGCTGTACTTTTGGATTCTGAGTCTGCCTTTGGTCAAGTAACTCTTTCTCTCTCCCTCTCCCTCTCTCTCTCTCTCTCTCTCTCTCTCTCTCTCTCTCTCTCTCTCTTCTCATAGCCTGCCTTCAGGGTGAGTCTGACTACGGCAGGGCCAGGCAGGTGGGGAAGTGATCATATTGCTTCCTCAATGCACCATCCCCTAACAGCATCTCTCTCTTGCTTGCACTGCTGGGTACTTCTTGTCTTCTGAGCTGATCATTTTAAGGTTTCCTCCCTGTCACACTCCCGCGGTTTTTCCATTTTAAATTACTAGTTACTGATAATGAGAACCCAGAAATAAATACTGTGGATACAGTGCAGTTGAGAAGGCCTCAGCAGGAGCACTTGAGCACGGATTGGCTCTTTGGCAGGATTGCTTTGGAGTTGTGCCCAGCCAGCCTGCAAGGAAGCCAGACAGCTTTGTTGCAGTGAAAGGCTGTGGTTAGTAGTTCCTAGTCCACTGCATATACAAAGTCATATGTGCTTTAAAATGTAAGAAGATCCCTCTGGGTATGAAGCTTTTCTAAAACAAAATCTCCTAGAATCACCCTGTCAACATGGCTAGTGCTGACTGTGGATTCTGGGAGAAGAAATGTCAAGAAATGTTCAAGAAATGTCGCTTTCTCAACTTTGATTATCCATCCCTCCTTGTATGCGTTTGTTGCGGAAAATTGGTATGAGCTGTAAGCAAGTCTCCCTAGAAAGACAGTACTGTGAATAAGAGTGCCATAAATGAACTGTCTAAATACCCTAAAGGCATCAGATCCCATTTGATCTTGAAAACTAAGCAGAGTCAGCTCTGGTCAGCTCTACTTGGATGGTCAGCTCTATTTGGATAGAAGACCACTAATGAATGCCAGGTGCTGTAGGCTATATTTCAGAGGAATGAACTGGAAAAGTCACCTTTGACTATTCCTTGCCTAAGAAAGTCCTATGAAATTCATTGGAGTCACAATAAGTTGACAGGTGACTTGAAGGCACGCACAAACACAACTAAGAAGACTTTGTTTCTCTCTGTCTCCCACCACATTTCAAACAGGAGAAGACTTCCATTATCCAGGGGTGGGCAATTTAGCACTCCTCCCGTATTTTGGGAATGCAGATCCCACAATGTCTGATCATCATCCATGCTGGCTGTGCTGATAGAAGTTGAAGGTCAGACTTCTGTAGGGCATCAGGTGGGCCACGGAAGGACGGTGAAGTGCAGTGAAAAATCTTTGAGCCTCTATAGTTTTGGGACTACAAGATCCCATAATCTCTTACCATTTACTAGTAGTGTAGACTCGAGTCGACTGACTCAGGCTGAAGTTGGACCTAAGTCACTTTATTATGCACTGACTCGACTTGACTTGAGACTTGTATATTTTTAGTGACTGACTTGCTGCCCTTGGTTCAGTAACATAACACATTCATCCAAAAACCTTATGACTTTGAACAATGCTTCCATCTCTTTTTCGCCTACTAGTCACAGAACAATCTGTCTCAAGCCCAAAGTGTGGATGCATTTATCAGAGGGGAACAGTAAATGGGTTAGGCAATGGACTTGAGGTGGGCTTGAGGTCTGCTCAGTAGCCTGTCCCTGCTGCATATCAAAGGAATCTTGTAAAACTTTTCCTAAGAGCAGAAGACAAGACTCACCCTTACAGTGCAGGGGCATTTCTCATAGGGGAACAGCAAATGTGTTAGGCAACAGGCTTGAGGAGGAAGGAGCCTTCCTTCTAAAGCTTTTGAAATTTCAGCAGTGGGGAGTAAGAAGGATCCTATTCCCCACTTCTGAAAAATCCTCCAGCTTCAGAAATGGAAAGTTGGAAGAATCCTATTCCCCACTTCCAAAGCTGCAGACTCTTTTATGTCCATTGGCACAAAAGCCTCCAGCTTCATGAAGGGATGGTAAGAAGGATCCTGTTCCCCACTTCTGAAGCTACAGATGGCAAAATCACAGATGTAGAAAGCCAACTCTGCTTAAACTGTTAAAACTGACTTTATTCAACTCTGTCCAGAAGTTCTAGAATATAGGTTGGGGTATAAAGTTGTCCCCCAGACTTAAGGCTTGACTTGAAGACAGAGACTTGACTTGAGACTTGGAGTAAAAGACTTAAATTAGATCACTTCCATTTACCATGCTGGCTGGGGCTTCTGGAAGTTTGTTTGGGAGTTGTATGGGCCTAAAGGTTGCCTGCTCAAGTGTAATGGATAAATTTATACATTCGAAAATCTCTGACTTTTCAGTCTTGCTTACTTAAGACTTAAAACTCACAGTGGGCTCTTGAGCAGGCCTCTCCAACTATGTGCCAGTGGCCATACTGACTGGGGATAATGGGAGCTGTAGTCCAAAACACCTGAAAGTCACCAGGTTGGGGATATTTAAATTTTTATTTATTTGTTTAAATTATAAGTACAAAATATACAATATAGCACAACATAGCAGAAAAACAGTAAGTCATAACTAAAATCTTTTTATCTTATCTTCCCTCCCTCTCCTCCCCCAATCATCCAGGTTGGGGAATGCTGCCCTTGGCAGTTCACTGGTCTGATTCAGAATTCTTGGTGTAAAGGACAGCTTATACTATTACAAAAGTTAATAAAATTAAACATCAGTTCTATTAAAGACACATAGTTAAAAACAGTTTAAAATACTTTTGAAAATACACTTAAAACATAATTAAAAATATACAGATTAAGAACAGAGCCCACCACTTTGAATATTGTCAGAAAGGCTGCCTAAAAAAAAAGTCATTACCCTCTGATGGAAAGCGAACGGGGCGGGGCGGGGCGGTCAATGAGGATATTATAGATTGTGAGGGTAACAATGGAGAAAAGCAATTTGAGTGTTGTACTAGCA
This sequence comes from Ctenosaura bakeri, assembly GCA_948474755.1. NCBI lineage: Eukaryota > Metazoa > Chordata > Lepidosauria > Squamata > Iguanidae > Ctenosaura > Ctenosaura bakeri. The sequence goes on from CAOLHI010001910.1 coordinate 149,851, forward strand.
TTCCAGGAGACCAAGATTCAAATCCCTGTGGAAACCCACTGGGTGACCTTGGGCAAGACAGTCTCTCAGCCTAAGAGAAAGGCAATGTCAAGCTCCTCTCAGGAAATCTTGTCAGGAAAACCCTGTGATAGGTTCTCATTAGGGCCACCATATATTAGAAGTGACTTGAAGGCACACAACAGCAAGAGTGAGAATGGATAATTTTTTCCTGTGAACCTCAACTCCTAGGGAGACACAAGCACTAAGCAGACAGGTGATGATATAACCATATCATGGGAGGAAAAAGAGTGTTTTTCTCCAATCAATAAATGTATCTGAACATAGACAGAACTGCAGTAGGATTGTGTACAACACTGGGAGAATAATGGTGCTGGTGTTCAAAGACTGTAATAACTCCACTTTGTGCAAATTGCTTCACTGTCTGTATTTCCTGCTTGTAACACTTGACAGCTGCTCATTATCCTTCCTATTTTAGATTTGGGGAAAACTAAACTGAAACAAAGAGGTAATGATGACTTGCCTATGAATCATTTGATGAATTCCTGGCTATACAGGAGTTCACCAATCCACCACCTGAGATCTCCCATACAAAGTTCATTTACTCTGGTTCTAGAACAAGTTAGTGCCTGGGAAAGTGGATTGCAGGGAAGGAGCTTCAGCTAATAGGACCGTCTGGATGTAGGTAGTGTGACTCTTGTTTGGCATGGCAGGAAAAGCCCATCCCAGGCACTGCCGCTTTGCACACCCTCCTTTGAATTGCCTGAGAGGCAAGCAGCCGCTTCCTTCTATTGTTCCTGCTTTTCCTTGCAAGGGTTTTGCCAGACAGGAAGAGGGAGGCTTCATGCACTGTTTTCTTTAAAAACTGCATCCACCCCTCTCCTTTTTCCTCCAAGGGATGCAACCCATTTTGGTTTAGGTTTATCAGTGAAATCACTGCCTAAAAATACTGCTCTTTCACGGAAATCAGTTTTTTTGGTTGGAAATTTTGATCCAGATATGAATGGAGTTTCCCACATTCCATCTCCAATTGACAGAGAAAGAAGGATGCCAGAGCTCATAGACAATGACAGCAATCAGCAGTGGTATCATTGCAGATTTGGGTGACCTTGCAGAAACTTCCACAGGTCTTTCTTGATTTAGGTTAAATTTAAAAGCCGATGTCGTGAAATAATTAAGAGTTCTTTACTGAGACCAGGGAATCCTGCTTGTAGTCCTCACACTGAAACTCATTTAAGTCAGTCCACCCTTTTTCAACCTGAACCATCTCAAAGTGTGGTTGTTGTGTGGATAAAACACAGAGGAGGAAAACCATGGATGTTGCTCTACATTCACTGGACGAAAGGCAGAATAACAATGTAATATGGTGCAGAAATAGTATATGGTACAAAAATGCCATTAAGCTAGAATCCTGTATGGTCTTTAAATATACATAATAAATATATAAATATTATATTCATGTATATTTACAAAATTATATTTATAAAAATGTAAATAAATATATATATAGACACACTGCTTGACCAACATGACCCCTCCCCAGACCCCACTTCCAGGCAGCAGCTGCTGCTGCGGTCCATGTGAGTATCTTTTCTTATTGCTTGAGATGCAGCTGGCTGTCGTTTCCACTCTCTCCTCTGAGTGATCCTCATTGCAGCAGGCAGTAATGGGGTTCTTGCCACAGTTCTTCCTTGCATCAGAGACCAGGTAAAAACAGCAACCAGCTGCTTCCTGAGTCACAAGAGAACAGACTCCTGTTGATCCCAGTGACTGTTTCATGGTAAGGGGAGATGGGGGGGACTTCATGGTCCCTATATAGCCCTGGAACTCAGGGCTATGTAGGGGCAGTGAATACATAACAGTTACCAGTGCATAATTCCAGTTACATTTGTAACTTTGATACAGGATTCTGGCCATTAAGTGTCTAAACAAGCAGCTAGATTAAAATTTTAAAAAATTAAAAACTCATCCCCCTATCACCTGTCAGGTGATGCTGCTACCATCAGAGACGTTGGAAACTTTCTATCCCATTTGTTCATCTAGCCCAGTGTTGTCTTTGTTGTGGCAGAGATGTCCAAGGGCGCCTTCACATCGTCTGTTACCTGATTTATTTTCACTGAGGAGGCCAATGGTTGGACGAGGGACCTTTTGCAAACGCTCTGCCACTGAGCTACAGTCTCTCCCCAGTGATGTAGATTCGAGTTTACTGACTCGGACTCAAGTCAGATTTAAGTCACTTCAGTGACTCAACACAGACTTGACTCAGCAATAAATGATGCACAGACTTGATTCGAGACTTGTATATTTTTAGCGACTTACTTGCTGCCTTTGGTTCATAATATAACACATTCATCCAGGACCCTTTACAATTTTGAAAAAGTTTCCATATCTTTTTGCCTGCTGGTCACATGACAATCTGTCTTAAGCCCAAGTGTGGGCACATTTCTCAGAGGAGAACAGCAAACAAGTTAGGCAATGGGCTTGAGGCGAGCTTGAGGTCTGCTCAGTAGCCTGTCCCTGCTGCATATTGGAGGAGCCTTCTAAAACTTTTCCGTAGAGCAGAAGACAAGACTTGCCCCCAGATTGCAGGGTGCATTTCTCAGAGGGGGAACAGCAAATGTTTTAGGTAACAAGCTTGAGGAGGAAGGAGCCTTCCTTCTAAAGCTTTTGAGACTTCAGTAATGGAGAATAAGAAGGATCCTATTCCCCACTTCTGAAAAATCCTTCAGCTTCCAAAATTGGAAGTAGGAAGGATCCTATTCCTGATGTCCAAGGCTGCAGATGGCAAAATTGCTTAAATTGTTAAAACTGACTTTATTTGACTCTGTCCAAAAATTCTGGAATATAAGTTGTGGTATAAAGTTGACTCCTGGACTTGAGACTTGACTTTAAAGTATCTTCAAGGACTTGAGACTTGATTGAGACTTGACAATAGAGACTTGAGACTTGAAATAAAAGATTTAAATACATCACTGTCTCTTCCCAATGCACACAAAGGCCAGGGTCAAAGCAGGCTAGAGCTGTGGTTCTTAATCTTTTCTGTATCAGAGACCCTCTATAAATGACTCAAGATTTAAAACCCTAAAGCGCATAAAATATGAAGAGTCTTCAGATTGAGAGAGAGGGGACAAATAAGTAAATGTATATTTTCTTGAGTAGTGCTGAGTCTTCCTGCCAGTTTAAAGCTGGAGTGGATCTGAACAATGCGCAGCCCCAGCCAGTCACCATTTGCCCTTCTCTCTCTCTTCCCCTCCCCTCTTTTCCAGCCATCCAGTCTATTAGAAACACCTCCCCACCTATGTTGCCTGCTTCACCAGGACTAGAGGAGACCCTGATTGGAAAAGGAAGAAGGGAGAGGAAAAGGCAAAAAAGGGAGGGGGAGTTGAAGCAACCCCTCTGTAAAAGACCCTGAGCATGCTTCCTTCTAATTTCCATTCATAAGTGTGTGCACTTTCATCTGAATCAAGTGGCGGCTTATTTTGGCAACAGTGATCCCTTGCTCCAACTTCTAGTATCTTGCCAGGGGGTATCACCTGCTGCAGCAGTGCCCTCTCTTTTTTGGCCCCATTCCAAGTGGGATCCTTAATGCAGAGTGATGGTCAACTTGCCACTCCATTGTGGGGAAGAGACAGACTGAGTAGCCTTCAAACCATTCATGGACCCCTGTGAGGACATCATGGACCCCTAGAGCCTCCCCAGACTCAAGGCTAAGAACCACTGGGCTAAAATTGATGACAGGCTGAAGATACTGGGCACACAACTTAATCCCTCTTCAAACCAACATAAAGACAGTTAATGGCTTCCATCTTGATAAAAATATCCTTAAACACTTTTCATTCTGTTGTGGCAAACATATGAAGTATTTATGATGATGTCATTATACACATGCACACAGACACACACACACATGCCTGCACTGTTGGTTCTCACAGAAGCAAAAGTGGATTGTGAAGTTTAAATAGCTATGAGATTGTTGTCTCTCCCGGAATCAGAATTCTAATCTGTTTGTGAAGATCATTTTTATCTGCTGTATACCGCTTCTATGCCCCTATCATGCTAAAAGATATTACAATTTTTAACAATTTTTGACAGTTTTAAATGAAATCCGTGGTCATTTATGAAGAAGAAAGAGTCTAGTTTAACTAACACTTTGCTCTTCTACAGGGCGCTAATTGTATGAGGGGACTGTGAGGTGTGATTTTTATCTACTCAGAGAAATTCTCCAAATTATTGGATAAATCAAGACCCAGGGTTTCTTTCAGAGAAAAGATGACACTTGAAGCTAATGTAGAGCTCATGTGGAAAACTAGTGGACTGCATGTGGCTCTCGATATGGCTCTCCAGAGACCCACGCCCAATTTTCCCCTTCCATCCAGCCTGTAGATCAGGGATGGTCAACTGTTGGAGGCCAAGGGGCCACATTAGCCTTCAGATGTTGGAGGATTACTCCCCTACACACACGCACACACCACTGCAAAAACAAAACAAAACAAAACAGAAAAACAAAAACACCCCAAATGCCACCAAACACCCTCTAGGGGCTGTGTGGGGAATTTTTGCCAGGCATTTAGAGCCCTTTGACCATTTTAGCCAGTAAAGGCCTTTTTTTCCTAAAGGAGGAAGCAAACAAAAGTCACTTCAAATTCTGATTTTTAAAAAGCCCTTTCTGGTCCTAAAATGGCTCAGGGGCTCCAAAAAGTTGCAAAAAAAAAAAAATGCCCTCCCCCGTGCCTACTAAGGCAAAACAAACAAACAAACTCCGAACAAAAAAACAAAAACCCTGAAGATCTCTTGGAGGGCCACACTTTGCCCACCCCTGTGATACATCAATTGGCTTATGAGGAAAGGCTCTCTCTTTTGGTACTGCTTTAATTAGTGCCTGGACAGAAAGCTTGATCAAGATTGTGGGAGGATGGGAAAGCTATTGAGGTTTTGATCTCATACCATCCTAGTGAACCTGATGCAAAGGTTACTGTTTCCCCACAGGAGGGAAACAACCTGGTTCAGGGCAGGGCAGGGCAGGAAAGGTTTTAAACACCTCTCCTTGATGTCTATGGGCTGACTTAAATCTCCATGTCCCTGCATACTGTAAGGTGGGATGAGGGAATTAAAGGGGACAAAAAGGAGTATCTGTATGTGCCATACCACCTCAATAACCAGCATGGAATGTGACCAACAAGACCAAAAAGCTGCCCATCTCTGCTGTAGAGTATGCCCATCTGCAGAGTTTGAGATTTTGCATGTTCTTTCCCCTCCATCCTGATCCTGTTTTTTATTTCAGCTTTTCCATTCCACTCTTGGAGCCTGTGGAAGGTAAAGCATATTTGTCTGAGTCTGCTTTGCTTACACTGAGAGCTGCCTTATCCCCTTTATGGCAGGCTCATAAAACCCGCGAAGGCCTAGTATGGGAACCCTGGGTGTGGGTGGAAATGAGTGTTTCAGTTTCACATGAATTTGCCCTAGAATCTCTCATTCTGTCATAGACAGCTTTATTCATTCTTCCTCCTACCCAAATATTCCTGAGTTGTGACTCATCATTTGACTTAGCAGAAACTTCGCAATATCTTGTGAGCTATTAGATCAGCTTGCTCCCTTCTAGAAGTTACAGAATCAGGTGCTCGCTTCGGCAGCACATATACTAAAATTGGAACGATACAGAGAAGATTAGCATGGCGCCTGCGCAAGGATGACACGCAAATTCGTGAAGTGTTCCATATTTTTTAAGAAAAAGAAGTTACAGAATCAGCAATTCTTGGAACAGACTGCTTTTAATGTCTTCAGATGGAGGCGGGGGGATAAATACAGTTGAACCCAATCAGATCTCACTGTTCTTTACTAAAATATTATACGAATTTGGATCCAGCAGTTTGGGGGTTGGATTGTGATTCTAGAGACCAAGGTTCAAATCTCTGCTCAGCCTGGAAACCCACTGGGCAAGTCACACTCTCTTAGCTTCAGAGGAGGGCAAAGGCAAACCCCCTCTGAACAAATCTTGCCATGAAAACTCCATGCACCCTAAGGTCGCCATAAATTGGAAAAGACTTGAAGGTGCACAGAAAGAATCAATTTGTTGTAGGGGATCTTGTTGCCCCTCAGAGAGCTCATCTCAAACAATATTAACCTTGGAGAGTTGAGCTGGATCTGCATATGAAGTGCTTGGGAGTGTGTGGTCATCCAGATGTTACTGGACTACCATTCCCATCAGTCCTAGACAGTAATAAGGGGTGATGGGAATTGCAATGTAATAGCATCTGGAGGACCACACATTCTTCATCCCTTCTTTAAGTTAGAACAGATTTCAAGAAGAATCTCAATGTGTCCATGCAGGTTTTTCTTGAGTGCTAGATACCCTTTCATTTTATTCTAAACACCTATATACCTCCTCTTCAGTAATATATTCAAGGTGGTTCATAATACAGCTTTAATGAATATATTTTTAAAATAGACCAATAATAGTTTTTTAAAAAAGGAAGGCTGGGGAAAAGCTGCTTAAAACCAAGGAAGGTTTTGTACACTGTGTATCCCCAAAGCCTGTAGGAATGTCATTTTCCACCTTGGCAAGGGTAACTACTAGTTTACAGTCAAGCTATATATGAAGAAAACACACCTTGCTGGTTTGGCAGCATTCATTGTGAAAGATGCTATTTGTCACTCCTTCTGAGTTATTGTTTGTAGTTTTTATGGAACAGGTTTTTTTACATTGAGCAGTTTTTGGGTTTGCAGTGACTTAATTTTTTTTTCCATTTTGAAAATAGAATATTAATGTAATAAAAGAGAATGGAAGGTCTACAGTTTCACAGTTTTGTAACAAGTAGTTAAAAGTAACTGTATGAAAGAGAAGCATATTGCACAAAACAGTAAAAATGTTTGTAAGATTTTAAGAACTCTGTGGATTATTAGGGTCTTTATATGTTTAGGCTATATGTCAAAAATGTATCAGAGGGGATTCCTGAGATAGTCCAAGTTAGTGATACTGTTTGCACTGACTTAATGATTTGAAAACTGACTAAAGAGGAGATGGACCGAAAACTCAGGAGAAAGCGATGATTTCACCAAGACCTTTTCCATCTGAGAGGGATCACTGTAGGTTTCTCTAACTATTGCAACTTTAAAACATATGGGAAAATCAGAATAGTTTCATGAATTAAAACCCTGAATGCAGAGATGCTAGTGCAGTTGCATCAGGTTTCCCCTTCCTTGGCATCTCTGCAAAAGATGCAGTGTTGAGTTTGTCTCCATTAAATGATTATATAGATGATGGAAGAGGAGGGTGATGGTGGTCTCCTCTAGCTGGTTTAATTGTTGAAAGTGAAGTTGGGACAACAAAACCTGCTTTCCTCTTTAAAGGGAAATTCCCCTGTTTCATCCTGGGTTACAGCTGGCATTATTTTAGCTCTTCTTAACACACAAGTTGCAGCTTCAGAATGCCATTTTATAAAATGGGAAGAAGCCAAGCACAAAATGCACATCTAACAAGATCCCAGAGACCTATTTTTAATTACTTTCTCATAGTGCAAAATCATGCAGCATTGTTTTCTACCTATTTCCTGGAAAAGTACACATGACAGAAATAAAGCTGTTTAGCATGCTGGACCAACATTGTCAGCTCCATTCATCCCTAACATACTTCTGTTCAATGCTTTATTCCTGTTGCTTTTGCTCACCTACCTGTAGCCTGCCTGTCAGCAGCACCTTCTGAACTCCCTGCTTCTGCTGTTGGCAGTACCAGTTGCTGATTACTGTGAAATGTGAGGAATGTAAGAGCGGTGCCCAACCCTATAGGGAAAGCCCTGGGAAATGTGCTGGCTGCTGTACAGTGAATCCACTCTGGATTCAAAGTGTTTTTCTAAACCTCAAAAACCTGAGCAAAGTCAGGGCCTCCTAGATTTTGTCCCTGAAGTGAGATTGCTTTGGATTTTCAGATATAGTTTCCATGGCCTATGGCCCCAAAGATTTTGTGATATTTTTTCCCTAGCACTGGACACTAACATTGCTTTACAAGTAGGTTACTGGGATAGGAATTTCCCCTCCCATCTGTGTATGGTACCTACATGGACTCAAATGTCCCCATTCCATTCATCCATAAAGGCTGCACATAAGCAGATTGGTTCTTCGCCTTGTTATCTGGTTTTCTTACTTGTGCTAGCCAGGTAAGTGCATCTGCTTCCCATTTTCTGAGCAGGCCAGTCATCCAAACTGTGCTGACTTGGCAAAGGAACTGTTGCCTTGTCACCCTAGCTTTCAGTCCATCAATCCTTTCAATCCTGCTGAGGTCGGTGGTGGCAGCAAGATATGGATCACTCAATGATCTGATTAAATGGCCTCAACAGAGAAGAAGGTAATCTGCCAAGGCCCTGCTTGAGATTAGAGCTCCTTCGTAATGAGTTTAATGGGGCCAGCGTTGCCCTAGAAACCTGGGCTGGAGCTGAAAGAGACATAAGTCTGCCACTACAGGGTTTGCTCATAGTGCCTTGCACTTGTATTCCGTGGACCAGGAGAACATAGAGCAAGGGACTTTTCTTCTAGTGCCTGTGATTTTCTTCTAAAATGCTTGTGGACCAGGACCCACCATAGAAACATTGTGGCTACAATCCTCAGTTGCACGGAAAATGTTGATGCTCCTGTTGACTGAAGGCTGATGCTGACTCCGTTGGACTGGCCATTGTTCAGGTCTGTGTGATTTTGAGGAGAATAAGAAGAGCTGCTTTTTTGTTTTTTTTGCTTTTTTTGGTATAGGTTGCTCTTTTGTTTGCTGCCTATTTGACCAATAAGCTGGCAGCCAGATATAGATATATTGGCATGGTAGTAAGTGTGTACTTTTTACTAAGTTCTCAGTTTCTCTGTTCTTCTCACTGAAAAGCATTTGTAAAGGAAATAGATAGAGTTCCAAATTGGTCTTTGTGACACATCTCTTTGTTTGGCCAGTTGTGTCAGTAGGATTGCATATTTTTGAGGTCCTCAAGATTCCTTTGGCCAGAAAAATGGTTGACCTAGTATTCCTCCATGGCAGTTCACTAATTTTTTTTCACTTCTCTGAAAATGTGTATAGCTTTTTCTGAATTAATAGTTTTTGTTGGTTGTTACAATGTCTGAAGTATAGGCTTCAGTTCCTGATGGTGCTTTATTCCAGGCCTGGAGTGGAAGGGGTTTTTATGATTTATCCCATGCAGGACAGATTTTCTGCTCTGGTTCTGGTAGGATTGGGTCAAATACCAAATAGTGGTGCCAGTCATGCCTATGCATAAATGAAGTGGCCATCCTATTTCTCTCTCTCTCTCTCTCTCTCTGTGTGTCTTTCTCTCTTTTTTTTTTAACATATGACCACACAGAGTTCTTTTACATTCCCCTGACTAGCCATGGCCAATCAAGATGCAAAAAAAGTGAGAAAAGGGGATCCATACAGAGCAAGTGAGGAAAAACAAGATCATTTAGTAAGAAATATACTAATATTAATAATATAATGGATACATAGAATGTTGTTATAAGATGCTTTGCATAATTTCAGATTAGGATCAGCAGCAAGAATCTCAGCTAACTAGATCAGACTTCTCAAAGGACTGTATTATTATCTGCATCAAAACTGGGTTTATAGGCCATGCTTGACAGAATTCTATGGACTATCATAGCCTCTGAAACAATATGTGACTATATTTTAATCCCTTTCAGTAGTATTATGTTTAATTTTATTGGGTTTCGTTTTTCTGATGGAAGCTAGTCTGGCACAGTGATCCTTGTCATTACTCTCTTGTCAGTTTAATTCACATAATCAGGCAAGCATATTATCAACAGAATGTGAGAAATCTACGTATGTGGTGGCTCTAAGAACACAACACATTGTGTTGGATACAGAATCTAACTTTTTAAAAAATCTGTTTTTGTTATGTTTATAGCCCTAATGTTTATAAAGTTCATCTGAGGATCCTGTGAGGTAACTGAATAGCATGCCCAGCATTTGGAGTCAGGGTTTCAATATTCTTGGTAGATCTTCTCTTTCTTTTCCCAGCTCTACCACTCACAAAGCATAGTAAATTGTGTAAAACAAAAATAATTAGGCAAACCTGTTCCTATACATACACACACAATGTACAAAAGTTGTAGAATTCAGCATCATCTGGTACAGAATTGTACATTTCTCCATCTGTGTGTGACATAGATATACCAAGGTTCACAGAGAGCTAGGAGAGAATTGGTTACTGACAATCCAGGATGATATGTAAACCAATTACTAAAAAACCCACCATCTCCAGTCCTTGAGACCTACCTTTGTGTGGAACATTATCCCTGCCCATCTGTTCAGTGCCATCTGCTTCTCGTGGACATACTAGTCCTATGCAGCAGGCAGTCCTAGAAGGAGGTGAAAACTGTAACACTTGAGTAATGATAGTTGAGGACAATAAGAGGAAGGTGGTTGGAAGTTCTGGTCTGCTTCCTTCCCACAGACTGTTCAACCGCTTTAAGTCTGAGTTTGCTGTCCAGAGTGAGAGTATCTTTAGTGCTGACAAAGTGTTTTCTCTGGAACTCAGACCATCTTGGCACAGTATACTCATTTCTCCTCGTTTTCTGGACAATGTTTGGCCTCCTCTTGCCTTCTCTTTCTTTTGGCCTTTAGTATAGGTTTCAGCTAGTGATGGTGGTAGCCATGTTAGAAACAACATTTTAAGGTAAATGTGAACAACTGTGAAGTCTTTACATTCAGACTTGTGCTGAGGGGGTTGTGGGGGAGGCCCACTGGAAAGTCTTACTACTTGTTGCTAATGGAAGGCCTGTTTGAAGTATGAGGTTGCAAGAGAAAGATTGTACTGGTATCTGTTGAGAAGGATATATCAATTATAGTTCTGGAGGAGGTAGGCCTAAGTTCAAATCAGCCATGAAGTTCAGTGACTTTGGGCCAGAATCATTAAATCTAACTTACTTCATTGGGTCATTGTGAATGGTCATCTCTTGACACACCTGAGTTCATTCTGTTTCATTCATTCTGTTTCTTTTAACATGTACAGGAAATGAAAAAATGGTGAAACCACCAAAGGGAATTCAAGCAAATAGGATATGTATGGAGAAGGTCAGGAAAGCTAAAGCACAGAATGAACTCAGATTTGCTAAAGACATTTAAAACAATAAAAGGGTTTTTTTAGATATGTCTGCAGCAAAAGGAAAAACAAGGAAATGATAGGGTCACTGCACAGAGAAGATGGTCAGTTACTAACTCAACAATACTAACTCAACACTACAGAACTACTCAACACCTTCTATGCCTCAGTTTTCTCCCAAAAGGATAAAAGTACTCAACCTGGGGGGTGGGGAGCAGGTGAGGAAGGGGAGAAAATACAGCACAGAATAGGTGGAGAAGTAGTACAGGAATACCTGGCTAAACTAGATGAATTCAAGTCTCCAGGGCCAGATGAATTTCATCCAAGGATATTAAAAGAACTGGCAGAAGTCATTTCAGAACCACTCTCAATAATCTTTGAGAACTCTTGAAGAACAGAAGAAATTCCAGCAGACTGGAGGAGGGCAAATGTCATCCTCAACTTCAAGAAGGGACAAAGAGGATCCTAATAATTATCACCCGGTCAGCCTGACATCAATTCCAGGAAAGATCCTAGAACAGATCATTAAACAGTCAGTTTGTAATTATTTAGAAAGCAATGCTGTAATCACTAAAAGTCAACATGGATTTCTCAAAAATAAGTCATGCCAGACTAATCTTCTCTCTTTTTACAATAGGGTTACAAGCTTGATAGACAAAGGGAATGCTGGGGATGTAGCATATCTTGATTTCAGTAAGGCCTTTGACAAAGTTCCCCATGACATTCTTGCAATGAAGCTAGTAAAATGCAGGCTAGACGTAGCTATTGTTAGGTGGATTTGTAATTGGTTGACCAACTGAACCCAAAGGGTGCTCACCAATGGCTGCTTTTCATCTTGGAGAGAAGTGACCAGTGGGGTGCCACAGGGTTCTCTCTTGGGCCCAGTGCTATGCAACATCATCTTCAATGACTTGGATGAAGGAGTAGAGGGCATGCTGATCAAATTTGCAGATGACACCAAATTGGGAGGGCTTGCTAATACCCCAGAGGACAGGATCAAAATTCAAAATGACCTTGACAGATTGGAGAGCTGGGCCAAAGCTACCAAAATGAATTTCAACAAAGAGAAATGTAATGTCCTACACTTAGGCAGAAAAAAAATGGAATGTACAAATATAGGATGGGGGACACATGGCTAGATAACAGTACATGTGAAAGAGTAACAGCACAGTCTTGGTAGATCACAAGCTGAACATGAGTCAGCAGTGTGATGAGGCAGCCAAGAAAGCCAACGTGATTCTTGGTTGCATCAAGAGGAGTGTAGTATCTAAGGGAGATAATAGTGCCATTCTATTCTGCATTGGTTAGACCTCATTTGGAATATTGTGTCCAGTTCTGGGCACTTCAGTTCAAGAAGAATATCAACAAGCTGGAGGGTGTCCAGAGGAGGGTGACCAAAATGGTGAAGGTTCTGAAAGTCATGTCCTATAAGGAGCGGCTTAGAGAGCTGAGTATGTTTAATTTAGTCTGCAGAAGAGAAGGTTAAGAGGGGACATGATAGCCATGTTTAAATATTTAAAGGGATGTCATGTCAAGGAGGGAGTGGGCTTGTTTTCTGCTGCTCCAGAGACTAGGACAGGGAGCAATGGATTCAAGCTGCAGGAAAGGAGATTCCACCTGAACCTCAGGAAGAACTTCCTGACGGTCAGAGCTGTCCGGCAGTGGAATATGCTGCCTCAGAGTGTGGTGGAGTCTCATTCTTTGGAGGTTTTTAAGCAGAGGCTGGATGGCCATCTGTTGGGATTACTTTGATTAATGTTTCTGCATAGTAGGGGGTTAGACTCGATGACCTCTGGGGTCTCTTCCAACTCTATGATTCTATGATTCTAAGCTAAAGGGAGATGTGAAAAAAAAAAGGCAAACGATAAATGCCATGCACAGCTCCTTAAAAGATTATATGCATGGAAATGTTCAGGAGATACCCTTGCTAAGTAAGGAAAAAATCCTTATCTTTTGCCATTTATTATGCATTACTTACTTATATATCCTGCCTTTGCTCAGTAAATTCATGGGAATCTTCTCCATTTCAGATTTTCTCCTTCCAGCAGTTCCATAAGATAGGTCATCCGAAAGTAACTGGCACAAGGTCCTACAGTAAGTTTCATGGTTCAGTAGGGATTTGAATCACAGTCTCCCAAGTCCTGGTAAAACAATGTAACCACCAGACAATTGCTGGTTCTTAAGTCTGTGGTGTGGGCTGTAGCGTGGCTTTCAGACATTTTCCATCTCATTCTGTGATGTGTAAGAGAAGATATGGCACAATGTTATGGGAAGACAGACTATAAAATTTTTGACTGCAAGTGTTACTGTCAGCATGACCTATCTTATGGAACTGTTATTAGATTATTTGTTTATCTGTCTTGTCTTACATCACAAGATCTCCAGTCTAAAAACATACAAAAACTGAATTAGTGATAGAAAAAGCAAAAAAAGAATTGAATTTTTTTTTATATTAATTTAAATAAGGGCCAAACAGAACAAATAGTATGAGAAACGAGTAAAGTAGTAATGAGGGGTTTCTTTATTAATCAACAAGCTTGGATAACAAAATGCAGGAAAGCAAAAGAAACCAGAATACATAAAATGTTGCAAGATAAAGAATCAGAATTAAAAAAGAACCCACAAGATCACAAAATATTAAAGGAATTACAGATATTAAAGAAACAATTGCCATTATTAATGACAAATGAAATAGAAAGTAAAATAAAGTATACAAAACAAAGACAGTTTGAACACGCAAATAAGACGGGGAGATGGTTGTCGTTCAGACTAAAAAAAAGAAAAGGAAAACGTTACATTAAAGGGATAAGAGAAGGTAAAGATATTTATTATCAACAAGATAAGGTAAAATATTTTTGTCAAATATTTTGAAGAACTGTTAAAAAAAAAGTATAAACACAAGAACAAAAAAACAAGATGATGAAATATTTAGAACAGACAGAGATTACTAGACTTTCGGATAGCCAAAGAGAAAATCTGGACAAATTAATAACATCACAGGAAGTTATGAGTGCAATTAAGAAATTGAAAGTAGAGAAAGCCCCTGGTCCCGATGGGTTTACGGCGCTATACTATAAAACTTTTCAGGAAGAATTAACGCCAGTACTAGTTCAAGTATTAAACTCAATCAAGAATAAAACACTCCCAAATACATGGAAAGAATAGAATATAACCTTGATACCAAAAGAAGGAAAAGACTTAATGGATGAAAGAAATTACAGACCAATTTCGTTACTAAATATTGATTATAAAATATATGCTCAGATTCTAGCAGATAGATTAAAAAAGATATTAGAAACATGGATTCACGAGGACCAGAATGGATTCCTACCTGGAAGACATTTGAAAAATAACATAAGAATAATTTTAGATATGATAGAATATTACCAGAAATATAATAAAAAACAATTGGCATTAATATTTTTAGATGCCGAAAAAGCATTTGATAACTTAAACTGTCCCTTCATGTTTGCAATAATGTATAGGATGGGAGTGGGGAAGAGATTTATGGAATGGATAAAAGCCATATACAATGACCAAAAGGCGTGTTTAATTATAAATGGGGAGAAAACTAAACAATTTGAAATACATAGGGATACACGACAAGCGTGCCCACTTTCACCTTTGCTATTTATAATTTGTTTAGAGGTCTTAAATAATAACATAAGAAATGAGAAGATAATAAGAGGAATTAAAATAAGGGATTATGAAATCAAAATTTAAACTTACGCGGATGATTTGGTAATAATATTAGAGGAACCCCTGAATAGTATTAAAAAAGTTATAGAATTATTAAAACAATTCGGAGAAATAGCTGGATTTAAAATTAATAAAGAGAAATCATTGATGATGACCAAAAATATCACAGTAAAACAAGAGAATGAGCTGATAGAAATTTTAGGATTCAAAATAACTAAGAAAGTAAGATATCTAGGGATAATAATAACTAAAAATAATTCAGAATTGTTTGATAATAATTATAAAAATATATGGAGGGAGATAACAAGTGAAATGAAAAAATGGAACAAGTTACATCTCTCAATATTAGGTAGAATATCAGCAATTAAGATGAATATCTTACCGAAGATTATATTTTTATTTCAGAGTTTACCCATAATATACAATGAGAAACCATTTAAGAACTGGGATCAGGAACTGAGTAGATTTATTTGGAATAGGAGGAAACCAAAAATTAAAATAAAATATTTAAAAGACGTCAAAGAGAGGGGAGGATTAACATTACCAGACTTAAAACTTTATTACGAAGCTTCTACATTAAGTTGGATAAAAGAATGGGTTACCTTGGAAAATAAAAAATTACTGAATTTAGAAGGGTTTAATTTATATTTCGTATGGCACGCGTATCTTTGGTATGATAAACATAAAATTAATAAAGAATTCATGGACCATTACATTAGGAAATCAATTCTAAAAATCTGGTTAAAAGGTAGAAATAAATTGTATATAAAATTACCTTGTTGGGTGTCACCACATGAAGCCTTTCACCAATTAGAAAAGACTCAAATGAAGGAATGGATAACATATAAGGATATATTAAAAAAAGAGGGAAGCAATATAAGACTTAAAAATAAAGAAGAATTAATTGAAGAGGGATATAAATCCCATTGGATTCTTTATAGACAGTTGGTGGAAAAATATAAAGTAGATAATAAAGAGCAGGGAATATCATTGGAAGAAATGGAATTGGATAAATTGATGAGAGTAGATATAAAACGCCCTCTAAGTAAAATTTATAGGCTATTATTAAATTTAGAACTGGAAAAGGAGATAATAAAAGATAATACGATAAAATGGGCTCGAGATTTAGGATATTCATTAACCCTTCAACAATGGGAGAGTTCATGGAGTTTACAATCAGGAGTTTACAAGAAACTACAATTTGAAGGAAAACTTCTTATTTTATAGATGGTACCTAACCCCAGTACAAATTGCTAAGATGAAGAAGACAAGGCAAGTCGCCAAATGTTGGAAGTGTAAAAAAATTGGGTCATTTTTTCATTGCTGGTGGAGATGCGATAAAGCGAGAATTTATTGGTCACAAATACACGAACAGATAATGAAATATTTAAAAGTCAAATTTCCAAATGCTACCAGAAATATATGTATTAAATATGTTTGAAAAGATAGGTGTGATGGTAAGAAAGAAATATCTAAGAATTATATGTTATATGACATAAGCGGCAAGAATCGTGTTTACTAAAAAATGGAAAGATATGAATATACCAACAATAAAGGATTGGATAATTAAACTATACAAATTGGCTGAGATGGACAAATTGACATTACGATTAGAAAATAAAAGTAATAGTATATTTAAAAGAGAATGGGAAATTTTAAACCCTATATGGGAAGAATATTGGGGAAACACGCAACTTTAGGATTATATGATTGACTGTAGAGAAATATGGTATGTTTGTTTATAATTTATAAGTTATACGGAGAATAGCAAGGAAACAAGGAGTGAAGTAAAAGAGATATCTGAGTATAAGATAATAAGATAAGTTAATAATTTAATTTCATTGTAGGAGAACAATTAAGTAGTTGATATTGCAAGTAGAATGTGGAGATTAGAGTATAGAAATTGCTATAAAGATTAGGGGAATTACATTCAAATAGCAGGATGATAAAAATATATATATATTATTTACTTAATGGTGGAAAGGAAAGAAGTCAATGTGTATGTGAAGAGAATGTAAGTGGATATACGAAGAGGATGAGTTAGTAAGAAAGTAAGTATGTAAGTATGAATTAAAAATTGTTGTAATGTCTATTGTGTACTATGTATTGTTTGTCAAATAGGTTTGTGTATTGTTAATTGTTAAATATCTTGATATGTATATATAGAAACAGGGAAAAATGGTTATAGACATTGAGAAATAGCATAAATAGTAATATAAATAGCATAAAATATAAGGTATAAGATATAATAAGTAAATGAATTAATGAAATGCTAATAATTTGTAGTAATAGATATTAATAGGTATAAGAGTAAAGTAATAAAGACAATAGATGATAATGGATGTGTAGATACACAGAAAATATAACTGAATATACTTTTTGTTTATATAATCTATAGCTAAATAGAATAATATATGTAGGTTAATGTTTGTTGTTATGGTTTGTTGTTGTTGTATGTAAATGTTTTAAATAAGAAAAAATAAAAAAATAAAAACATACTGTCGGGAGTCCTCCATGTTTTATTGTTTTAGGATAGCAGTAGACTGAGGAAATAGTGATAGTAGGCTGTTAGCTATTCCCAGGCGCCAACCATTCCTTCTGGCTGGAATTTCAAAGGAACCGTTTGGCATGATGACGTTCGTTCTTTTACAACTATCTTAGGAGAAACTGTCTGTTAAAGTGTAAGGTGGGGGGAAAACGTTCCATTCTCGAGCTTTAACGTCTGAAGACAGCATCCCTTACTATGTTACAATAAATCTTCTATTAAGTTTGTTGATCCGTGTAAGAGTGAATCTGTTCCTGACAGAAAGCTCGAGAATCCTTTCAAAAAATGCACCAATTGATGGACCAGTCGATTACTGAAGAAGAGCAAGGATCTGCAGAATCTGATGGAGCTACAGAAACTGAAGTGCCCCTGGATACCAAGACAAAATTGCGCCTGACCGAGGCTATGGAAACCCCCACAAGCGGCCAAACCTGGGTCTGGGGAGAAAAGCCACGTACGTCGTTGAGACAACGCAGAAGGGCTGCTAGATGGGATACATCAGCAAAAGACCTATCCCTTTTGGAGGAGATAAAGCAAATGGAAACCGAACTGGAAAGAAAAGATGAGGAGATACTCGAACTCAAGACCATGCTACGCGAGATGCGCATCCGTCCCTCGCAGACAGGGAGATCACCAGGAGGAGAACCACGAGCGGCTGTCTCGGCGGCAGGCACCCCTGGTCCGCCCCAGCAACCAACAGGGCACACGCCAGCGCCACTGTTACTCAGAAATGTGGGAGACCTGAAAGCGACCTTCAACGGGAAGGGGGAGAAACTCTCCTTTTTTTTTGACTATGGCAAACAATTTCATGATTGATCACGGCCATCTATTTCGGGATGATGCGGCCCGAATTCGATACCTAAGCCAGAGGATGAAAGGACTGGCAGCAGACTGGGTAGCGAACCTATATGACTCCCGCGCCCCCGAAACTGAAAATCTGCAGCTCTTCATGAACCATCTGCGGGAACGCTTTGAAGACCCCCATTTATTGGAAAACACCAAATATCAACTGAAACGAATGAAACAAGGCAGGAACGATGTGGGGACGTATTCCCGTGAATTTAGAAACCTGGCCACCAAAGTCCCGTGGAGTGATGAAATTCTAATTGAGTTATACAAAGCTGGACTAAATCCTGATATTCTACACGGGTGCTTAATGCAGGCCAATCCACAGACCCTGCTAGGTTGGGTCAGACTAGCTACTGAAATGGAAGGCATAACCCAGACTGTTCAGCTGAACCGACAAAGACAAGACGTGCCAAAACGACAACCTCGCGGTCCCACCGTCCTCAATGCTGAGGAACGGAACAAACGTCTCCGTTTGGGCATGTGCTTTAACTGTGGAAAACCGGGCCACCTCGCCAACACCTGCCGCGGAAACCAAGCTCCGACTGGGACTAAGGGAGCACGAGCAGACCCAAAGAATATAGAATTCACACATCAGACAGCGGCCGCCAAACAACCACTTAGACGCACTTCTAAGGACCCTGCAGCGGCGACAGGAGACTCCGATCCCGATGATGAAACCACCTCTTCGTCCTCATCTGACATAGATGGAGATTCTAAACCTGACTGCGATGACTGGCAAGCGGCGGGAACATCTGTAAGTACTCCTAAAATTCCCCATTTCTACGCCACGGTTGCGATTAGTGGCAGCGATGGGACTTTGCATGTACATAGGGCATTAATTGACTCTGGCTGCTCCAGAAGTTTGTTACACCCCAAATTGGCCAAACAATTGAAAACTCTTTATGAGCCCTTGGAATGCCCCATCAAATTAACGCAAATGGATGGGACCTCAATGACTGGGGGAGTAATTAGTAAAATCACTAAGCCCATCTCATTTCAAATGGACAAAAACAATTACAGCATGCGATTTCTAGTTCCCAAGGCGATGCAGTTCAAATTGGTCTTGGGAATCGATTGGCTTCGTGAATATAACCCCCAGATAAACTGGACTGCTGGCACTATGTCCTCTTCAGATGAAAACTTTTCTATTCCCCATGAAGAATTGCAACAAATTCCTTCACACTACCGAGACTTCCAAAAGGCTTTCCACGAAAGGGAGGCTGACAAATTGCCTCCCCACACGGACTTTGACTGTAAACTGGAATTAGTTGACGGGGCCACCCTGCCTAAACCGAAAATTTATCCCATGAGCCAAAAAGAACTCCTTGCTCTCAAGAAGTTCCTAAATAAAAACTTGGCTCGCGGCTTTATCAAGCCCTCTACAGCCCCCACGGCGAGTCCTGTCTTCTTCCGAAAGAGAAAAGATCCCAGCGCGGATCCGAGACTGATAGTTAACTACTCTGCTATTAACCAGGTTATTTCCTCCAATTGTTATCCCATACCTCTGATACGGACTGTTTTGGACCATCTTGTTCAAGGAAAATATTTCACCAAACTTGATCTTAAAGAGGCTTTTCATAGGATTAGAATGGACCCGGACTCTGAGTGGCTCACCACCTTTGCAACTCCTCTAGGTAACTTTAAATGGACGGTTCTTCCCTTTGGCTTACAATCGGGGCCATCTGTGTTCCAAATGTTTTTGAACACCATTTTCCATGACTTGTTGTATCAGGGGGTTCTGATTTATCTGGATGACATTTTAATTTACGCAGATTCCATGGAATCTCATGTGTCATTGGTTCGTGAAGTGTTACGAAGGCTTATAGATAACAACCTCGTGGTTAATCTATCTAAATGCCAATTTGACACCCAAACTTTTGATTACTTGGGATATAGGATTCAAGATTGTTCACTTAAAATGGACCCTTCGAAGATTAACTCCATTTTGCAATGGCCCGTCCCTAAAACTGTGAAGCAACTGCAGCAATTTCTTGGTTTTGCGAACTTCTACCGGAACTTTATTGAGGATTTTGCTGCCATAACGCTTCCACTCACCAACCTTCTACGGAAACCTAAAGGATCCACTGCGGGCAAGGCGCATAGACTTTGTTGGTCGCCTGAGTGTCAATCGGCGTTTGACCATTTGAAATCTAAATTTACGTCTGAGCCCTTACTCCTTTTTCCCGACAGTACGAAGCAATTCATTGTGCAAACGGATGCTTCGGACTTTGCCATGGCAGCCGTTCTTTTACAACATGACACCACAGGAGCACTCAGGCCTTGTGCTTTCATTTCAAAGAAATTTTCCCCTCAACAAGCTAATTGGCCTATTTGGGAGAAAGAAGCCAAGGCTATCCATTTTGCGCTGTCCTCTTGGCGTCATTTGCTTGAAGGGGCTCGACTCCCCTTTGAAGTTTGGACTGATCATAGGAATTTGCAAGCCTTACAGTCTGCTAAGAAACTCTCCCCTAAGCAGGCGAGATGGGCTGAATTTTTCCAGAGATTCCGATTTAAAATTGTTTTCAAACCTGGCCGAACTAACCAACTGGCGGACCCTCTCTCTCGACTTCCCTGTTTTGCGGAATCCCCTGCTACGTCCTCCCACTCCAATACCTTGTTTCCTGCCTCCTCTCTGGCTTCTCAAGTGACTACTCGTGCATTAGCAAAGACAAGGCTTTCTGCCTCCTCTCTTTGTGACTCCGCTCTCCGCGATGCTATCATTCATGCAGCGCATGCAGACTCCTGGCTACCGGCAAACAAGGATAAAATAGAATGGGTTGACAATCTCCCCTTTTATGGCACCAAGGTCTACGTTCCCCCTGCTGCCCGCGAGCAGGTACTTCATCGTTATCATGATTCCAAACCCGCTGGACATTTTGGGTTTTTGAAGACATTGCATGCGATTCGCCGCCTTTTTTGGTGGCCTGGATTAAACCCCTCCGTGCAAACTTACATTAAGCAGTGTGCCACTTGCAACGTTTCTAAGTCGCCCACATCTAAACCTCAAGGGCTCCTGCAACCTCTGCCTGCGCCTGCTAGCCCCTGGTCGGTCATCGCATGGGATTTTATCGTGTCTCTTCCCTCTTCACACGGCTTTCATGTTATTTGGGTTGTTACTGATCACTTTTCCAAGCAATGTCATTTTGTGCCTCTAAAGAAACTACCCCGTGCTGACCAGCTGGCTGACCTGTTCGTTAATCATGTATGGAAACTTCACGGACTACCTTCGGTGATCATTTCGGACAGGGATCCAATTTTCACTTCCAAGTTTTGGACTTGTCTACTGAAAACCCTGGGAGTCACTCAGAAACTCAGCAGTGCTTATCACCCTCAAACAGATGGCCAATCTGAGCGTGTTAACAAATCTCTTGAACAATTTCTTAGGTGTTTTGTTTCTGAGAACCAGAATGATTGGGCTCCGCTCCTTCCGTTCGCTGAGTTTGCCATCAATTCTGCGGTTCATACCTCTACTGGGAAACCCCCCTTTGAAATAGTTTACGGCTTCCTTCCTTCTCCTTTCCCCCCCCTCTCCCTCTCTTCCTCCGCTCCTCCTTCTGTTTCTGCTTGGGTCTCTAAATTTTCTGGCATTTGGCAATCCGTCTCAGATGCTATAGCATCCGCTAAAGCTTCCCACAAACGTTTCGCTGACCGTAAACGGCAGCCTAATCCCCTTTACCAGCCCGGGGATTTGGTTTTCCTTTCTTCTAAGAACATTTCCTCTCCTTCTCCGTCTAAAAAACTTTCCCCTCGTTTTCTCGGACCTTTTCCTGTGAAAAGGGCTATTAATGATGTCTCTTTTGAACTAGATCTCCCTTCTTCCCTCAAGGCTATTCATCCTGTTTTTCATTCCAGTTTGCTGAAGAGGGCACCTTCGCTGACTTCTTCGCCGGCTGATGTTCCTCAACGCCCCGACTGACTTGCTACTGCATTCATATTACTATTTAGTTTTCTTGTCTTTCTACTGTTCCGTGATATTTTCTATATTTTGTGTATCTTTATGTATATATTTTTTTAAAAAAGTGGGGCAGGATGTCGGGAGTCCTCCATGTTTTATTGTTTTAGGATAGCAGTAGACTGAGGAAATAGTGATAGTAGGCTGTTAGCTATTCCCAGGCGCCAACCATTCCTTCTGGCTGGAATTTCAAAGGAACCGTTTGGCATGATGACGTTCGTTCTTTTACAACTATCTTAGGAGAAACTGTCTGTTAAAGTGTAAGGTGGGGGAAAACGTTCCATTCTCGAGCTTTAACGTCTGAAGACAGCATCCCTTACTATGTTACAATAAATCTTCTATTAAGTTTGTTGATCCGTGTAAGAGTGAATCTGTTCCTGACACATACAAAAACAATTGAAAACAGTTTGAAACAGTTGATACCCACAAACACACATAGATCTTAGTAAGATCTTAGACTTTAATTTATTTAAAGTTTAATTTAATTTAATTTAATCAAAGACTTTAATTAGTTGTAATTTGTAATGGAGATAGCATCAGCATCACTCAGCCTTCTAATGAGAATGCATTCCCAAAGTGGAGTGCCACAGCAGAGAAGGCCCTTTTAGTGAAATTTAATCCAAAAAGAAAACTAGTTCAACAAGGAGAAAGAAGATCTAGAGCATTCATGTTCTGTATGCTGATGTTCCTTTACTGTGGTCTGGCTCTATCATTAGGCAAAATGAGGCAACCATCTCAGGAAGCAGATATCCTCAGTGGTAGCATCTTGGCCACTCTTTGATTGTTCCCCTCAGTGAGAAGGTAGAGTGGTATTTTTATCCCAGCCTGTCCTGGCTGCTATAAACTATGCTGCTTCATATGTGTGGGAGGACATTATCCCACTTCTGGTCTTCCAATGCTCTCAGCTTTTATATGGCAACTGGAGAGAATGCCATCTTGTCCTTTACTTCAGAAAGCAAAATATCTTGGGCAAGTCATGGCCACCTGCGTATAGGAGGTTTTTCCTCTAATGTTGGGGGAGAATCAAGCATGGCATCTATGCCACCACCTCACAATTCAACCATTTCATGCTGTTGCCTGTGTAATCTCAACCACATCCACACAGCTCATGGGAGAGTAGTCCCAGCATGTGCATCTCTTAGTATTGAACCAGACATCAGCAGTAGATTTGTGTCTTTTCTTATGGCCAACTTGAGTCTGTCTAGGGGATGGTGGCCACCACTTGTTCAAGCAACCAATATTTGAAGAGTTGCCATTAAGTCCTTCTGAGGCTGTTTAACTTCTCTTATCCTCCCTCCCTCCAAGATTTTGGAAGTGTGAATTGAGATGGTCTGGGGCTTAAAGAGTCCTCTCTTGCAATACAAGGAAATGGGCAGGGTCTCCCATGAGGCAGTTGTATGAAAGTTCTGATGATTCCATGTATTCTCTAAGTGCTGTTTTGCCTGCACTGTTCTCCATGCCATTTCCTGGTCCAATTTAAACTGGGGATTATGACCTTTGAAACAGGAATGTGCAACATGCAGCCCTCCAGATGTAGTTTGACTTGTAGATTTCATGACCTCCTAGAAGACATAGTTGCTGATGAAAATAATGGGAGTTAATGTCGAACAAAATCTGGAAGACCACGTGTTCCCTCATCCAGGAAGTTTTTCAAAGTCCTAAATGGCTTATAGCTGAATTGCCTCTGCTCATATGCATCTCACACCAAGAGTGGGAATCATGGGGGCCCAGTGGTTATTTTTGGACTGTCATTCCCAGCCATGCTAGTCAACATAGTCAACGCTGAGGGGTGCTGTTGCAGTTCAATAGCATCTGGAGGGCCAGCGAAATGATGCCCACCCCTGAGCTACATAGATCCTGAAGTCAATTTCCAAATGTTTTTCATTTAAAAGCTGCAGCCAAAGGAGATCTTGTAAATGACTGCCACAGAAGAGACAGGCTTCTTGAATACCCTACCTTGGCCAGGCCCTATTTTAGTGTCGTTGTGGTAGTTTTCAGCACCAGGCAAAGACTTTGTCAAAAAAAAATTAAAAGCCCATTTGGGGTCCTCACTAGCTTTGTTGACATCTTTTGGCTTTCATGGCTTTAAGACCTATCTGTGCCAGTTTTAATTGTTTAGCTTTAGTGTGATGTGTTTCCTAGAATGTGATTTGTATGGTCAATGTATTATTCCGGTATTGCTTTTATTATGCCCATTACGTTTTTTAGAGATCTTTCTTCTACAGAGGCTTGGATTGTAAGATAAATTAACTGAAGAAAGTTTGTGGAGTAAAAGCATACCATCTCATCCCTTCCTGGTCAATCCTCAGAAAAAGTCTATCTGCAGGATAGCAGAACCATCCTGAAAAATGTGAGCCAGTTAACAAAATAGGGCTCCAAAAACACCAGTTGGATCCCTTGTCCTCTTTGTGATGGTTCCTACCTACTTCAGCAGCTTCCCCCGCCCCAGCACTTCATCCAACGTTGTTCCAAAAGATTTTCTTTCCACTTCCTAGGGAGTTTGGTGGGGTGGGGGACACTGGGATGGGGAGAAGAATTTTACTTCCAAGACTTGAAATTAACCTTTCTTAGGATCCAAACCATTGTGTGATGAGAACTGAGAGGAAAAATGGGTACATGGAATGAAAGGCGAGACCTAAGTTGGCCTGCAAAGAGTATGCCATGAAATAATGACCAGACGAAGTAGGCAGATGCCTAATCTTTGTGAGATCTTCACAGTTACTCTGAGGAGAACCCACAAGCTCAGACAAGATTTATGTTGCTAAGTCTCTGTAAAAACAGAACACAAAAATCCAAAAATCAGATGATGCAGAAGATTTAAGAATTTATTATTCAAACATATGTTGACTTGACTCAACAAGTTAGCCTGACTAGGAATCATATACTGAGTAGCAGTTTAAATGGCAGTCTTCTACTGAAGGTCTTCCTTGCACTTCAGTATTGAGGATGTATTCTTATGCCTATAAGGATTCGCCCTTATTCACCTTCTCTTTTTCCCCTCCCTGCAGACTTCAGTTGATTGATAATACCTAAATATCTAAGTTTGCGTGTCTCTGTGTGTGTAGCTTTGTTTTAGGTTAAACTTTTTATTTTCTTTCTTGAGAATGAAATTTTGAAAAACACATAATTTTGGAGCAAAATTACAAAGAAAAACTAATAGTGGATGAGACAGAAATAATTTTTTTAAAGAACACACCGTTAAGTGTAATAAGAAGCAGAAGAGAATATGCATTTTTGGTAAAAGAATTATAAGCAAGAGAGATAAGATACAGATGGGAGATTCCAGAAGGTCTTTCCTTTCTCTATGAAGGGAGAAGTAGGAAGATAAGTTCTGTACAACAAGCAATTGAATTCAAAGAGAATTATCTAAAATCAGGAGCTGCAGAAGCTGTCAAGGTCAGAGACCTGGGCAGCAAGCCAGCCCAGAGAAGGGAGTGGGAGAGATAGCAAAGTCCCACCAGAAGGAGTCAAAGCAAGCAATTGCTCATAGGCAGTCCATTTTCCTAAGCCAGAGCAACAAGCAAAGACCGTATTCACAGTCCAAAATCCAGGGGTCTGGAGCCATGAGATCAATCCCAGGTATCAGGAGCCGGGTGCAGGAAGCAAGGAGAAGGCTTGTAGAAAGTTTGCCACAAGCAAAGGAAGGCTTCCAGGTAGGCAGTGATATAGCTCAGCCACAGGTGTGGCCAATCACCACTTCTTGAACTTAATCAAGGAAGCCTCCCTTTGCTCTGCTCTCTTGAGTCTCCGCCTTGTTTGTGGGCTGATTGACATAGGCTCCAAGGCATCTCCAGAATCGGATCCCTGTTGCCCTAAAGGAGCAGGCAGAGGAACGTCTGAGCCTTCTTGGTCCATGGCAGCAGGGGGAGCTCTTGAGCTGCAGGACTCATCTCCAGCCAGAGCCACAGGGACCAACAGCTGCTGCTCATCATCATCAGCTCTGACAGGGGCTTCAGTTATCACAGAAGCAAAGAAACAGGATACAATAATAGAGAAAACTAAAAGGGACATGACAATGGCAGAAGATACGAGTCCTACATCTGAGGATGAGGTTGAACCGGAAGAACCAGAATTGAAAAAGAAGAAAGGAAAGCAAAGACATTAAAACAAATATGAACATAATAACTTGGAACGTTTGAGGAATAAATGCACAAGCAAACAGAAGGCAAATTTTTCATCACCTAGCAAGATTGAGACCCCAAATAACAATATTATTGGAAACCCATATAAAGAAAAATCAGGAAAAATATTTATATAATTCTAAGTTAGGCCAATGTTTTAGTTCATCATATGGAAAAAAGAAACGTGGAGTGGTGATATATATTGACAAGAATATCCCAACAAAGAAATAATAATAGAAGATGAAGAAGGCAGAATATTAGGAGTTGAATTTGAAAAAAATGGTAAAAAACCAGTATTAATTGGAGTATATGCCCCAAATGGAAATAAAAGGGAATTTTATAAAGAATTGCGGGAAAAGACATAAGAATGTGAATATGAAGACTAGATATTAGCAGGTGACTGGAATGGAGTAATGGATGCAAGAAAGGATAAAAAGACCTCTCCAAATAAACAAGATCAAGGGAAGACTGGTAAACTTTCAAGAGCTTTTTTTGAGATGTGTGATGAAATAGCAGTATTGGATGTATGGAGGACTCTGTACCCAAATGAAAAGGACTTTACATACTTCTCAGAAGTACATCAATCCTGGTCACAAATAGATATGATTTTTGCCTCTAAACAATAACAGAGACAAAGAAGATAGAAATGCTGCCCAAGATCATCTTGGACCATCGCCCAGTGATGATGCATATACAGAAAAATACAAAGCAATTTCAATGGAGATTAAATGACAGTCTATTAAATTGTACAAGAAGTTGTACAACAGGCAAAAGAAATTTTAAAAAACTATTTCAAAGAAAATGAAAAAGAGGATATGAAAATGAAGATAGTCTGGGATGCATCTAAAGCAGTAATGAGAGGATTTTTTAAACAAAAAAGACAAATTCAGAATAAAAGGAAGCAAGAGAAATATCAAGAATTGATGATCCAACTTCAAGAGAAAGAAAAAGAACTCAAAGAAAATCCAATGAAGAAATCATTACAATTAGAAATAAAGAAAATACAAAAAAGAGATAATGATGAATTCATTAGAGGAAATAGAGAAGAAAATGAAACAGCTGAAATTGACTCAATTTGAACAAGCGAATAAAATTGGAAAATGGTTATCGTATAAGCTTAAGAAGGAGAGAGAGAGGAATATAGTAGTGGAATTGAATAATGGGAAGAAGAAGATTACATAACATGAAAAAATAAAACAAAAATTTAAAGAATATTTTGAAAAATTATTTCAGGAAAAAAATTTCCAATTTCAAAATGATAAAAAATGGAGAGAGTTTTTTGAAAAGATTAAAATTCCTAAAATATCAGTGGAGGAGAAAGAAAAAATAAATAAACCAATAACAATAACTGAAATAGAAGAGGCAATAAAAGAGTTGAAAACAGACAAGGCACCAGGACCGGATGGATTTACTGCGTTATATTATAAAAGATTTGTAAAAGAATTAATTCATCCATACCAAGCAACTTTGAAGGAAATAGAAAAGTATGGCAAACTGCAATCATGGGGAGAAGCAAACATAGTGGTTACACCGAAAGAGGATAAGGACAAAAGAGAAGTAAAAACTATAGACCAATCTCTCTTCTGAATACAGATTATAAAATTTTGGCGACAATATTGGCAAAAAGATTAAGAAGTGCAATACAGGAGAAGATACTTGAAGGACAAACAGGTTTTCTCCCAGGTAGAAAAATGAAAAATAATACTAGAACATTATTAAATGTGATTGAATATTATGATAAAAACCCAGGGAAGAAGATAGCAATTATAGCACTGGATGCAGAAAATGCCTTTGACAATGTTACCTGGGGTTTTATGCATAGAACATTGAAAGAATATGACCTGGGAGAAACCTTTTGTGCATGGATCGAGAGGATTTATCAGGACCAATCAGCGAAATTAATAATAAATGGAGATAAAACGCCAAGTTTTAACATCAATAAAGGGGTACGGCAAGGGTGCCCATTATCACCATTACTGTTTATAGTTGTATTGGAGGCATTATTGATTGCGATAAATGAAGACCCACAGATAAGAGGGTTAAAAATAAAGAAGAAGGAAATAAAATACAAAGCCTTTGCGGATGATGTAATTATATTTTTGGAAGAACCACAAGAATCAATTCAGATATTGATGGATATTTTACAGAAATATGGACAAATGGCAGGATATAAGATAAACAGAGAAAAGACAATGATGATGACATTAAATATAACAAAATAAAGAACAAGTAGAATTGGAAAAAAGATCCAGATATCAAATAACAAAGAAAATAAAATATCTGGGAATATTGATATCAAATAAAAATAAAGAGTTATTTGATAATAATTATTTGGGGAAACCCGGATGGAGGAGCCTTAACGCACAGAAAGCCAACAGAGGCGGCCCCAGGGAGAGAAAGAGCAAGAGAGACAGGGAAATGGGAAGCCATGAGGAGCCTCTGCTGTGCTCCCTTCCTCTTACTGCTCCTTTCGGCAGGAGACTTGGCGGTCATCACTGGGGCTTGCGAGAGAGATGTGCAGTGTGGCGGAGGGATGTGCTGTACTGTTAGTCTCTGGATTCGAAGTCTCCGAATGTGTACTCCAATGGGCAACTTGGGAGAGGACTGTCATCCTTTGAGTCACAAAATTCCCTTTCCTGGAAGGAGAATGCATCACAGCTGTTCATGCTTACCTAACTTGGCTTGTGTCCGGATTGCACCTAGCAAATACAAATGTTTGCCAGACTTCAAAAATGATCTCTTTTTTTTTTAGCAGTGATGATGGATTTTGTGGCACTGCTTATTTCATGTACTACAATCCTTGTAATAGTGACAAAATTGTTTGCCAAAAGAAATTTTCTAACATATTTTCTCTCCTTGTAAACATTAACGTTATTAAGATACCATATTCGATAGCAGCCATGATAATAATTATTTGAAGATCTGGAAAGAGATTCAAAGTAAAATGGAAGAATGGACACATTTAAACTTATCTCTTCTAGGAAGAATAAATGCTTTTAAAATGTCCTTATTACCAAAACTATTGTTTCTCTTCCAGAATTTACCTATAGTAGGAAGGGAAAAGATATTTAAAGACTGGGAAAAAGAGTTGCGGAAATTTATTTGGCAAGGAAAAAAACCAAGAATAAGATTCAAAATACTAAAAGATGCAAAGGAGAGAGGAGGATTTGAGGTGCCATCATTGAAAATTTATTATCAAGCATGTTGCTTATATGTCATTAAAGATTGGATTCAAGTAGAAGATCAACAAAAGAAGTGGAAGGAATAAATAATAGATTTGGTTGGCATGGATACTTGTGTTATGATAAAACAAAAGTAAATAAAGAATTTAGTAATCACTGTATCCTAAAAACATTATTAAATGTTTGGTTACAAATAAAGCAAAAATTTTATAGAAGACTTCCTATATGAACTTCATTCCATGAAGCCTATAAAACTGCATTAACAAAACAAGGGAATCTGTTGACCTACCAAGAATTGTTGAAATGAGAAGGGGATAAGCCAAGGATATGTACAGAAGAAGAACTAAAAGGTTTAGGACATGAATTTAATTGGTTTCCATGGAGACAACTAAAAGAATGATATAAGATGGATAAAAAATTATATGGTTTTGAAAGGAAAGAAAGTGAATTAGATATACTGATGAAGGGGGACCAGAAAAAGAGAATTTCTAAATTTTATAAAATATTATCGCAAAGAGAAATGGAATCAGAGATTGTAAAAGATAATATGATAAGATGGGTGCAAAATATTGGTCATCCTATATATACATGGGGTGAAGGCTTGGAAAACAGATATAAAATTTACACCAAGTTTAAAATTAAGAGAAAGTTTTTATAAAATGTTACATAGATGGTATATGACACCTGAAAGATTGAAAAAAATAACAAAAAGTGGAAATGCGAGATGTTGGAAATGTGATGAAAAGGAGGGATCTTTTTATCATATGTGGTGGACCTGTAAGATAGCAAAGAAATATTGGAATTCATGATGAAATTCAAAGGATGTATGGTTTTAAGTTTGAGATGAAGCCAGAGTTTTATTTGTTAAATATGTTGGGGCAGCAAAGAGAAATAAGATGTCATCAGAAGATATTGTTATATATGATAACTGCTGCAAGACTGACATATGCACAATACTGGAAAAAAGGGAATATGTAGATATAATGGAATGGAAACTCAAGGTACTGGATATGGTAGAAACAGAAAAATTAGCATTTTTAATGAAAAATAAACCTATCCAGAACTTTGAAAGGGAATGAAGAGTATTGAACTGGATAAAGAAATAACATGGAAGGGGAAGTAACAATGAAAATAAAGAAAAGTAATAATGTATAAGATATATTACAAGTAGTAATGTATTAAAGTATAATGTAACAATGTAAGAATTTTGTAATGATGAAAATATGAATGTATGAAGATAACTAAGCAGAGTCAATTGGGACAAAGATGGAAGTGGGAAGGGGGGTTGTTTTATGTTTAATATAAACTTTAATAAAAAAGAATGAAATTTTTTATAATAAAGTTTGTGTAAAAAAAAAAGAGGTAGTCCTAGCTTTCCTGACATATTTAACATATTTTGAACACATCCTAGGAAGGACCTGGAGATTTTTGCCATTGCTGTCAGATAAGGTAGCTTCTCCTTCCTGGCTTGAGCTTCAGCCTTTTTTCAGAGAGAATTTTGTTGAAGATGAAGCTTACGTGTCTGACAAAAAGTATAAAAATATGCACTTTTTGCTAGACAAGCTTCTGCACCCAGTTTTCTTCTATCTGTACTTACTGTTGGAGAACCAGCATGGTCTGGTTGTTTGAGTGTTAGTCTGTGATTCTGGGAGACTAGGTTTGAAGTCCTCACTCAGCATGGGAAACCCACTGGACCTTGTGCAAGTCATCCTCTTAAGTGTTGCAGGAAGACAGTGGCAAACTCCCTCTGAACAAATCTTGCCACGAAAACCTTGGATAGGGTCATCTTAGGCTCCCCTAAGTCAGAAATGACTTGAAGGCACACAACAACAAATGCTTGTTGCTTTAATTGTCCAGTCCTATAAGCTTAATACCAGAAGCAATTCCTACTTTTAGAAATCTTTACAACAGTCCTGCAGGGTAATCTGATGCTGTTCCAGATGTATGGACATGGGGATTAAAAGTGTATAAGTTGCTTAATGTGAGATTCATGCATGAGTTGAGACTTGAACTTACCCAGGAAATTGTCCACAGATGTTTCGCCCAGCTGGTATGTTCTTCTTGAAAGACTGAGTCATTGGTCTTAACCCTGAGCTCCTCACTCTTAAGAGAAGAACATTCCAATGCACTCTGTTCTTAAGTTTACACCAAAAGTTGTTCCCTGAGGGCTAGTAGAATCTAATGCCTCCTACCCACACCCCCTCCCCAGCAAATCATGATACTGAGCTAATGTAGCTCTGTATTTTCTGTAACTCATCTTTGATTTGTGCAGAGATTAGGGGGATTTTTTTTTTCTGACTGGAAGAGATCAAAATTTAACTTTTCAAAGCACTCTGTCTATTTTTCTGTAAGTCTGTGTGTTTTTATATAGTAAGTTAAAGTAAACCCCCTCAGGAATTGGACATTATTTTTGGTATCACTTTTGGGCAAGAATGTGATTTATAAATATTTAGATGAATAGTTGTGGATGGATACTTGGGTAGATTAGTTCCTCTGCAATTATTCCTCAAACTTTCATTCTGTAAGACATTTTGTATACAGTTCCTGTCAGCCCTAGTAAGCATGGCCAGTGGTAGAGGATTATGGGGTCTGCAGTCCAAAACATCTAGAGGGAACTTTTGTGTGGGGCTTGGATTCTCAAAACTGTAGTGATCAGTAAATTAGAAAGAAAAGAATATGGTATGTTTTCCTCCCTGCCTCTTCCCCCTCCCTGCTTTCAGGTATTTCAGTATGCCACAGATGTTTAACATAGGTATATGCAAATAATTAGGCCGGGAACTGATTTACAAAACCCAGTTAAGAACTGTTACTAGGATGAACAACTTCAGGAAGATGGGGGTCCTCTCATTGACCTGAGAACCTACCTTATATACCGTAATTTCTACAACCACTGGATGAATACTTGGGTAAATTAGTTCCTCTGCAATTATTCCTCAAACCTTCATTCTGTAGACATTTTGTATACAGTTCCTGTCAGCCCTAATAAACACGGCCAGTGGTCAGGGATTATAGGATCTGCAGGCCGAAACATCTAGAGGGAACCAAGTTGGGATGGTGACCCTGTGCACAGAAGACAAATAGCTATGATAGAAGGAGGGCTCTGAGACAACCAATTTGAGAGTAGCTCTTACTTGAGAGGTCTATCTGTGTCATCATTTCAACAATAGAGCATCTTCCCTGCTCTAGAAACAAAGTTTTCTCAAAAGTGGATTGAAGAGGGAAGCAAGTCTTTCATTGACATCCTATGTTAAATACTTTGGAACTGGGGGTGTCACATGGGATGAATGTCATGAATGAGAAGGCTGCAATGTGTTGCTGAATGTCAAACCCCTGTTGTGCAACTATGAAGTAACCATACACGGTGGTTGAACATGAGCTTGACATCTACCAGGTGCCAACTTTAACTCAAAAGATGCTTATGCAATAAACCCTACAAAGATCTTTTCCTGAAATAGTAGAGAATCTCGCTCAGAATAGATGGCAGGGCTCAGCTGTCATGAAAGTTTAGGGGGTGGGAAGTCTTGTTTTTAGAGAGAGATTGCTTTGTAGCCATTATGTAATGAATGCTAATTACCACTTGTAACAATGTATTGGATATCAATAGGCTTGCAACAATGTATTTCAGTGGTGGGGAAAATCCAGGCTGGAGGATCAAATACTTCAGGTATGAAGTTGTAATACCTAGGAGCATCTGGTCAGTAGAAAGGGGATACATCAAGAATGTGTGAGCCCAGGAATGCATTGGGAAAACAACTCAAAGGGCATATAAGGAACCTGGGAAGATTTTAGGTTCTCAAGATTAAAGTATCTTCCTTGCTTGGGAACTGTTTGAGGTTTGGAGAAATGGGATGACAATTATGGACCCACCAATTGAGGCTATTTGCCTGCAGAATTAATGCTGACCAATGTAGTTCAGCCATAGCAACTTATTCAAGCTGCTATTCCACTAGTTTTACCTCAGTAAAAATACTGCTGTCAAATAGATGGATCAAAGACCTGATTTGAAGGCAAATACTGGAAAAGTTTTTGTTTGTTTGTTTTTACTGAATGCTGACTGGTAGATTTTGGGATATAATCAAGAAGAATATTTTTTCCAAGCTTTTGTATAAGGTAGACTTGTACACTTTGATATCCAGGTTTAGCAAAGGAAGTTGGTATGGAGAAGTTACAGAGAAGCCCAGTGACTGTAGTCCTCTCTTATTGGATTGTAACTGTTTCTGCTTTGATCTGATCTCTGTTTTGCTTGCTCAGTAATCAGAACTTAACTGGGATGTTGGAGCTCAATTCTGCACGGATATCCACCTGTTCATATTATGGACCATTAGACCCCATCCATCATACAATCTCATTCTGCTCTGCCCTTTTACAGGGAGTTCTTCCTGGTGGAGCTCAACAATGTCGCTCTCAGTGCGGCCCCAGCGACGCAGTCTGGTGGTCAGGATCAGTAGGAGCCAATCATTTGCTGGTGTCAATTCTACCCAGGAAAAATCTTTCAGGTAAGCCCAGTAGAATCTTCCTTGGTCAGAAAGGGGATTTGAACATACTTAGTACTGAGGTGAAGATCCATTGGCCAGCTTTGCTATTGTTTCTCTCACTTTTTGTTACCTATTCACCCCTTTGACTGAAACATTTGTAGTTAATAACCTTCAGTTATCATAAGTAATACTTTGTTTCTGTTGTTTATGGGAGAAAGGACTAGGATCTCTGCAGAATATCAATCCCTGTGGCAAATCAGAAATTATGCTCAACCTCTTCTCAGATTTCTAAGATGTCTCTAGAAGCTGATTTTTTGTTCTTAAATACAATTCTGAGGACTGGTGATCCTCAGAATTGTAAGAAGCTGAAATACATCTTTGTGCATGTGTGTATGTCCTTA
Organism: Ctenosaura bakeri; assembly: GCA_948474755.1. Lineage (NCBI taxonomy): Eukaryota > Metazoa > Chordata > Lepidosauria > Squamata > Iguanidae > Ctenosaura > Ctenosaura bakeri. Next base: position 184,159 of record CAOLHI010001910.1, read on the forward strand.
AAGCAGAAATGCACATCTTTTTGGTGCAGCAGGGCGTTTGCCTTGTAAGAGCTATAATGGCCTTTCCTTTGTTGAGATTCCTTTGATGGTTTTAAATTCGTTTTAAATTTTTTGGCACCTTAATCACTTTTTAACTGTTGTATTTTGTGCATTTTTAACTATTTTTTTAAAAATCTGTTGTAAACTGCCTGAACTGGGGAAAGGGTAGAGAATAACAATAATTCTTCCCATTCCCACCGTGTTTAAAAATTTAAAACTGTCATTTGAATTCCAGCTAGTAAAGTCACTTTGTTTTTCTTACCATTGAAGGATATAGAATAGACTCTCTATAATGAGGAGTACAATTGCTCCTAAAACAGGAGTAGGAGTCATATGACCCTCCAGAAGTTCTTGGAGTGCTGCCCCCATCAGCCCTAGCCAACATAGCCAATGGTGAGACATGCTGGGAGTTATAGTCCAACAATATCTGGAGGTCTGTGTGATTCCCACTTCTGTTGTAAAAGATGAGACTCTCATAAGACTATTTTACTTTAGCTATCAGTTCTCTTGTGTGAGATACTACATAGGAAGAATTTTTAGAGACTACTATTCCCCTGATTTGTTCCTCTGATTGCTTTCCTCCAAATCTTTGCTTACCTTAAGCATTTGAGTGCCATAGGCCCATTTAAAGCCCTACACAGCTTGGGTCCAGTCTATCTGAAAGACTGTATCTTTCTATAACAACCTGCCTGAGATTTAGGATCTACTGGAAAGGCCTTTCACTTTATCCCACCACCATCACAGGTGTGTTTGGTAAGGACACAGGAGAAATCTGTCATGGTGGCTGCTCCCAAGTTGTGGATGTTCCTTTCTTGGGAGGTCCAGTTGCTTCCTCCCTGCTGTCTTTCCATGAGTAGGTAAAGGGAGGCATTTGTTTTTTAATATGCTGCAGCAAATGGAGCTTTTAATGGGAGGTATTAGGTTTCTGTTTTAATATATTTTAAATGTGTTGTTAAGTTGTGGTTTTATCTTGAGCTTTCTAGATGAAACTCAGGCTTGATTGTGTTTTAATTTGGAGTAATAGTTGTTTTTTTTTAAGTTGGTGTTTTAAATAGTTGGAAGTTCCTTACAAGCCAAGATGATTAAACTAAGGCCGTTGCACTTTGGCCATATCATGGGAAGACCTGACTCACCAGAAAAGACAGTGATGCTTGGTAAGGGAGAAGGCAGGAGGAAAAGGGGAAGCCCTGATTACAAGTGGAGAGACCCAAGCCAGGAAACCGCGGCCCTGAGTCTGCAAGACCTGTTCTGAGTGGTTGAGGATAGGGTTACTTGGAGGTCTCTCATTCATAGGGTCACCATAAGTCAAAGTCAACTTGACCACAGTTGACAACAAGCCACCTTGAATCCCATGTTGGGAGAAAGGTAGGATAAAAATAGGATAAAAATAAAACAAAAGAATAAAATAGGCAAACATAGTATAAAATCCTCTCGCCAAATCCATGGAGCTGCTGGGTAAATGAAGGTCTCTTTAGCTATTCTGTTTAAGATTCTTTCATACATTCCATTCTTCACAAGAGATTTTGAAAGGACACTTCCAACTACCATTGTACAGAGGTGCTGGTGCTGTGGTGATTCTCCCACCTCCACCCCCGCCATTGACTTTATTAATTCCTGATAGTCCACACTACAGTGCAATTTATTACAAGTCTGAAGCGTGAGAAAATAACCTCTCAAGAAATGGTTCTTGAGTATGTCCTCATGCTTTCAGTGTTACCCCACATGGTGGTATATGTGATTCTGTGATGTTTGCTGATTACAGTGAGTCAAAGATCTTTCCCCAATCCAGCAACCCTCCATTCTTAAGTATCAGCTTATCTTACCAGGTTCATAATTTCTTCCTTTGCATGGGGATTTTGGGGGGTAGGAATTTTCCTGCATTCAGCACACCAACTGTCTCCAGGAAGTCTGGCTCCAAAGTCAGTAGGATGTTTTCAATGTCCCACAAGTCTCCTCCGCCCAAAGTGCCCCAGCCAGAACGACTTGATGAAGTGTATGAAGCATTGAAGAAGGGACTAACGTAAGTAGTGACATTCACCCGGTAGGCATCTTATTCCCAATGTTAACTTGGATGGAGGTGGGAGTTCATTCAAAATCCATAGAATTCCACCTTTCTACCGTTAATTAAGTCAGGCGAGAAATTATAGGGCAAATTCAGTAGCAATACAAACCCAACAGTATTTGATAAAACCCAGATCCAAGAAGCAACCATGAAAATGATCAGTATCAGCCAGCTGCCATTCACAGAACAGACAATAACTGGATCCCAGAACAAGTGACACAAAACCTACTGATCCAAAAGACTGGATTGAGAGGATTCTTTTCCCAAGTGCCTGAAAAATAGTAGCCGACTGTGTCATAGTGTACAGGGATGGGGAATCTTTGCTCCTCCATTTGTTTTAGTCTTCAGTAAGACAGGGGTGGGCAACTGCAGCAAATCTGGGGGCCGGTTTTCCATCATGGAACCCTCTCAAGAGCTGTATGGACTGCCAAAAATATTTTTTAAATATCCCACTGGAAGTGGCCAGAAGTCCATTTCTGGTTTTGGAAGCAATGAACAGGGGGCCTGCAACTTATTTAAATAGTGATTTTCTGCTTTTGGAAGCTTCCAGAAGAGGCAGTTCACCCTATCTCTTTTTGACCAGAAAAAGGGAGTGCAAGAGAGTCTGCAAAGGAGTTAGAAAAACAGCCTTGAGCTGCACATGTGGCCCAAGGCTACATTTTACCCATCCTGACAGTAAGAGCTTTCAGAAGCAGTAGTCCAAATGGTGAGGGCTTCCAGAAACAGTGGTCCAAAATATCTGGAGTGCCCCCCCCACTTTTGAGCTGGAATGGTGTCATAACAGGAGCTTAATGCCGCCTGTGTTCTATACCCAACACCAGTTTTCCCCATAGATTGGTGCATTATATGCCTGTGATACCCTATTTCTCCCTGTTGCTCCACCATCTTTGTTGGATGAGTGAAGGCACATTTAGGTATGGTATGTTTGCCTAAAGTTCAATCTGTATACCAGTGGTTTCCTCTGTTAAGCTATAAACCAGAAGCTTGGCCAGATGCAACTCTGCTGAGTGTCACATGCTGGGAAGCTGCAGATTCAAGCAGCATTCTATTCTTGGAGGCCTAGCTACCAAGGATAACATTCCTGCAGGAGCTGGACTTGGAGAGCTTGAATAGATGGCCAGGATACTGCCTACTGTAATTTTCACAGTAAGGGGAGGGGGAGGCTGGAGAAAGAAGGTTGCCTCTTGTATGCTCAGCACCACTTCTCTCTTTAGGGCTTACCTGGAAGTGCACCAACTGGAGCTGGACAAGCTGACCACCCAGATCCGTGAGTCCAAGAGGAATTCTCGCTTGGTGAGTGAATGGTTGATGCCAGCCACACTCATTGTATGCTTAACTCTCCCTAGGATACAGGACTGGTGACTGCAGAAAAACTGCTTTAACCTTGCCCTTCCATTAGGCAAAATGAAGTAGGCAGTTCAGGTAGCACATTCTGAGAGTCAGGATCCAGCCTTCTGTTGACATGAGTTTCAAGGCTGCTGCTTAGCAATAGCTTCTGCCCTGCCCTTGTCTCTGCACTTTCCCTGGAACACTCTATTAACATTCTGCAATTCCCCCAACACACAATATTCCTGAGAACCTGGCTCTTCCCCTGGGTATGCCCTTGAGCAATTGGTACACATAAGGAGTTGGAAATGCAGAGCATGGCACCATGAACTTAGTAATCATTTCCTTTTTCTTTCTTTTCTAGGGCTTTCTTTATGACCTTGATAAGGTAAGGTGTGATGGGAAGGGAGTAATGGGATGGCATTTAGGTGGAGTTTGTTTAACTGTCCTCTGGTCCTGCAACTGCTTAATGCATGACACGGAGCTTCTAGGCCCTGGAGTACATGTCTCATTTTCTTTTTCTGTCTTTTTTTTGTAATGTTTTTATTAAAGCTTAGTTACCAAATAAAAAAAAGGAACAAGTGAGTTACATCTTCTTTAAATGTATCCCACCTTCCCCACTTCCGCTTATATTCTCCAGTTGAAACTATACTGTTTCTGTTTACACAAAAGAAGAGTAGTTACATTTCTATTATCAATAAAAACAATTACCCTTTGTCTTGTTTCTATATCTCTACATCTTATAAATCTGTGTCTTTATCCAGTCCAATACTCCTTTCCATTCCCTTTCAAAATTCTGTATTGGTTTATTTTTCAAAGAGGATGCTAATTTTTCTGTTTCTACCATCTCTAAAACTTTCAACTTCCACTTTTCTAGATTAATATCTTTGTTTTCTTTCCAATATTGTGTATACAACAACCTCACTGCTGTTATCAAGTATAACAGTATCTTCTGATGACTTCTTATCTGTCTATGTTGACCTAACATATTTAACATATAAAACGCCGGTATCATTTCAAGATTCACTTTACATATTTTTTGAATTTCATCATGTACCATCTTCCAGTATTTCCTTGCCTTTCCACAAGTTCACCACATATGAAAAAAGGACCCAATCTTTTCATCGCATTTCCAACACCTCCCCGATTTAGTTATCTTCTGTAATCTTATTGGGGTCATATACCATCTATGGAGCATATTATAATAATTTTCTCTTAAGTTTAGATTTCAGGTAAATTTTATATCTGTTTTCCATGTTCTCTCCCAAATTTCTAGTTCAATTGGATGTCCAACTTTCTGCGCCCATTTAACCATTGAATCTTTAACTACCTCTGATTCCATTTCTCTTTTCAATAATAATTTATAGAATTTGGAGATTCTCTTCTTTTGGTTTCCCTTCATCAATAAATCTAGTTCATTTTCTCTTCTCTCAAATCCATATAGTTTTTGATCCATTTTAAATCTTTCTTTAAGTTGTCGCCATGGGAACCAATTTAGCTCATGTGCTTTTTAAAAAAATTCTTCTACTGTACACATTCTTGGTTTCCCCCCTCCCATTTCAAAAATTCTTGATAAGTTAATAGATTTCCTTGTTTTGTTGGAGCAATTCCATAAGCTTCTTGTGGTGACGTCCATATTGGAAGTTTTGTGTAGTATTTCTGCTTTATTTATATCCAGATCTTTAACAGTGTTTTCCGGATACAATGATTGTTGAACTCTTTATTTACTGTTAATCTGTCATAACATAGATAGCCATGCCATCGGAATCTGTTGTTTATTTCTTCCAATTCTTTGATAGTTGTTCTCTCTAGTTGAATCCAATCCTTAATCCAGTCCAAACAGCATGCATAGTAATAAGTTTTCAATGATGGTAGATCAAATCCTCCATGCTCTTTTGCATCCTTAAGTATTTTAAATTTTATACTTGGTTTCTTGCCTTGCCAAATAAATTTCTGTAAATCCTTTTCCCATTCTTTAAATATCTTCTCACTTCCTATTATTGGTACGTTTTGAAAGAGAAACATAAGCTAGGTAAAAGAGACATTTTAAAAGCATTTAGTCTTCCCAAAAGTGATAAATTTAAATTTTTCCATTTCTCCATGTCAATTTTTATTTCTTTCCATTTCTTCAAACAATTATTTTCAAACAATTCTTAATTCTTTTTCGTTATATTAATTCCTAAATATTTTGTTTTCTTGGTCAATTGACATCTGGATCTTCTCTCCAGATCAGCTTGCTCTTTTTTGGTCATATTTAATGTCATCATCGTTGTCTTTTCTTTGTTTATCTTATATCCTGAGACCAATCCATATTTGTGTAGAATTTCCATCAATATCTGTATTGATTCTTGTGGCTCCTCTAAAAATATAATTACATCATCTGCAAAAACTTTCACTTTCAATTCCTTCTTTCTTATTTTTAAGCTTCTTATCTGTGGATCCTCATTTATTATAGTCAGCAATACTTCCAAAATTACTATGAACAACAGTGGTGATAATGGACATCCTTGTCGTACCCCCCTATTTATCGCAAAGTTTGTCGTGATGTCCCCAAACCTTGCAGATTGATCTTGATAAATTTGCTCAATCCAGTTACCAAAATCTTCTCCAAAATCATATTCTCTCAGCACCCGATGCATAGAAGTCCAGGAGACATTATCAAAGGCCTTTTCTGCGTCCAAAAAGATGAATGCCACCTTCTTCCCTGGGTTTCTGTCATAATATTCGATTGCATCCAAAATTGTTCTCACATTATTTCTCATATATACAGGGAGGAACCCAGTTTGATCTCCTTGAATGTTGTCCTGTAATATTTGTCTCAGTTGTTTTGCCAGCACTGTTGCAAAAATCTTGTAATCTGTGTTTAACAGGGAAATTGGTCTGTAATTTTTAACTTCTGTTTTGTCTTTGCCCTCTTTGGGTATCAATACTATGTTTGATTCGCCCAGGATTCTGGTTTACCTTGTTTCTCTATTTCCTTCAAAGTTGCTTGAAGTGGTTGAACCAATTCTTTTATAAATCTCTTACAATATAGAGCGGTGGAACTGTCCAGTCCTGGTGGCTTGTCCACTTTCAAATCCTTTATAGCCTCTTCAGTTTCATTTAATGTTATTGATTTATTCAGCTGTTTCTGTGCTTCGGGCAATATCTTAGAAATCTTTACTTTTTTGAGAAATTCAGACAGATTTTTCCCCTGTTGATGAGGGTATTTTGTTTCATAAAATAATTTCCCAAAATATTCTTCAAACTTCTGTTTTATCTATTCTGGAGTCTCCCATCTATACCTTATTTCCTGAGATTGGAGGTTCTTTACCAGGGATGCATATTCTCTCCTGCTTCTCATCACACTTGGCGGTACATCTTTAAAAATTTTTAATTTCATTATTATCCACAATTAATTTTTCTTTATAATTTTGCTCCATAATTGAGTCCCGCATCTTTTCCCTGGTAAAGTAAACTACAATATCTCGAGGTAAATCTCTTCGCTTTGCCACTGACAATTTAATTCTAAAAACTTTTATCTATGTCGTGTTCAAATCTGGCTCTTCTTTGGCCTATATAAGGTGCCAGAATATCTGTTACTCTTTGATGTAAATTCACATCTTTTTGTTCAGGGAGACCCCTTAATTTCAAACATCTGCTTCATTGGCACATTTCCAATCTCATTATAGTTTCTTTATCTTTTTGTTATTCTTTCTTCAGCTGCTCCACCTGATTTTCCAGTTTCTGGCTTTTTTCCCGGATATCTCTCACTTTTTGATCCACTGTTGATAAGTCTGTTGTTAATTTTTGCAAGTTCTGGTTTAATTTTTCTACTTCTTTCTTCAGATCTTGCTTTATTTCTATTCTCATTGTTTTTATCTCTGTCTGTGTTGCTTTTAATTCTTCCATCATATCATTTCTCATTTTTTGAAACTCTTCTAATAGCCTATAAACTTCCATTGTTTTAGAACCTGTTGATCCTCTCCTCTCTAAAACTTGTGGTTGAATTTGTGTCTGTGTTGTCTTCTTCTGACCTGTAGCCATACGTTTGCTTACTACTGCCTTCTACATATATTCCAGAGTCTGTAAAATCAAATCTCTAAATCAAACTATCATTCAAACAGCTTATTCTCTACAGTATGTCAATTATTATTAATACTTATTATGACTTTGATACACCAGTTATTACTATTTTATAAAACCTGTTATATTTCAATATAATTTCAATATATATATACTTTTTGAATTATAACTGTGCAATTATGTCTGAAACTACAATATCAGAGTTCTAATTCCTTGCAAATCTATTTCATCTGTCACTTATCACTTCCAAAAATCACTTCATTTATAATTTCATTTCATACACCAGTTCATTTGTTCTTAAAAGTCTTTTAACAATTAAAATATTTAAAATTATTAGTTACAGTCTCTTTTAAAATCTTCACCTCTCTTCCTGAGGCTAATCCGTATCAGTGGTCAGGAACTGGGCAGTCGAACAACATTTCCCCTCTTTTTCATAATCTTGTTGCTTTACTATACAAGTTTTCTTAAACAGTTCATTCAATATTCATCCACTAAGAAGAAAAAGAAAACTCAATCTTATACATTCTGTCTTTCAGATTTCATTAATACTACTTACAATTCATTTATCATCAAATTTCTTGACAATAAGAGCAGTTCCCAAGAAGTTCCCCATTTGTCATCAAGTTTCTATTCCAAGGTTATTCTGCAGTCATAACATTATAGCTTTCTGCCTCTTCACCTCTCTTATTGAGGCTACTCCATATCGGATCTTTTAAAGTTTTCCATTTGTCCATAAACTTCCTCCCTGTGTCTTCTCTTCTTCACCTCTCTTGATGAGGCTAAGCCACATCAGAAACCTTAAAGTTCTTAAAAATTGTTCCACATTAAAATAAAAATCCAAGCATTTCTCATCACAAGTAAAAGCAAAAAGAAGTCTTACTGTCTTCTTTGATAGAGCACTCTCTGCCACTTTCATCCCCCTTCACTCTTCAAGATCCTTGCCTGCTTTCCCCTTCCTATCCATCTTATAGAATAAAAAGTTAAAAGCGAGCACTTAGCATAGATTCTTTTTAAAGCTGCAATCACAAATGTTCAACTTCTCCATAAATTTCCAATTACAACGTTTGTGCTCAAGCTTGGGGGGGGCTCGATCAATTTATTTCCAAAAGGAGGGGGAAGCAGCTTCCCAGCTCATTTTCAGCACACAACAACCACTATTCCAGCCTCTGAATCTTCTCTGTCACCACCATTCCACAACACTGCACTCTCCTCCTCCACCACAGACACCCTCAGCAGGATATCAAATATAAAAATTAATTTTAACTTTAAAGATCTTACTTCTCTTCAGCTTGTTTGTTCAACTAGTTGCTTGAGTTAACCATTCTTCTTGTAAAAACAGTTCTCGCTGGCGCTTGTCAGATCCGACTGGCTGCGAATCCGTGGCATTCAGTTCCGTCCTCCATCCTTTCTGCACCGGTTCCTTCTCTTCTTCTCCACCAGTGCAGGGACGATTTGGGACCTGTGAGCTGCTCCACTCCCCCTACGTACTAAGGGGGAGTTCTAAAAGGGACCCTAAGGTCCCATGGGGATGTTTCCCCCTCAGATTCGCAGTAGGTGGTCCTGAGCCAGCAGTTCAGGCTACCAGCTGCGTCAGCATCTTTGCCGGAAGTCCATCTCTCATTTTCTGTGCTTATTGCACAGAAATCCAAATTAGTTGGCTTCAATAGTGCTGCTTGATAACACAGCTGCTTTCTTTTAGGTTACTTCCAGAATTCTTTGTTTCCCTGACCAAATGCATTAGGCAGCATCTAAGGGCCAAACATCATATTCATACGGTATACCACGATCATCCAATCTCCAAACTCTAAATCTGGTATGGAATTTCAAGACCGGCTTCACAGGGTTATGGTCGCTCAGTGTTTTCAGCAGAATTTCAATCTTTTTGACATTGTTTAGAAATGCTTTTGAGAGCCATATTAGATCTATTCTCAACCAGGAATTATGTCAATTGGAGAAAAAAGTTAAGTCTTGGTCAAGGGATGCTTATGTCTCCAAACATCTGATAGTTGCAATTCTTAAGCCAAGTAGAAAAATTCCTTCTGAATTTTCCCATGATGTTTTTTAATCTTGGATTGCAAACTTCTGTCAAGATATGTATACACCACTGCATTAAAATCTCCAAGGATTAACATGTTTTCATATTGGTGCGCCCACTTAGGTAGAAAAAATGGAATACAGAAATATAGGATGGGGGACACGTGGCTGGATAGCAGTACGTGTGAAAGGGATCTAGGAGTCTTAATAGACCACAAGCTGAACGTGAGTCAGCAGTGTGATGCGGCAGCCAAGAAAGCCAATGCATTTCTCGGCTGCATCAATAGGAGTATGGTGTCTAGATCGAGGGAGGTACTGGTACCACTCTACTCTGCTTTGGTTAGACCTCATCTTGAATACTGTGTCCAGTTCTGGACACCCCAATTCAAGAAGGCCATGGTCAAGCTGGAGCAAGTCCAGAGGAAGGCGACCAAAATGGTGAGGGGCTTGGAAGCCATGCTGTATGAGGGTAGACTTAGAGAGCTGGGTATGTTTAGTCTACAGAAGAGAAGGTTAAGAGGGGACATGATAGCCATGTTTAAATATTTGAAGGGATGCCATGTAGAGGAAGGAGAGGGCTTGTTTTCTGCTGCTCCAGAGACCAGGACAAGGAGCAATGGATTCAAGCTGCAGGAAAGGAGATTCCACCTGAACCTCAGGAAGAACTTCCTGACAGTCAGGGCTGTCCGGCAGTGGAATCTGCTGCCTTGGAGTGTAGTGGAGTCTCCTTCCTTGGAGGTTTTTAAGCAGATGCTGGATGGCCATCTGTCAGGAGTGCTCTGAGGGTGTTCCTGCATGGCAGGGGGTTGGACTGGATGGCCTGTGTGGTCTCTTCCAACTCTACATTTCTATGATTCTACGATTCTGTGATATACTTTTTCAAATCCTCATAGCATCGTCGGTTCTCTTTACAGGGGACATATAAACCAATCAAAAGGAGAGCACAGCCATTTATCTTGATTTCCATTCCCCAAAAATCTACCCTTATCATCACAAAAATTTAATTTTGGGGCTATATGTGGTTTAACATACATAGGCACCCCTCTTCTCTTAATGGAAGCGGCAGAAATGAACAATTCCCCAAAAATGGCCATCTGAAAGCCATCTTTCATCTTTCTTTTTAATATGAGTCTCCTGTAGGCAGCACACATCTACATTCATCTTCTTCATAAGGTGGAATACTTTTTTCCACTTAACCGTGGAGTTCAACCCATTCACATTCCAAGAGATAATAGCACAAGTAATTTTTCTTTAGTTTTCAGTATAGCCAAATCATCTAAATCCAAATCGATGGGATTGGTTTCCAAAGGTCTAGTTTCTTCTACGCTCTCCTCCATAGTTTCCTTGCCTGTTTTATTTTTCTGCTCTTTCTGATTGAATTCTTTAACATTTTCAGTCTCCACAGTCGTTTCCTTTCTGCTGAATTGTCTCACTGTTCTTTTTGAGGATGTTACTTTAGACTTGCTCAATTCATCTCCATGGGTTTTTAAGAAAGCTTCAGCCTTTTCAGTGGAGTTAAGTTGAAATCTCTGGTCTCTGAAATTAAAAATCCCCCCTTCTAGATGATCCCAGTGGTACATGATTTGGTTTGCTCTTAATTTTGTGACTAAAAAGTCATAGTCCTTCCGTTTCTTCAGTATTCGAGTTGGGATTTTGTGCAAAACAATTAAAAGTTTCCCTTGGTCCATTAAGGGTGATTTATTGTGTTCCTCCAATATCTTTTCTTTGGTAGATTTCCTGGTAAATTGGACCACTACATCCCTGGGTAAATTTTTCTTTTTGGGCATAGTGGATTGAACTCTATACGTGATATCAATCTCACTATCAATGATCTCTTCCTCAATTTCCAAAAAGTCTGCCATCAAACCAACCATCCTTTTCCTTATATCTTCATCCCTTCTTTCTTCAAGACCTCTAATACGTATCCATGCATCCATTTTGCTTTTGTTCCAACAGAGCAAGTCTATCAAGTTGCTTCTCGAAATCAGAGGAGGATGCGGTCATCTTTTGTTTTAACGTCTGAATGTCTTTCTTGTTCCCATCAGTCTCTTTCTTATTGGAGTGATAAATCTCTTGAAATACCTTTAGCCATTCTGAGAAAGGAAATAAGGTGCCCTGCATTTTAGCATTTTCTTTCTTTCTTTCTTTCTTTAAAAAACAAAGCAGCCTGAGTGGCTGTCAGTTTGAGCAAAAGAAGGGCCAGTGGTGAGAAGCTACATTTTTTTAAAATTTCAAAATGGCCCCATTCCAAACTATTTTTTCCTCCCTGCAGAGGTTTATCCATGGGAGGTTTTCAATTTTAAGAAAGCCTAGGGAGAAATACCCCTTATGAATACTATAAGAAGAAATTTGAAGAATTCTTCAAAAGAAATCTAAATAACGAAGTGAACATAGCAATGGTTTGGGATGCGGCAAAAGCCGTATTTTGTGGAATTCTCGTTCAGAAAACAAGTGAAAGAAAAAAACCCAACAAAGGGCAGGAATGGATGATTTATTGGGAAAGATCAGAAATATCAAAATCAAACTGAGTTCAGACCCAACCAATAAAACTCTTTATTTCCACTATGAAGATTCTACAAAGACAACTATCTGGAATGGTCACTAAAGAAATGGATAAGAAACTGAAATATGTGAAGCAGAATTTCTTCAAAAATGCTTATAAGCCAGGGACGTAAAATAAGAAAAGAAAAGGGGAAAAAAGACTTATTCTGCAAATCAAGGAAGGTGAACAGAACATAACAAATAAGAAAGAGATCTGGAAACTTTTGTATAATTATTTCAGCAATTTGTACTGTGATTGGCATTTGGTGAACAACTTGAAATTGGAAGATTATTTACGATCTCAAAAGCTTCCTCAAATTAAGTCAGAGCATAGAGAGATATTGAACTGGCCTATCTCTTTTATGGAAATAATAGAAGCAATAGACAGGGCCAAATTGAGATTAGGAAAATTTCTGTAAGTATTTCGTTAATTGTATACATATATTGAATGTGAAATTGATTACCATCCAGGTTAAAAATATACATGTAGATACATAGTCTCATTCTTAGTTTAGAGGGCGATTGATAAGAAAATTAGCTTCATGCTGATTCGTCACCAGTGGGGGAAGCCCTTTTTAATGTTATCTGTTCAGTGTTAGATATTTTGTGTAACCCTAAGCCTGTGATTGTTTTCAAAGTATTTGTATAACTGGGTAAGACCTGGTGTGCTGGGGAATGTCAGTTTACTAGTTCGTTAGTTATTGTAAAAGCGACTCTTACTAGTGTGTGATACTGTTATGTCGATGTTGTTACGTAATGCAATGTGGATGATTTGTTATTCATGTGCTCCCAGTTTGTTAGTGCAGACTGATGTTTGTGTATAAAAATGTAATGTGTGTTATATATGTGCTATGTGGATATATATTATGATATTATGTGAAAACCTCTGCTTTTCCATCTATCTTTTTTGCTTTCCTTTTTCTCCTCCCTTTTCTTTGTTTTATTGAAAAAAAAATTTATATATCTAAAAAAAGAGATTTATCACTCCTCATCTCTCTGCTTTTGTCACTTTGTTTTTGCATTTTTGTGCAATTTGTTATATTTGTTTTAAAAACATGCAAGCATATTTAGCCAGAGTTGACAGTAGAATAGCTAGATGAATATCATTGGAAACAAAGATTGTCTTAAACTACTTGCAGCTCTTTTATAAAAGCATGGTGTAGTGGTTTGAGCATTGGACTATAACCTTGGAGACCAGGGTTCAATTGCCTGCTGGACCATTGAAACCCACCTTGGGCACATCACGTACTCTCAGCTCTGAGATAAACCCATGATAGGTTCATCTCAAGGGCTCCGTAAGTAGGAAACAACTTTACCTTTAAAAGGGCCTTTCGTATCACGTGATTTTGGAAAATCTTTTGAACTTTGGCTTTCCCATACCACAAGTAGGCATGCCAGCCAAAATGAAGATCATACCCTTCCAGAGCCAGCATTTTCCTATTGTCCAGCAGAATCCAAGGTTTCATCCAGGCTAGGCATGCCGCCTCATAATATAGCTGAAAATCTGGTACTGCAAAGCCCCCCCGTTGTCTCGTATCAGTTAACCACTTGTACTTCATTCTTGGTTTTTTTCCATTCCATATAAATTCGGATAGCTCTTTTTTACAGTCTTGAAATCATTTCTTGGTTATCCTAATTGGTATCATCATGAACAAAAAGAGTATCTTCGGGAGAATACTCATCTCAATCAATGATATTCTGCCCATTAATGAAAGATCCAGCTTATTCCATATATTTAATTTCTTTTGAATTTGACTCCAGGTCTTATAATAGTTATTTTTAAACATTTGATTATTGTTATTAGTGATTTCAGTTCCTAAATACTTCACTCTTTAAATACATTGAATGCCCGCTTTTCTTTCAATCTGTTCTTTCTCCAGGGACTTTATGTTTTTCAGAAGAATCTTGGTTTTAACTTTGTTTATTTTAAAGCCTGCCATGGTACCAGATTTGTTCAGCAATTTGTTTACTTTAACAATTCTATTTAAGGGGTCTTCTAGAACATTACCACATCATCTGCAAAGGCCTTATATTTAAATTGGTTTTGTCCTATCTTTACTCCTTGAATTGCGTCTTCCTTCCTTATTTGCCGTAGTAGTACCTCTAGTACCAGTACAAATAATAAAGGAGACAATGGGCAGCCTTGTCTTGTTTCTTTTGATATTAAAATGTTTTCTGAAAGATCTCCATTGATACTTATACAGGCTTTTTGTTCTTCATATATTGCCTTTATCTAATTTGTGAATATATTTCCGAATTTCATTTCTTCCATGACCTTTATTAAGAAAGACCAACTTACATTGTCAAAGGCTTTCTCAGAATCAAGGAAGATGAGAGCACCTTTTTTTTCATTGTGAGATTTATAGTATTCAATTACATCTATTACAGTCCAAATGTTGAATCTCATCTGTCTCCCTGGAATAAAACCACTCTGATCCTCATGTATGAATTCTGGCAGAGCTTTTTTCAATCGATTTGCGAGGATGGAGGTGAAAATTTTGTAGTCCACATTTAGGAGCGAAATAGGCCGAAAGTCTTTAGATGTGGGAGCTTCAAAATCCTCTTTAGGGATTAATATTATATTTGCCTCTGTCCAACTTCTTGGTATTGTCTTTGCCCCAAAAATTCTGTTCATTATATTTTGCATCGGTCCCCACAACTGTTCTTTGAAGTATTTATAGAAAATGGCTGTTATCCCATCCGGGCCTGGAGCTTTATTAGGTTTCATTCCCTCTATCGCTTTATTAATCTCATTTATCGAGATTGGTTTATTCAGCCTCTCTTGGAGATTTGGATATATTTTGGGGAGCTTTTGTAGTCGGATATATTCTTCCATTTCTTTTATATTTTCACCTTCCTTAGCCTGGAACAAGTTCTTAAAATAATTGCCAAGTATTTTTTTTTATTTCTTGAGTTTCTGTAACTATATGCTCACCTTCTTTTATTTTAGATATTATTCTTTTTTTCCTTTCTTTCCAAATTTTATACGCTAACCATCTTCCAGGTTTATTTACGTGTTTAGAATGTTTTTGTTTTAGAAAGCGAATCTTTTTTTCTATTTCTTCCATTGTGAGTATCAACAACTGTTTTTGCAGTACTTTCATTTTCAATAGGGACTCTTTTATCTTGGGGTTACTTTTTAACTTCCCTTCCCATTCCTTGATATTTTCCATTATATCTTCCATTTTCTTCTTTTTTTCCCTTTTTTCTTCAGTATTTTTTTGAATAAAAAATCCTCTAATGAAGGCTTTAAATGCATCCCATACTATTCTGGTCTCAACTTCATTATTCAAATTCCTTTTAAAAATCTCCTAAATTTCTGTTTTACATGCTGTTACGATTTCCTCTTGTAGCAGGAGTGCTTCATTCAATTTCCAATTCCATCTTCTACTTTGGCCTTCCAACTTTAAAAATATTGGATTATTGGATTATTGGATTATGGTCACTGAATGTCTTGGTCAGGATCTCTGTTCTTTTTATACAACCCTGCCAACTTTCATTTGAATCTCCTTTCCACATTGTTTCAGTATGTTTTTATAAGTCAGCCAACTGCCCTGTCTTCTCAGACCTTTAATCAAAAGCGCTTCCATTGGTGAGACCCACCGAATAATATCTAAAAGTATGGGAGAAGAACAAGCGTTATTTTTGCCCAAAAATACCATCATGGGTCTCACCGATGGAAGCGCTTTTGATTAAAGGTCTGAGAAGACAGGGCAGTTGGCTGACTTATAAAAACATACTGAAACAATGTGGAAAGGAGATTCAAATGAAAGATCAAAGACAAGTAAAAGAAGAAGGAATTGATATACACTGGTTTCCCCTCATGCAGTTAAAAGAAAGATTTAAAAAGGATATATAAGGAGAAGGGATAGACTTAAGACAAAATGAGTTAGAAGAATTAATGTTAAAAGGTGACAAAAAGTTACTTTCAAGATTGTATAAAAATTGTTATCCTTCAAATTAACGGAAGAAACGGTCAAAGACTGTATGACTAAATGGGCGAGAGATCTTAACCATAATATTCTTTCAGAAGAATGGGAAAATGTTTGGAAAACTAATGTTATATACCAGATCCTATACCTTACAAGAAAATGTGCTGAAAATGGTATACTGTTGGTATCTAACACCCAGCAAATTAACGAAAGTGAACAAGAATATGAATGATCAGTGCTGGAAGTGTAAAGAACAAGTGGGATCCTTCTACCATATGTGGTGGGGATGTGACAGAGCAAAGAGATTCTGGTACACTATACAAGCTAACATGCAAAGAATTTTGAAAATGAAAACTGATTTAGTCCCAGAATTTTTTTTACTGGGAATCTTTGGTACAAAAAGCTCAATAGACTTTTGTACTAAAAGATTAGCATGGCATTTAAGTGTGGCGGCCAGACTCGTTTGTGCTAAACATTGGAAATCAATCTATGCCCCAACTATGGAAGATTGGATAGAGAAAACCATTGAAATAGCACAAGTGGATAAATTGACTTACAGATTAGATAATAAAATGGATAGTAAGTTCTATAAGGCGTGGGAACCCTTAACAGACTTTCTGGAAAATAAGGGTATCCTAACTAAAGGTCTCAAATCATGAAGAGAAGGTGAAATATGATTATTGTTGTAATAATGAGACAAACTCTAGACATGAATGTGGTGAGAGGTAGAAGTATGAGAAGTATGAGAAGAGATGTAGAAGCAATAGGTCACTAGCTTTTGGAAGAAAAGAAATGTTGAAATAGATAATAGTATAAGATGGATAAAACTGTAATTAGAATGGAAAATAATGAATGGGAAACGAATAATAGATTCTATTCTTTAAGACATACAGAGGTGTTTTTTTTTAAATAAAAGATATAAGGCTGTATTTCATGAAAGGGGGAAGTGCCCTATGTGTGTAAGAATATGTTAGTAAGATGTGTTGTTTGTTATATGGATGTATTTGTATATGTTACATATATGTGTGTATGTATTTGTATATTGTGTATAATAGTATTAGTTTATTGTGTATAATATGAATGTGATGTTAGGTTGGATAGTTTTGTTTCTTTTTATTTTTGTTTTTTATAAAAATAAATTTTTAAAAAGTAGGAAACAACTTGAAAACACACAGCACAACAATTATTATCTATTGCAGCTACACCAGTTAGACAGAGTTAGATCGGGGGACAATGAGCCTTGACTCTCCACATAGTCTTCTGTGACAGTTTTGATTCAGCCATGCCCTGGACCTTTGAGGGTGTAAAGGACTCTGTTATAAGGGAGATACAGAAAGATCATGATAATGTTTTTAGTTGGTGAAACTGACTGTGGAGGGCTTGTTTTCCTAAATATCCCCTCAACATGACAGAGAAGTCAGGCCCTTGGTATTCTCTTTTCTTGCTTAAAAGAAGATGTGGTGGTGGTAACTAATTTTATGGCTTAAATGGTTGTGATATTTAAAGATGTAAACTCTGGCTTTTGATCACATCTCAAAATCAGCTATAAGAAAAACCTTTGACAGAGTTAAGGCGACGTGGTACATAAAACAGCCTCTATGTAGTAAGCAGTACAACTCTATTCTGCCGATGGCAGGAGCAAACAAGACAGCTTTTAATCTGGTGCATAAAGGCACTGCATCTGTGCCAATTCTTCCTACTTCCCCCTTTCAATACTAAATAACTTTCTTTCATTCCTAAAACAGCAATGAAATGGGAGGAACCTGGCCAGATGCCCAAGGATACTTTATGATCAAAGTGACCTGAGCTGTGTTTTCCTGGCTTAAATCTTTTTCTCATACCAGTGAACATTCAGATCAGAAATTTGTCCCTCCAAGTCAGATTAGGAGAAGAGTCTGATAACTCTTTAAGCATCCATGCAAACTATCTATCTAATTTAGATGAAATTTAGAGAATCTTCCCTTTCAAAGGCAAGCAGGGAGCAGAGAACTTAAAAGATCCTGAACTTCTTGGCCCATTTGGATTTCTGTTTCTGATCTAATGAGATTTCCTGTTTTTCATTAATTCACAGCAAGTCAAGTCAATTGAGCGATTCCTACGCCGTCTGGAGTTTCATGCTAGCAAGGTATCTCCTACTCCCTGAATTGAGCATGAGAAAAGTATTTCTGCACCAAGAAAAGCTACTCTTTGGAGGCCATTGCACATTATATAGTTAGAACAGAGTTATATATCTATCTGTATTTGGTGTAGCTTAGTCAAGAAGCAGGGAGCTTCTCTGAAAACAGAACTTCTTCTTCCTGTCTGGAAGAGGTCTCTGTGCCTCACACAATGGGATCTTTGTGCATGCCAGTAGCTTTTGGAAAGTTCTAGAGCTGAGCAGCTTAGCGGGAACCCCTCCCCCATCTGGTACTGAGCATGCTCAGTCCTGCCAAGCCAACGGTCTCTCCTCAGTTTCTTTTCATCCGCCGGCATGTTAACAGCTAATGGAAAGACCTCGCTATTTGCTTCGTTTTTTGACTTCGTTCTTCAGAACTTGTAAAAACTCTTCCCCCTTTCGTTCTTCTTTATATCTTTTTTGTTTAAGTACTGCATGTCCTGTCGCTGTAAAGTTGCTTTATCGGACGGCTACTCCAAGTGCCTCTTCTGCCTCGGGGAGGCTCATAATGTCCAGATGTGCTCAGTTTGTAAAGAATTCACGGCCCAGGCGTTGAGGAACAGGGCTTCCAGATTAAAATCTTTCTGCTGGGAACAAGCCCTAAAAATCAAAGAACAAGCGGCTTCACTGCCTTTTCACCTCAATGGCTTCTTCTCGTCCTTCTGTTCCTCCTCGGCCTACGACCATGCCCTCGTTGGTATCAACAACTTCGGGCTCAGTACCGTCGTCAACGTCCCTGCCTCCGGTCTCCATGTTGCCCAAGATTCCAAAGCTTTCTAGGACGCCAATCACGTCCTCTTCTTCAGGAGATGCCTCTGCGGGCTCACAATCAGCACAGTCTTCTAAGCCCCTTACAGTGGCTCAGCGGAAGCGATCCTCCTCCCATATTTCAGATCCTTCCTCCAAAGATAAGAAGAAAAAGGGGCGGGCGGCTCCACCTGATGAAGGAATAGTGGGCATGCTCATCAGATTTGCAGATGACACCGAATTGGGAGGGGTTGCTAATATGCCAGAGGACAGGCTCAAAATTCAAAATGACCTTGACAGATTGGAGAGCTGAGCCAAGACTAACAAAATGAAATTCCACAGAGAGAAATGTAAGGTCCTACACTTAGGTAGAAAAAACGGAATACAGAAATATAGGATGGGGGATACGTGGCTGGATAGCAGTACGTGTGAAAGGGATCTAGGAAGACTCATAGACCACAAGCTGAACGTGAGTCAGCAGTGTGATGCAGCAGCCAAGAAAGCCTATGCAATTCTCGGTTGCATCAATAGGAGTATGGTGTCTAGATCAAGGGAGGTACTGGTACCACTCTACTCTACTTTGGTTATGCCTCATCTTGAATACATTGTTCAGTTCTGGGCACTCCAATTCAAGAAGGACATGGTCAAGCTGGAGCAAGTCCAGAGGAGGGTGACCAAATTGATGAGGGGCCTGGAAGCCATGCCCTATGAGGATAGACTTAGAGAGCTGGGTATGTTTAGTCTGCAGAAGAGGAGGTTAAGAGGGGACATGATAGCCATGTTTAAATATTTGAAGGGATGCCACGTAGAGGAAGGAGAGGGCTTGTTTTCTGCTGCTCCAGAGACCAGGACAAGGAGCAATGGATTCAAGCTGCAGGAAAGGAGATTCCACCTGAACCTCAGGAAGAACTTCCTGACAGTCAGGGCTGTCCGGCAGTGGAATATGCTGCCTCGGAGTGTAGTGGAGTCTCCTTCCTTGGAGGTTTTTAAGCAGAGGCTGGATGGCCATCTGTCAGGAGTGCTTTGAGGGTGTTCCTGCATGGCAGGGGGTTGGACTGGATGGCCCCTGGGGTTTCTTCCAACTCAACATTTCTAGATTCTATGATTCTAAGGAGAAGTACTGACCCGCTTCATCAGTGAACCAGTCATCGTTGCTACCAACACCTTCTCTGACACAGCTTCCTATGGCCACTGTCGAGGAAGAAGGCCCTCCTGACCTCTTTCGGGAGCAGGATGATGCCCAGCTCCCGGTACTTGTTGTGCCATCACTACTGGGTTAATCTTCTGACACACGGCTGGATCAGCCTGATCCACTCCAGTCTGCGGCTTCGTCTGTGCTGGCCGCAACTCTTCAACCACACGCTCAGCCTGGTTCTGGATTCGACCGTCCGGTTACCTCTGAACCTGGCCAGGATAGTCTTCGAGTTTCTTCCCGTGACCACACCTGAACTAGTGCGGTGCACTCTCCGGGACGTGCAGAGCGAATTAGATCCCCACGGTGGTGGGACACTCGCCTGGATCATGGCCAGTCGAGAACAAGGCTTGATTCGCCTTTCTCTTTGGCATCATATATAGCTCGTTATGGCCATGAGCATGTTTGGAGGGAGCAGCCGGCTTCATACAATTCTTACTTCCCAGCTTACAGAGACCAGTACCATGTGGATGTCTGTCACTGGTCACCCTACCGCCGTCACTCCCGATCTCCATCTTCAGCGTCTCGATACCGGCCTACGCCTCAGTACCGATGATTGCCATCCCGTTCCAGATCGAGGTCACCATATTACCACCAATCTCTGGCACGCTGTCGCTCCCATGACCGCTCGCCTCAACATCGGCTGATCTTGCCACCTCCTCAGGTGACAGCTACTATCTCTTGTCCACCCGTTGATACTCAGCTGCTGATTGTCCAAGCGCCCTGGACGGTTTCATTTCCAACGCAGTCTATTGTTCGCCCGATACCAGCTGTTATTCCGGTACCGACACCAATGGCTGTTCCGCCACCTGGACTGTCTTCGGTACCGTCCACCATAACGGCTCCATTGCCTCCTGCTCCATCCGGAGATCCTGGGTTGCCTCAGGGGCGAAGGCTGCCTTCCCAGTCCTCACAGTCGTATGACTCTGACTTTGATTCCGCGGACTCCATGCTTGATTCTCACTCTTCTCCACTGCTAGCATTTGGTGAACACACTCCAGACTCGGCCCCAGAAGATGTGAAGCAGTTCTCCGATATCTTGCTTAGGATGTCTAACGCCCTTGGACTTGATATCTCTGCGCCAACTCCGACAGTGCAGGACCCTGTCTTTCATTATGTGGACACCCGGCCCCTGTCCGCAGCTTCGATACCGTTTTTCCTGGTGCTGCAGGAAGTATTGAAACATACATTGGCCCAACCAGCTTCCCTCCAACCCATCCCTCACCGCTTGGAACATCTTTACAGAACACAGAAGAAAGATGTGGACTTCTTGTTCAACCACCCAGTGCTGAACTCCATTGTTGTAGAGTTGTCCCAGACTAAAGGTGGCAAGAGAGCTCATACCACTCCACCGGATCGTGAGGGTTGTTGCTTGGACTCACTCGGCAGGCGCTTTTACTCTGTCTCTTCCCTGATTGTGTGGATTTCTAATACTCAAGTGTGCCTCGCCACTTATAAGCACAATATTTGGGACAGATTCTACTCCTTGTTGGCTCATGTTCCGGATGATCACAGGACAAGTGCCATCCAATTCTATAATGAACCAGCGGCCTTCTCTAACCAACAGATTCTCTCCTCCAGGCACACTGTCGAGGGCGCGGCTCGGGTGATGGTTGGCGCTGTCGCCCTCCACCGGCTTGCATGGCTGCGTTCGGCTGGATTCCAAGAGGATAGCAGGAAACAGATCAAAGACCTGCCCTTCGACAGACAGGGGCTGTTCCACACAACTACTGACGATGCCATGGACCATCTTGTAAAGGCTCGTCTCACTGCTAAAAGGATGGGGCTCCATCAGACTCCTCAATCTAGATGGACGTCCACCTTGCGTACCTCCTGGCATTGCTCAGCCTACTCCTACGCGTCGCACTCACTTCACCACACCTCTGCTCAATCCTCGCTTCCTGCATTGTCAAGGAGGGCCTTGAGGAGACGTCAACCTTTGTCCAAGAAGTCCTCCTCCATGGCAAAGTCACAGCTTTGACTTCTGCCGCATGTCGCCACCACAACCGTCCTTCCATCTGCCCACCAGCCTCACCAAGAACCCGAGTCTGGCCTGTCATCTCAATGAATGGCATCACATCACCACAGACTCTTGGGTCCTTTCTGTCATCCGTCTTGGTTACGCCATCGAATTTCAAAGTATACCACCTCAAGGCATCTTCTACTCCACCCCAGCCAGCCCAGTCCTTCTAGAGGATATCCAGTCCCTACACCAGAAAGGGGCTATACAGCGGGTCCCGTCCTCAGCCAGTACCACCATTTTTTTCTCCCAGTACTTCACGGTACCAAAATTGAATGGCACGCTCTGACCGATCCTGGATCTCAGGGGGGTGAATTCTTACATACTTCCTTGGAAGTTCAAGATGGTCACGCTCTCTTCCATCCTGCCCTTCCTGAGACGTTGAGACTGGTTCGCCTCTATTGACCTACGGGATGCCTACTTCTATATCGCAATTCGGCCCCATCACAGAAGATACCTTCGGTTTGCAGTCGACAGTGTTTGCTACTAGTACAAGGTTCTGCCGTTTGGACTTTCCAGTGCACCCAGGATCTTTACCAAATGCATGGCCCCAGTGGTATTGCACCTCCACACAAAGCGCGTTATGGTATACCCTTACCTGGACGATTGACTGTTGGTGGCACCCTGCAAACAAAAGCTCTACGAGGACATTCATCTCACACTATCTCTCTTATCCAATCTCGGCCTCAGGGTGAACCCCAAAAAGTCTTAACTAGAGCCGAGCCGTGTTCTGGACTTTATCGGTGCCACTTTGGACTGTCAGTGCCAGAGCCTTCCTGCTGGTGAAATGGGCCCGGACACTGCGCCAGGCTGTTACCGCTGTCTTGTGTGCCCCAGTAGTTACTGCGAGAAGGATCCTGCAGTTTCTCGGCTACATGGCAGCGACAACGGCAGTGACTTACCTCTCTTGTCTCCGTGCTCGCCCGTTGCAGCACTGGTTCATTGGAGCCTTCGACCCTCTTCAGGACGATCAGCGCCTCCTCTTGCAGGTTCCACGGCAAGTGCAAGACTCTCTTCATTGGTGGCTCTCCCCCCAGCACCTGCTCTCGGGAATGCCATTTGTGGAGCCTTTTGCCCATGGATCACCATTACAACAGATGCCTCCCTCTCAGGCTGGGGAGCGCACTGAACAACCTAGCGGTGCAGGGCCACTGGATCGGCTTGGAGACTCATCTTCACTTCAGTGCCTTAGAGCTCCTGGCCATCCTGAAGGCCTTGCGGGCTTTCCTCAACCTGGTTGTCGGCTATGTAAACAGACAGGGAGGCTCCCATTCCTCTACCCTTCTCCACCTTGCTCTTCAACTTTGGGACTGGTGCGTGTCGCTTCACATTCACCCTGTTGCGGTTCATCTGGTGCGTCGAGACAATGTCACAGCAGACACTCTGAGCAGAGATGCCTCATGTCACCACGAGTGGTCTGTCTCCAATGCCGCTTTCCAGAAGATAGTATCTTGCTGGAGTGCTCCCGCCATCGATCTCTTTGCGAGCAGTCAGAACAAGAAGTGCTTCCATTACTGCTCGAGGGCCAGTCTGTGCCGTGGCTCTCTCGGGGATGCTTTCCAGTTTCTGTGGAACAAGGAGCTGCTGTACGTTTTCCCCTTGTTCCTTCTCCTAGGTCAAGTGGTGGTCAAAATCCTATCGGATCATGCCAACGCCATACTGGTAGCTCCGTATTGGCTGAGGCAACATTGGTTCAGGTCCCTCTTCACAGTTGCTCGGGGCCGCATTCTGAAGCTTCCATCGGTACCGGACCTCCCCTCTCACTCAGACAGCCATGTCCTTCATCCAGACTTGCCAGTCCTGCGTCTCCACACATGGAGAATAACATTCTAGATTCCCTGACTATATGGACTGTCCTCACAGCCGCCAGGAAGGAGTCTGTGCGTTGATCCTACCACTATAAGTGGCAGAGGTTTCTGGCCTTCACTAATGCTCGGCATGAACCGGCATTGCTGGTTGCATTGACCACTGTGTTGCATTTCTTCCTGCACCTCCGTGAACAAGGCCTGGCCTTTTCATCTCTTAAGGTGTACCTGTCAGCTATCATAGCCTACCAGCCATGAGGTACCCCTTCTGCTGCCCTTTTTTGTGATGCTACCTTTAAACAATTTCTGAAGGGGCTGCAACACCTTTACCCTCCGACCACTCTACCTCTGCCACCTTGGTCGCTGTCCTTGGTCCTATCTCAGCTGACGCGACCTCCCTTTGAACCTATGGCCACTTCAGATGACCGTCTCCTGACTATGAAAACAGCCTTCCTGGTCGTTGTCACCTCACCATCCCAACAAAGTGGTGCTACGCCCTGACATTTCCTTGCTGCCTAAGGTAGTCTCGAATTTCCATCTTAACCATGATGTTATACTTCCTACCTTCTATCCGGACCTGGCTACGCCTCTGGAACGATCCCTTCATTCGCTTGATGTCCGTTGAGCTCTGGCTTTCTACCTTCAATGGACTTCATCTTTCCGACAGACTTCCCACCTCTTTGTTTGTTATGGTGGTCACCGGAAGGGCCGTAAGGTGTCCACCCGGTGATTCTCCAAGTGGGTGGCCCAGATCATCCTCCTGGCATATGAACTGGCAAGACAACCTCCACCTGCTCTGTTCCGTGCCCACTCTACGAGGACTATGGCATCTTCAGCAGCTCTTCTCAAAGGGGTTGATCTGCAGGAACTCTGTCGTGTCACTACTTGGTTGCGACCTTCGACCTTTGTCCAGCACTACCGTCTTGACTGTTGGGCCTGGCGTGATGCCCGCTTTGGCCGTGCAGTGCTGTCTTCCATCCTGTAGGACCTGACCCGCCATCCAATGGTAAGCTACTCAGTCTCCCCTTGTGTGAGGCACAGAAACCACGAAGAAGAACAGGTTGCTTACCTGTAACTGTGGTTCTTCAAGTGGTCATCTGTGCCCTGGCACACACCTGCCCAGCCTTCCCCTCTTCAGGTCCTGCTTCAGCAGACTTCGAAACTGAGGAGAGACCATTGGCTTAGGACTGAGCATGCTCAGTACCGGATGGGGGAGGGGTTCCCGCCAAGCTGCTAAGCTCTAGAACTTTCTGAAAGCTAGTGCGTGTGCGCGAAAATCCCATTGTGTGAGGGCACAGATGACCACTCGAAGAACCACAGTTACAGGTAAGCAACCTGTTCTTCCATCTGGACAACTAGGTTGTCAGAGGGCAGCCTCATATCTGACTCCTTAGGCATGGCAAGCAGAAATTTAAACCATTAAGTGCTAGAAATCTTTCTTTTTAAAACTAGCAGGGCAGGGAGAGACTAGATTCTGGGAACAGTGACTGTTCTGATTTCTGCTCTTGCACAGCACAATTATGAATCTACGGAGTAGTTCCTTTTCTCTGCCCTTTCTAGCTTTGTTCAGGGTCCACTACATGAAAATACATATTTTTTTCATAAATTCTAGTTTCAGCATTGTGGAAGCAGGCTATATTAAAATCTCTGATTTAAATTCTTAACCATCCTAGGCAGGTCAATCATCTTTATTATGACAAATAATTTATTGTGCCTGTATATGTTCATGTGCACAGACATATACTCTAGTTTGTTGGGCTTCTTCCACAATGGTTTGTAAGGGGAAAAAATTCATGTAATGTGGAGAAGAAAGTGTTTAAGAACAGAAGAAGCTATTATTTTACTAGGTCAAGGTGTTTATCCCTCAAGCCTAGCATGGTTATTCTGGCTCCATTACTTTCCAGAATCTCAAGCCAGAGATCACCTATTACATGATCCTCTTCAACTGCAGTTATCCAGGATGAAACCTGCAGCCTTCTGCATGCAAAGCAGGTGCTGTGTAACTGTGTGCTATGGACCCTCCTCAAAGAGAAGAGAAAACAGAAGAGAGAAGTAGAGTAGAACAGAGAGAGTGGCCTGTTGTATTTTGTGAAACACTGTGTGCCATGAAACAACATGGCTTACTGAATGCTTCAGATGTTCTGGGTCTGAGGCCACCAGTTTTCTGCTGAACCCTTTCTACAGTCTCTCGCCATAACTCTCTGGGTCTCTTTTTAACAGATAGATGAGCTCTATGAGGCTTACTGCATCCAGCGACGGCTTCGGGATGGAGCCCACAACATGGTTAAGGCCTACACAGCTGGATCACCTGGTAGCAAGGAAGCACGTGAGAGCTTGGCTGAAGCTGGCAAGGGCTACAAGGAATACACAGAGGTGGGTCAGGAGGACCTGGTACTGATGAGGGGGCAGCGGATAGGGAGAGTAGGCTGCTTTGGTGGTGCCATTGACAGGTGATTATTCGATTTCTCTCCTTCCAGAATATGTGTCTGCTGGAGAGTGAATTTGAGAGCCAGTTGGGAGAGTTCCACATCAAGATGAAAGGTACCAAATGGCAAAATATCATGTTGTACAAAAATATGTGTAAGAGAGTTATGGTAGCCACTTTTAAAATTGAAAAGAAGATGCGAAAGGGATGATTTTAAGCAGGAGAAACAGGAAAGTTTTTCTGCCTACTAACGTTTTCCTCCATATCCCTCCTGTGAAATCCCCAAAGCATGTTTAGTCAACACACAGGCATCTGGAACCATGCAGGTGAACATTGGCTTGGGGGCTCCTGGACGCTCCCCTACTTCCTGTTATGTATGCACATTGGCAAAATCAAGGTGGTTCTGGTAGTTCATGCAAGGGGCACCTAGATTGATCCTTGTTTTTATTGCAGGATTGGCTGGCTTTGCGAGGCTGTGTGCTGGGGACCAATATGAGGTTTGTGATGGGTTCAGATCAATGTTGCTTTGTGGTTTGGAGAAAAGGAGAAGACTTCAGTTCCATAGTTTGAGAGGATCAAGGGTGATGACTGGGCTTGGATGGTGTCTGAATTTATTGAGGATGTTGGACTTGGGAGTAGCTGGTAAAGTTAACATGTCATTCTCCTCTCCCACACATATCCCTACTTGCTTTCTGAGGAAGGTTTTTCAGTGGCTAGGCTATCTGAATGCCTGAGAATGAAGCACATCTTGCTGGTGTTCATCCAGTCAATAGTATATTAACTTAATTCATCCTGACAGATCTTCATGAGGTATGGACGCCAGCGATGGAAGCTGCGGGGCCGCATTGAGGCAAACAGCAAGCAAGTGTGGGACAGTGAAGAGATGATCTTCCTGCCCCTCATTACAGAGTTCCTGTCTATCAAGGTAACTGCAACCACCCTGGCTAGTAGGGTACTTTCACAAGAAAGGCAAAGTCTTTTCTTCCTACACTCACTGGCCCTGTTTTCTTTGTCCTCCTCACAGGTGACAGAACTCAAAAGCCTGGCCAGTCATGTGGTGGTGGGGAATGTGTCCTGTGAGACCAAGGACCTGTTTATGGCACTTCCTCAAGTGGTAGCAGTGGATATTAATGACCTGGGCACCATCAAGCTGAGCCTGGAAGTGAACTGGAAGTGAGTATTTATATATTTATAGTTCACCCTTCCTTTAGTGAGATCAAAGTGGTGTTTTCCTGAGGGCTTGCCCAAGGTCACATGGGGTAATTCATGATTCTGTTTAAGCATGAGCCTGGAGTCCCAGCCCAACACTGCAGCAACTACACCACACAGGTCTCCTCCTTAAAGTTTGCTGTGTTTTTATATCATGAAAACATGTAGAAAAAGACTATTACATGTAGTAATAGATTTTATATCATGAAAACATGTAGAAGAAGAACCATTACAAATGAGATCTATTGTTTTCGACTTTGGATCCTCGGGTATCGTTGGAATATAATTCCTATCATCACCATCCAGCATGGTCAGTGTTCAAGAATGCACAAACTCCAACATGCACAAAGACTCCATATAGCATTTTATGATCAATCTCTTCACAAAAAATGCAAGAAGCATGAAACACTTACAAAATATGTGATGAGTTCATAATAGAATAACAATATTGCAAGAAATAAATATTGTATTATTAATGCATGGCATATTTTGTAAGTAATGCATGCTTCTTTCATTATTTTTTGAGGAAATTGATCACTGCTTGGACTGCTGTCTGGTGTATTTGTGAATGATGCGTTTTATTCATTTCTAGGATGCACTGCAGTTGTGCTTGCAGTGATCAGGAATGACAGAGATTATAGTCCAAAATAGCATCTAGTGATCCAAAGTTGGGAACTGCTGCCCTAAGTGGCAACTCTCTAGGAGGGTAATCTGCCTTTTTCCTAGGCTTTGTCTTACATTACCAAACAGAAAAAGTTCACTGTTTCTCACTGCCTTATTTGCATTTCTGTGGCCAGCCCATTTGACAAAGAGGACCAGCCATCATCAGCCAGCACTGTGAATAAGGCATCCACAGTCAACAAGAGGTTTTCCATGTACAACCAGAGCCCACCTGACACACCTTCCATGCGAGAACAGGCCTTTTATGTGAGTGTTCCTTTGAGGTTGTTAAGATATAGGAATGAGATAGGGTGTGGGTTGTTTTGTTTTGTTTTTTTGCCACCACTCTATTCAGTGAGAGGATATAAACCAATAAGTGGCTATTTTAGACCATTTTAGGTTATTTATACCCCATTCTTGTGTAGTGAGCTTACTTTATGTTTCCTCTGAATTGTTAAATGTAATAGGGCCAGATCTCCTTAATGCACCAGGAATTTCCAGACCATTCTCTGTTGGGGACATTTTCAAATATATTTGGTTAAGTAAGCTGGTGCTACATAGCATTGGTTAGTGAAAGTGCAGCCCTTTGGCCTTCTAAGCGTAATAAAAATGTGGGGATTAGAATTTACCAAAATATCATAAAAGACTTTTGAGCTGACTTCATCCTATTGGAAGATACAGGGAATGGATGGGGGTAGAATAGTAAAAATAGGGCATATGCTGCGAACATGAAGTCTGAATTTTAAAGTAAACATGGTCTCACTTAACCATGGTACGTTGTTCTGAGAATGAGCCTTGTGCCTGCACAATCCCTGCTGTCTTCTCTCTTGTGCCTTTAATAACTTCTTGACTTGTTTCACCAGTTGCTTGTTTCATACAAATTGTAGAAAGCAAACATAACCTCTTGACTACACTCCTAGCTTGCAAACTTGATGTAATACTGGTTTCCAGGTGACTCCTGAATTACATTTTCTTAGTTTGAGTGTCACAGAAAACTGTGGTTTAACAAACCTTGGAAACAACATATTAAGCATGTAAGAGAAGAGGAGGGGTGCTAAATTGAGATGTTCTTCATGGTCTCTGTGCCTCACACAATGGGGGGGGGAATCTTCGTTCAAGCGCAGTAGCATTTCAGAAAGTTCCATTGCTTAGCAGCTTTGTGGGAATCCCTCCCCCATCCGGTACTGAACATGCTCAGTCCCACCAAGCTAACAGTCTCTCCTCAGTTTCTTTTCATCTTCCGACCTGTTAGCAGCTCGGAAGGCTTCCTCACTGAACAGTTCCTTGAATTTTTGTCCTTTTCTTCGTCTTTTTGTTTGTTTTTTCTCGTCTTTTACAACAAAAACTGTTAAGAACTCTTCCCCCTTCTTATGTCATCTTTGTTTAAGTTGCGCGTGTCTTGTGGCAGCAAGGTCTCCCTTTCGGATGCCCACCCTGAGTGTTTGTTCTGCCTTGGGGAGGATCATAACGTTTGGGCTTGCTCTATTTGTAAGGACTTCACCTCCCAGACTCTTAAGAATAGAGCTTCTAAGTTGACATCGTACTGTTGGGAGCAAGCCCTTCACATTAAAGAGCAGGCATCTTCGAATACCGCTCTTTCCACCATGTCAGTATCAACGCCCTCCACAATGTCCTTTACTTCGGCTCCAAAGTTATCGGTAACCTTCGGTCCCTTGGTATCAACAGCCTCGGTACCAGTACCGAATGCTACCTCATCAACCTTGCCACCGATTTCTTCTTTACCAAAGATTCCGAAACTCTTCAGGATGTCTACTGTACCATCTGCCACTGGAGATGCCACTTCGACCTCACAACAAGCTCGCAAGGTACCTACCTTGGCTGAGCGTAAACGCGCCTTGTCACACCATTCTTCTGTTTCCTCCAACAAGGAAAAGAAGAAAAGAGGAAGGAGAAGCACTGCTCTCCTTCTCCCGCTACCCATCCGTTGGCTAATCGACCTTCCTCTCTCAGTCCCTTACCGACACCTCCTCTGACGCAACCTGCTATGTCCACTGTTGAGGAGGATGTTCCTGCCCTTTTGCCAGTGCGGGATGCCCCCCAGCTTCAGGTGCTGTCGGTCCCAGCTACTGTGGCTCTCGCTTCTGACTTGGACCATCGATCCTCACCACTGGCCTCTTTGCCTGTGACCTCTGGCCAGTCCGGAGATGGCTGCTTACAAACTCTACTGGCCTTGACTCTCTCTCCTGGCCATCCTGAGTTCGACCATCCACTTGCTTTGGACGCTCCTTGGGCTGTTTCCTGAAACCGGCCTCTACTCAGTGTGGCCCATTCTCCGGGATGTAGCGAAAGGAGTAGATCCCCATGTCGTTGGGACTATCGCCATCACACTGCTTATGAGCCTTTGTTGGCGAGAGTGGATTCGTCTTTTTCCTCGGCCTCCTATATCGCCAGGTACGGCCATGAACACCTCTGGAGAGAGCAGCCCGTCTCCTACCACTCATATTCACTGGCTTACCATGACCAGTACCATCCCGATGTTCGTCGTTGGTCTCCTTACCTCCCTCGACGTTCACGCTCTCCATCACAATCTCTTTCAGAGTCTTGTTACTGATGCTCCCCTCGGTACCACTACTCCAGATCCTGTTCTCAGTTCCGATTGGCTTACTACCGCCATTCACCATGCTGGTCTCGCCACCAGTCCCAAGACCCATCACCTCATCATTGGGCCGTTTCACCTCCTCCTTGGGTGACAGCAATGGTGTCACTGCCCCCACCGAATACTCACCCTGCATCTACTCTGCCAACATCTCTGCTAACATGGTGGTGAGGATTGATGGTCCAAGTCCGCTACAGGACTCCCTTTGTTGGTGGCTCTCCCCAAGCCATCTCTTGTTGTTGATGCCATTTCTAGAGCCCCGTCTGACACTCACTATCACGACTGATGCATCACTCCTGGGCTGGGGAGCTCACTGTCATGGTTGCACAATCCAAGGCCATTGGGCCAGCCTGGAGTTGTGTCTCCATATCAACACATTGGAGCTCTTGGCAATCTTCAAAGCACTTCGGGCTTTTTGGAACCTTGTTGTCGGACGGACTGCCCAGATCCTATTGGACAATACAACAGCTGTCTGTTATGTGAACCAGCAGGGAGGCACCAACTCTTCCACTCTGCTCCATCTGGCTCTATGCATCTGGGACTGGTGCATTCCACTACATATACACCCCATCACAGTCCACCTCGTGAGACAGGACAATGTGACAGTGGAGACGCTGAGCAGGGACACAGCGTGTCATAATGAATGGTCCCTGTCCGATGCCACCTTTCAGCGGATAGTGTCCCATTGGGGCACTCCAACCATCGATCTCTTTGCGACCTACCACAACAGGAAGTGTCCTCACTATTGCTCAAGAGCTGGCCTGGGCCCTGGCTCTCTCAATGATGCGTTCCAGTTTCCTTGGAACCAAGAGTTCCTTTACATCTTCCTACCGTTCCTCTCCGGGGTCGAGTGGTGGTGAAGATCATGACAGACGCCATCCTTTTCGTCCCCTTCTAGCCAAGGCAACATTGGTTCAGCCCCCTCCTTGCCATGGTGTGGGGCCACACCATGAAGCTCTGGAACGCGCCGGACCTCCTCTCTCATTCGGGAGGTCAGGTACTGCACCTGGACCTCTCTTTTCTCCACCTACACACTTGGAGGATAATGTTCTAGATTCCCCTGCTATCCAAGCTGTCCTCATGGCTGCGAGGAAGGAATCTACTCATAAATCCTACAAGTATAAATGGAAGAAGTTTGTGGCCTTTGCTGTCTCCCATGATAAGCCTGCTTCTCCGACCTCCCTGTCTATGGTGCTTCATTTCCTCTTGACTTTACGGGATCAGAGCCTTGCCTTCTCCTCTCTGAAAGTTTATCTCTCTGCAATAGTGGCCTATCAGCCATGGGGGTTCTCCCTCTTCTGCCCTTTTCTGGAATGCTACAGTGAAGCAATTCATCAAGGGCCTGCAGCACCTCTATCCTCCTGTCACTCCACCGCTTCCTCCATGGTCTCTGTCGCTTGTCCTTTCTCAACTCATACGCCATCCCTTTGAACCGATGGCCGCATTTGATGACTGCCTCCTAACTATTAGGACAGTGTTCTTGGTCACCGTCACTTCAGCAAGGCAGGCAGGAGAACTAACTGCATTGCGTTATGATGAGCCGTTCCTGGTGTTCTCTTGGAACAAAGTGGTCCTGCATCCCGACCTGTCTTTTCTTTCCTAAAGTTGTCTCTGATTTGTATATAGATCAACACTTGATTCTGCCTACTTTCTATCCGGACTATGCATCGTCCCTCGAGCGCTCTCTTCACTCACTCGACGTGCGCCGTGCCTTCGCCTTTTACCTTCAGCAGACCTCCACCTTCCGTCAGACGCCCTATCTTTTTGTGTGCTATGGTGGGTGTCGAAAAGGTCATAAAATCTCCTCTCAACGTTTTTCCAGATGGGTTGCCTAGACAATTCACCTTGCCTATGAACTTGCCAGGCAACCTTCCCCAGCTTTGCTTCATGCCCTTTCTACCAAAGCGATGGCCTCCTGAGCAGCCCTTCTCACAGAAGTTGACCTACAGGAGCTTTGCCATGTGGCTATATGGTCGCGGCCTTTGACCTTCATCTGCCACTACCACCTTGACTGTAGGGCCCAGCGTGACGCTCGCTTCGGCCATGCAGTGCTGTCTTCTGTCCTCTAGGACCTGACGTGCCATCTAATGGTAAGCTACTCAGTCTCCTGTTGTGTGAGGCACAGAGAGCACGAAGAAGAAAAAGAGGTTGCTTACCTGTAACTGTGGTTCTTCAAGTGGTCATCTGTGCCCTCACACACACCCGCCCAGCCTCCCCTCTTTCACGTCTTGCTTCAGCGGACTTCGAAACTGAGGAGAGACCGTTAGCTTGGTGGGACTGAGCATGCTCAGTACCAGATGGGGGAGGGATTCCCGCCAAGCTGCTCAGCTCTGGAACTTTCCGAAAAGCTACTGTGCATGTGTGAAGATTTCCCTCCCATTGTGTGAGGGCACAGATGACCACTCAAAGAACCACAGTTACAGGTAAGCAACCTGTTTGTTTCAG
The DNA here is from genome assembly GCA_948474755.1 of Ctenosaura bakeri. Classification (NCBI taxonomy): domain Eukaryota; kingdom Metazoa; phylum Chordata; class Lepidosauria; order Squamata; family Iguanidae; genus Ctenosaura; species Ctenosaura bakeri. The sequence goes on from CAOLHI010001910.1 coordinate 217,433, forward strand.
TATTTATTCCACTAGACAACTGTGGTAGGTGTTGGGGATATTTTTTACTTTTGGAAATCTCTAGGGCCACATGGACTACCAAAAACATACAAAAATTCCATCCTATTGCAAAATGAAAGTGAGCTGGAAATGAACAGAAGTCCACTTCTGGCTTTGAAGAAAGGATATTTTTAATGTTGAACATGGAGTTGAGGGCTGCAATCTATTTAGAAGGTGTATTCCAGATTTCCAGACTGGGCAATTTACTCTTTGTGTTTTGGACAAGAAAAGGTGTTCCATGAAGGCTGGTGGGATTAAAAGCTGCAAAAAACTAGTTGGGAAGGGGGGCTGCAAGATACCCTAGGGCCAAATTTCCACCCCTGCAATGAATTTTGTTTTATGAAATTGAAATGGTTACATCTGAATCAGTCTTCTGTTCTGAGCAGGAAAAACTTAAAGAATGAAGAAGGAGGGAAGAGCATCTAAAACTATTAGGAAGATCAAAACCCTGATCTGATTGCCAGGGAGGCTGGGGGGGTGGTGGTCGCTGGCTTGCTTGCCTATAAAACAAGTGGCATGAACAAATGATCAAACTAGAACATCAGCCTGTGATGCTGAGCCCTCTTGTGTTGACAAATGCCTCTTTCTCTGCCCAAGAGCCTGCCACAGGAGGCTGCCCCTAAACACAGGTGGGCCCTGCTGGACATCTTCCGGGAGACTCTCCTGGAAAGGTTACCACGGAGCTGCTCATGCAGCGATGTCTCCTCAGTGCAGCTTGGAACAAGGGCGCCTTGGGGCTGTGTAAGTTCTGGCTCCATAAAGTAGCATAGTCTGCTAAGGTAGCTGTGCTCTGCCTTCTGTACACTTGTCTGTGACCTCAGTTTTATAAGGCCTGATCCAGAGCTGGGGTAGAACAAGTGGAATAACAGAGGCACCTTGCATATCCATTCAGCAGCCATTTGGTAGTAGTGAGTAATAGGTTTCCCTTTCCTTGCTAGTTTGTGGTGTTCTTTAGTGGTTATGTGTTTGCTTGCTGCTGCCTCTACAGGCAAGTTAGGGTAGTACAGGCTCCTTTTTATACCTGTTTCCTTTTTGTAGCTCTGGATACGTGTCCATACTGGTTTTTGTTTCTTACTGTTAACCTTTAATATCTGGTATCTGGCCTATATCCATTACATAGCTGTGGTCGGGTGTGGGGATCTCAAGTAGTGTTTTGGGAGCTTCCCAATATATATGATTTCTGGCTCTGTGTGTGTTGTTGGACTGCAAATTCTCTGCTGTTGTCTCTACAGGCTATGGCTAATGTTGTTGCAGTTCAGTGGCATCAGGAAAGCCATAGGTTGCTCATCCTTACTGTAGGCCATACCAAGCAGATGTTGAAATTTCTGTGAGACTGGCACGTAATGATAGCTAACAGAACTAAAGTGTTGGCTGACTGGGTTATTTCCACACTGGAACCAGCATCTTAAGGAACAAGGATGCATACTTTGCACAGCCAAATGAGTTCATTTCCTCACAGGCATAGCCATCTGTAATGACAGACTAGCAGAATATTGGCACAGTTGCTGTGCGCTCTATAGCAAAAGGCTTATTTCTGGGCAGTAGCAAACAAAATGATCTTGTGGGATGACCAGTCCCCTACCCCATCCATCAGTGATTGATGTGCAGAGCAGCAGATGTAATGAGAAAGTTGCAATGGAAAGCTTGGAACTAAGATCTCTTTATGTAAGCTATGGGGGGTTATGGTAGATTGGAGACTGCGCTGAGATCAAAAATCAATGTTCCCCAATACAGCATCCTTGAATGACATGTTACCCTCAGAGACCTACAACAATATGTGAAATTGTTTTTCCACTTTTCCACTTTGGGCAGCCAGACACACTGCAAAACAAAGTGCTAGAAAAAGTACTGGCTTCCTGCTGTCTTAATTTCCACATGATGCAAGTAGGTATGGAAATTACAGTGGTGGATAACTGGAGCTCCTAGCAGCCTTTCACATTCCAAGTGTATCTGACCGCCCTGTGAAGATTTAGAAAGGAAAATAGGATCCCTTCTCCTGCCTATTGAGCTTCGGGTTGCAAAGGAAAGCTTAGAAACTGGGAGTGGATAGGATAGGAGAGAAGGGAAGGAAGGGCACAGAACTTGGAAAAAATACCTTTTTTACTCTGTAACTCCCAGAACCCTCCAGTCAGAATCACTGCTGGTAATTACTGTCCAAAAATAAGTAGCTCTGAGTGGATGGATAGGGGTGTGTGCTTACGGGTGGATTGCAAATGCATAGCTGGGCTGCTGATGGGGGATGGTGGTACTAGGACATTTGGAATGTAGAGTAGGCTGATCTTTTTCTAGAAAAGATGCCAAGACCTGCATTACCAGAAATTGATTTCTCTAGATGTTGAACTGAGCCGATTCAGAAAATGGAGAAATGGTGGAGATAGGAAGTGAAATGTTTTGTTTTGAAACAGTTCCTCTCCACCCAGATGAACAGCTTACCACAAGTGTAGTGTTGCTGGTTGGATCAGGGGAAGGAACAGTTGTACTGTGGCGTGGTATGACAATGAGACTGTATTATAGTGTGTCTTCAGGGGGCAGTGTCACAAAGATGCTTCAGTAAGTTGTCCTGAGAGAGAACCACATTGGGGGCCTCAAAGGGAGTGTGTGTGTGTGTGTGTAGGTAAGCAAGAGTGCTTGTATGTATGCATGCATGCACAGTACTCAGAGCCTGAAAAACTTCCCATTTTATGCTCTTTGAATGCCCCAACCAGCATGGCCAGTGCTAGTGGCCAAGCTGGCTGGGTAATTCTGGGATTCTGGGTAATTCTAAGACCAAAAGTAATTTTTCCAGGCTCTGGCAACTCGTTGCAACCTATTTGTGTCTCATCCATGCTCCACACTTTACAGAACATGCTGCGGCAACAGGAGGAGCTAGAGAACGGGGCAGCCTGGTCCATCTCTTCAGAGTCGTCAGATGATTCCTCCAGCCCTCAGCTGTCAGGAAGTGCCCGCCACACCTTGCCTAGGTCAATAGTGCAACCCACAGTGCAGGCCAGTGCACCCGCCATAGAAATTGCCTTTACTCAGCCTGAGGACAAAGAACCACTAGTCCTTCAAGAGGAGGTGGCTGTGGCTAATGGGCATGTATCCTATACCCGAACTCTTAGCCAGATCAGCGAAGCCAGTGTGGACCTGCCTGTGGCCGAGGAGAGGGAATGCCTTGCCTCCAGGGACTCTGGTCCTAGGGAGATGCCCCTGGAAACGAATTCTTTGCCTCAGAGTATAAACTCGACACTGGATGCTCAGATCAGTGAAAGTGGAGAGCAGGAGGCTGACACAGGTAAGACTGAGACCATTGCAGAGTGGAATGAGGAGACAACCTGTCTGGCTGAAGAAGTTCAGCAGTCGAAGTCCTTGTTGACACTCCCAACAACCCCAAGGGAGCATCAGCCGATGGGAGCCTCAGAGGCACCAAAGCCCAAGCCTGTAGTAGATTGTGGACTGGAGGAGGCCATCAGCTCACTGGCCTCTGCTCTGGATGACTACCGGGGACAGTTCCCAGAGCTGCAGACCCTAGAACAGGAGCTCAAGCATCTGGAGGAGATTCTCCTGGTAAGTGTGCAAGGAAGGGTACTGTGCAGCCTGATGGAAGGATGGCATCCTCACAACTTCCTATACTTGGTGCTGAAATACTGTAGTTGTAGATATTGTTGCCAGTGTGATGCAGAATTCAGCAAACCAAAGTTCTGTGAACCTGTATGTAGCTTGCTTTAAGTTTTTGTTTTTCCCCCAGTTTTTGCCAATGATGGGACATGGTAGATTTGTGAAGCCCAACTTTCCGACCATAGTAAATCCTGTCCAGTACACATGCAGCCTCGGTCCCTTGAGCTTTTCGGAGTCACTTTGTGTTCAGGAAGCACAAGCACTTCCCTTGTGTTCCATCCTCCCCACCCCCTTGAAAGTGCACACTGAGGACCTAGAAGAATGAAAAGATGGTCTGGACATTGCAAAGTTGTGCAGGGAATAGGAAATGTATGCAATGCACACCTCATATGTGTATGCAAAAGCAACTTTTAAGAGTTACATTTTCAGACCTGAAAATTCACAATATCTGAGAATGTTTTGCACTTGGAAGTTCAGGTGGCTGCGGCATGATAGAGGGAAATTGGAATGATAAGAGATGACGCTATGATTCTATAGGAGATTACCTCAGAGAGGAACGGTAACTACTTGTGATTGATGGCACAGAGGAGTAATCTACTATGATAGGGTATGGATTCCTCCTCTTGCCATCCCAGAATGAACCTTCATGGTAAGTCCAATCTCTCATTTTTCTCCACTACCACAGCAAAAGCAGGGTGTGTGCCTGAGCCGGGCTTCCAGCACTAGCCTGACAGTGGAGCATGCCCTCGAGAGTTTTAGCTTCCTCAATACTTCTGATACTGAGGATTCAGATGATGACGGGTGAGTGAAGATGGAACATACCAAAGCAGTTCACTAGAGATTTGATGGTAGACTACTGAAAGTTCAGCTAGAGAAAACTGAGAAATTAGATTGAGGCATCCTGGCTCTGGGCTAGAATTTTTGTCATCTCAGTCAGCATGGCAAGGAGGGATTGTCTGTCCCTGCAATAGGGAGTGAGCCTAATGTATATGGAGTGTTGTATAGGAAGAGTGGGAAGACCTTTAAACCTGGTACTGAAGAGTGGTTGGATTCTGCAGTTAAAAGGGGTCAGAATGAGAAAAGTGAGATTTTACCTAAATCTGCAACCACTAACTTTCTTGGCTGGCCACTGATCATACAAATAAGGTTTGCACACAAGTTGAGGTTCACTAGTTACTGTTCCTGAGAGCCAGCATGGTGTAGTGGTTAGAGCATTGAACTATGACCCTGGAGGCCACGGTTCGATTCTGCACTTGGCCCTGGAAGCCCACTGGGTGAACTTGAGTGCATCACACAACCTCAGCCCCAAAAAACCCTGAAATAGATATTGTCTTAGGGTTGCCATAAGTCAGAAATGACTGGAAGGCACACAACAAGAAGTTACTGCTCCAAATGGTGGCTGCAAGAGAGAAGTCATCTTACAGGAACAACGAATTCAGGAGTGGTCATTATATTAGAATCTCAACAAAAATAACGAATAGGTTTGTGGCATCTTCAAAGACTACCACACAGCACCAGAGTCCATGGTGTCTTTGGGGCATATCTCTTTAACTGACCATTTTGAGTGAGCTTTTGAGTTGCAGAAGCATCTGTGTTTTAGTTTTCTTTGGAATAATTAATTTTTCTATTTTCAGACCTTGGTTTTCTTCAGATAGTGGTCCTAAAGCATGTTTTACCACATTCTCCAACTTGTCCTTGAAATACAGCTGATGTCCTTTAAATAAATATAATATATAGGAAGCCACTTTACATCCAGTTGATCCATTGATCCAAATAGCCTGTTATTGTCAACACTGACAAGCAGCAAAATATAGCAAAATCCAGAGAAACCCACATTATAATGATACCTCTTTTTGGCCAGCCAAAAGTCACAAAATATATTATACAAGCCAGCATGATGTTAACAGTTTAAGTGTTGGACTCCAGGAGATCAGGCTTCAATTCTTCCTGCTGTGCCATAGAAACCCACTGATTGGCCTTGAGGAAATTTCACTTTCTTGGTCTCAGAAGATGTATGTGGCAAACCCCCTTTGAATAAATCTTGCAAAGAAAACCCCATGATAGTTCTCATTCAGTTTGCCATAAGTCAGAAACAACTTGAAAGGTATACACAGCAACAACAAGAACAAAGCAGCTTCAAAGGGATCTAGGAGTCTTCATAGACCACAAGCTGAACATGAGTCAGCAGTGTGATGCGGCAGCCAAGAAAGTCAATGCAATTCTTGGTTGCATCAATAGGAGTATGGTGTCTAGATCGAGGGGGGTACTGGTACCACTCTACTCTGCTTTGGTTAGACCCCATCTTGAATACTGTGTCCAGTTCTGGGCACCCCAATTCAAGAGGGATATCGACAAGCTGGAGCAAGTCCAGAGGAGGGCGACCAAAATGGTGAGAGGCCTGGAAGCCATACCCTATGAGGATAGACTTAGAGAGCTGGGTATGTTTAGTCTGCATAAGAGAAGGTTAAGAGGGGACATGATAGCCATGTTTAAATATTTGAAGGGATGCCACGTAGAGGAAGGAGAGGGCTTGTTTTCTGCTGCTCCAGAGACCAGGACAAGGAGCAATGGATTCAAGCTGCAGGAAAGGAGATTCCACCTGAACCTCAGGAAGAACTTCGTGTCAGTCAGGGCTGTCCGGCAGTGGAATATGCTGCCTCGGAGTGTAGTGGAGTCTTCTTCCTTGGAGGTTTTTAAGCAGAGGCTGGATGGCCATCTGTCGGGAGTGCTTTGAGGGTGTTCCTGCATGGCAGGGGGTTGGACTGGATGGCCCCTGGGGTCTCTTCCAACTCTACATTTCTATGATTCTATGATTCAAGTTCCTATTTTGGAAGAAGGACAGTCTATATATTAGACAGACAGACAGACAGACAGACAAATCTGTCTCTCACAACTGTTTGGAAATCTTTTCTTTTTATAAGAAAACCTTTTTCAAAAAAGTGTCCAAACTGATTAAAATTTGGCCTCATTGCTTTAAACCGATCAAACCATTTCCTGGCCCTGCCATTTGGCGGTCAGAATTAAAGGGAAGCTGGCCATAATTTTTGCCTGGGTCTCTTGGCTTTCCTTCTGTTTCATTTCACCTTTGTATTCATTTCTTGTGTTGATTTAAAAAGTTACTGGAAGGAAATGCAGAGGCATGTTACCTCAAGGTTATTGCTGATGGTTTCTCACTGGCTTCTGTGTCTGTCGGTAGCCTTATGTTTGCTCCAGAAGAATATCTTTGCTTGGCATGCTAGGAGATGCAGATGGCCTTTCCTAGGGTCTGGATGCAGCTACTGCTGCCAGAAACAGACACCAGATCTTGTGGCCTGGCCTGGCAGGTGGCTTCCAACATGATGTGCTGCAGCACTGCCACTCGGTGGCCAGTGGTTGATATTGCCTGCAGGAGTTTGCTCCCTGCCCTCTCTTTCTGCATACCATTGCAGCTCATGAAAGACTAGGAGTATAATGTTTCAAGGAGAATCTCTTAAGAGTCTCTCATTCTGGCTTGTTGAACATTTTTGACTGAAACTGCTGCTGCAACTCAGTTAAAGAAATTTTAGCCAGTCTTTGAACATACAACTTTTACAATGAAATCCCCTCAGAGGCTGGGGCAACTGTTCCCAGGAAAGTGGGCATAGGGTTCCAGATTTAGTCAATTAATCAGTCATCTATTCAGGCTGCTGTTGCATGTGGATAAAACAATGTTTGTGAAGCAAAAACAACTTCTTCCTCTCCCCCTGCCTCAGATCTTCTCCCTGATTAATTGGGAGACTTGCTTTTAGTTGATAAAAATGTTAATTGATTAATCCAGCCAGTTGATTATTTAGATATTTCAGGCTTAGATTTCAGACCTGTCACGATTAAAAAATATGTTAACTGTTAGACTTCTAGCCCTTCTTTCTTTCCATGTGTTCAGGATGGCATGCAGGACTGTCCTTGATCCCTTTATTTTCACAACAGCCTTGTGAGGCAGTAAGGTTGAGAGAAAGAGACACTAGCCCAAAGTTACCCAGTGAGTTTTATGGGTCAGTAGGGATTAGAAATTGGCCCTTTCAAGTCCTAGTCTAGCACTCGTAACCACAATACTGCACTGGGCTCTCAGAGGTCTGAATCTTATTGATAGACCCAACTAGAATAGTCCATTGAATTAATTGTTGTATCCTGAGTCAATATATTGATAAATCTCACTGATTCGGTGGTTTAATCTCTTTTTGATACTGCCAACAGAATGCAGGCCTTTGCATGCTGCATATGTATTGGCTGCAGTCATACTGCCCTTGCTGTTTACCAAGTGTTTAGGTTTCTCTCTAGAGTTGAAGAAACTTCATCTTATAAAAGACTAAATGCATGCTCATACCTTGCTTGCTGCCTTTTCTCACAGGAGGACTAGCAACTCTCAATCTGCATCCGCAAGCAGAGTACCAGCAACCAGAGTGACTGTTGCTGAAGAGAATGTGGGGTGCTTGAGTTCAGAGGAGGGCTTAGAGCCCATGAGTACTGGCAGTGAGTTCCTTGACCAGGCTTTAGTCCTGCATCTCAAGCACTGCAACCATTTGCTGCTGGTAAGTGCAGAGTGAAAATTGTACTTTGTCTGGGTATAATTTGGTTATTTCAAAGGATGTATTGTTTTATGGTCTCACTTTTGCATTGAAAAGAGAGAATATGACATTAAAAATGTAAAATGATAAGAGTCTAGAACAAAGAATAAAACAAAAATACCATATGTATATGCATTCAGAACCACAGTATTATAGACAAATGGGAGGGCAGGGAGAGTGATGCAACATCCAACAGTCACCCACAATTAAAATTCAGAAAGATTTGAATAAATAAATTTGAATAAATAAATCAGTTTTTACTTCCCATCTGAAAGAAATAATTCCCTGGCAAAAGGTGTTCCACAGTCAACTACTAGACCCGAATAGTTAGACTGCAGGTGGTCAAGCTGAGCTTTAGAAGATGTAATCAGTAAATGGACAAGTTAACATGGGTGAAGGCAACCCTTCAGTATTCTGATCTGAGGTCACTTAGTCCACCCTAATACTCTGAATTGTACCTGGAACCAAACTGTGAGCCTGTAACTGTTTGCTGTTCCTGCTTTCTCCGCAACAGAGATACAGAATATAAGCCCTTTGAATATTATTGGACTATAGCTTCCATCAGCCCTAGCCAAAATAGTCAATGGTGTGAGATGATGGGAGTTGCAGACCAGCAACATCTGGAGAACCAATGTTTCCCCATCCCTGTTGTCCTGGAAACCTGGCATTTGGTCCTTTCCTTGATGTAGTCTGTCCTCACTTCCTTCTCATACCTTCCTTCCTTCCTTCCTTTTGACCTTCATGACTGTCTTGGCAGGCTGATCTCACTGTAAAATTCTTCACTTTGCTCCCTGTCTTGCCTCCCTTGTTAGTGGTTGAGAGCCAGCATGTTCTCGCTACCTTGACCTGTTAGATTAACCTGTTGTTCTGCCACCCTTGGTTAGAAATGGATCCCTAAATGCTTTTCCTGATAATCTTTGACATGTATATCTGACTTCTAGAAGCTGGGCAATTTTGGGCCCCTCCGCTGCCGGGAGATGTATGCACTTGACAGGCTGGCAAGGGAGGTGCAGGTCCTGGAGGTGGTTTGTCGCCTGGTGGAGGAGCAGGCAAGGACAGCCAATTCTGCTGAAGAAGGTAGGAGAGAAGGCATGTAAGGGCTGGTAGTTTTAATGTCTGTGAGTAGTTTTTTTTGGTTTTTTGCTTTATTTATTATTTTTGTACTTAATATTACCATGCAACATAAACAATAAATCGTTACAGAATAGTTCTATATTACAACAAAAATACTTATCTTCCCCTCCCTCCCACCCTCATTCCCCCAATGGTCATATAAGGTATTTTAATATCCATTACCTATAATTTAAAATACCTTATTAATAGTTTCATTCATTTCTTGTACCTCTTTTCTCCTTTAACTTTCTCAGTCCAAAAGCCCCATTTTATCCCACTCTTTTTCTTTATTTGTCCTTTATATTTTCCTTAAAAATTCAAAATAAGGGATACTCTGATAAGTGTCTATCACTAGGCACATCCTAGTGGGGAGCAATCAGAACAAAAAAATCTTTCTTCAGTTCAGCAGTTGGTAACTTGAACTCTAAGCAGATACTGTGTACTGTTTTCACAGTGGTCCAGTTTTCTACATGGAAAGAGGGAGTGTTGCCTTTCTGGGACAGCTGTGTCACCACCCCTAATGTGTACACCTGCCCTGTAGAAAAATTCTTGCAGATGCTCAGTTCCCAGTATGGAGCACGAATCAATGAACGCCAGCAAGGCCTAGCAGATCCAGGTGTGTCTGGACAGGATGTACTTTCTATTCTGTTTTATTAATGTGTTTATTTCATTACATTTATATCCTACCTTTTCTTCAGTAAGTTTAAGGCAGCTTAGTGTGGCTCTTCCCCTCCTTACTTTATCCTAACAACGAAAATAATAGATTGGATTAAGAGAGACCAGCTGACCCGTCACCATAGAGTTTCATGGCCTAGGAAGGAGTTGAACCTGGATATCTCAAGCCTCAATCCAACACTCTAATTAGCATGCTGCTTTACCTGTTGATTACTGTACTTCTTCCTTCTCACCATTCCACATTATATACCAAGGTGCCTCATGTTCTGCATTCTGAATAAATGCTGAAATTCAAGAATGTGTTTGCTTTTTTGTGTCATTTGTACTTCAGGTCACCATATCCTTTTTAGTCTCCTTTCTGTATTTTTGAGATTTCAACAAACATGGCTTGTGTTTTATTCTGTAAGTTGCTGCATGTTTTGGAATTCTTTTTAAATGAACCTAGCATTACCTATGTCTGACTTTTGAGCCAGGTACCAATTTCTATGCTTGTTTGGTAGACTTAATTTTTATGAGCAAGGTATGTACAGTCTGAGAGGGAGAACAACTTAGTGGGGTCCTAAAAATTACTTTAATTAATGTCTTCTAGCATAGTGGTTTCAGTGTTGTACTAGCATTCCAGGAGACCAGGGTTCAAATCCACCCTCAGCCATGGAAACCCACTGGGTGACCTTGGGCAAGACATACTCTCTGTCTCAGAGGATGGCAAAGGCAACTCTCCCAAACAAATCTTGCCAAGAAAACCCTATGATAGGTTCACCTTACAGTTGCTATAAGCTGGAAACTACTTGAAGGCCCACAACAACAGCCCAGTAGTTTTCAATTTTAAGCCCCCTAGACTTCCTCACCATTGGCTATGCTTACTGTGACTTCTAAGAACTAAAGTCCAAAACATCTGGAAGACCAAAAGTTGAGAAGCATTATTCTAGGGCATCTTTGGGCTATTTTTTGCTTAGCCTTAGCTCAGTACTGCTGTACTGAGGCTCCTCTAAGACCAACTTCCTACACAGAACAGTGTTGTTATTTCTCCTTATCTGAGCTTCTTTTTATCTTATGACTGACCCATGGTTTGTTGGAATGGGTTACTTCTGAGGCGTAACCATACATTGTATTGCTACCCCTTCAAAGCCCAAGAGCAGTCATCCCACCACAATGCTTCTCCTCTTTTCTTCTAGTCCCCACTACCATCCATTTCCATATAGAACACCAAATGTGGCTGCAAAAACCTTGAGGTCTTTTTGGTGATATACTTATTTGGAAGTCCGTTAAAAAAGCATTAGAAAGTGAGAATTTAATAAACTTGCTACTACTTTTCTTGGAGACTCAGAGTATAGCTAATTGATTTTGTTGTTGGCAGTTCTGAAAGTCTTTTACACTACTGTCTGTAACATCAGCAGTTTGTAATACATGCTATATTCTGTATACCTTGTACACTTTTAAATATCTTTAATGTATTTGTCATGGCCTTTGACTTGTACAATAAACTCATGTATTTGGAAATGTTTGGAAGCCTGCATAACGTGTTCTCTGCCTCCTCCCCCACAACAGTATGTGTGAAACTGGTAGAAGAGCTTCTACAGCGCAGGCTGCCAAGACGTCAGGGGAGCTGCCAATTCGAGCAGGTCACCCTCTTCCAGTACTGGAGCCACTTTGAGGTTCTGTCCATCTTAACACTGGACTCATACATCCTGGAGTTGGCAGAAGAAGGTATGTCATGCAACTAGTGAGAACCCAGGGAATGTTTCCCCACAGGGAAACCATTAAGCAGAGTGAGGCAGCCATCCCAGGGAGCAGATGCTGGGGCCATCAGTGGCAGCTCCCAAGATTATTTTTCCTGAGCTTTCCCCCATCCCATTCCCCTCTTGGAGGACAGAGCTGTGTGTGCGCGTCATATGACATATGGTGATCTCTTGATCTTGCTACCTGCAGCTGTGATTGAGGATGCTGCTGTCCTATCCATAGTATTGAAATGAAACTCAGCTGCCACTGCACTCAGCCTCTATGCGTGGCTTGCAGGTGAGGGTACCAAGTTGTTCTTTCCTCAGACAGCACAATGTCTTGGGCAGACTGTGTTCCTGTATGTATTATGTATTATGACAGTAGAAGGCTGCTGTGTTAAGTGGCGACTTGCATCTACAAAAGTAATTGTAGACAGAGGGGGATGTTATCATCATTCTGCGTCTTCTGCAGTGTGATATTTTTTCATGCTGGAAAAAAGAAAAAGCTTTTTAAACAGCATTTTAAAGGAACCCTTTAGACTTTGGTTTTCCCAAATTGGAATACCATTTTTCCCTTCCTGAAATTGGTGTGCAGACAGACTTTCATGTTGCTAACAGTAGTGTTTTGTTCTGTCTGTCTGTCTTTCTCTCTCTCCTCCCCCCCAATACACACACCAGTTTTGTTAGCACAGAGCCTGAATTCTGATGACCAAGATGTTGTATTGAAAGCCCTGAAGCATGTTCCTGAGAGCAGGCTCCACAAAGATGGACTGAAGGCTTTGAGCCTGCTTCTTGTTGAAGGAAACAGCAAAGTTGTTGGGGCTGTGTCAGCACAGCTGCGGAGCCTGTCAGAGAACCCCAACTTCCGGGAGCGGGTAGGTACTTATTAGGTTTATCATATTTTGGAGGGTGGGGTTGAGGAGTGTATGGGTGTGCTTTGAATCACAACTAAGGTACATATTTTTAAAGATTTTGGAACCACTTTTACTTTCTTTGACTTCCACCAAAGAATTCTGTGAGTTGTGTATACAGAAGTGCGTACATTCTTATACTGGGTACAAGCAGGCTGACAGATCTGTCTTCCTCAGGCACTGCTTTGCTATCTTGAGCAGCTGGAGGATGAAGAGATGCAAACACGGATTGCTGCCTGTGCAGCCTTGGGCTGCCTGAAGGTGAGGGCTTGATTCTTTGGATAAAATTAACCGAAGCTCTTCTGCAAGATGGTTACCTTTTGCTGTATTTACTAGCATTTTAGAGTCATTCAGAAATACCAGAACTGACAGAAGTCATTTCAGAACCACTTGCAATAATCTTTGAGAACTCTTGTAAAAAAAAGGAGAAGTCCCAGCAGACTGGAGAAGGGCAAATGTCATCCCCATCTTCAAGAAGAGAAAAAAGAGGACCCAAATAATTATCACCTAATCAGTCTAACATCAATACCAGGAAAAATCCTAGAGCAGATCATTAAATAGTCAGTTTGTAATTACTTAGAAAGCAATGCCATAATCTCTAAAAGTCAACATGGATTTCTCAGAAATAAGTCATGCCAGATTAATCTTATCTCTTTTTAAAATAGAGTTACAAGCTTGATAGATGAAAGGAATGCTGTGGACATAGCATATCTTAATTTCAGTAAGGCCTTCGACAAAATTCCCCATGACATTCTTGCAAAGAAGCTAGTAAAATGTGGGCTGGACAGGGCTACGGTCAGGTGGATTTGTAATTGGTTAACTGACCAAACCCAAAGGGTGCTCACCAATGGCTGCTTTTCTTCCTGGAGAGAAGTGACTAGTGGGGTGCCACAGGGTTCTGTCGTGGGCCCAGTGCTATTCAACATCTTCATCAATGACTTGGTTGAAGGAGTAGAGGGCATGCTGTTCAAATTTGCAGATGACACCAAATTGGGAGGGGTTGCTAATACCCCAGAGGACAAGATCAAAATTCAAAATGACCTTGATAGATTGGAGAGCTGAGCCAAAGCTACCAAAATGAATTTCAACAGAGAGAAATGTAAGGTCCTACACTTAGGCAGAAAAAGTGGAATGCACAAATATTGGATGAAGGAAACATGGCTGGAAAACTGTACATGTGAAAGAGATCTAGGAGTCTTGGTAGATCAGAAGTTAAATATGAGTCAGCAGTGTAATGTGGCAATCAAGAAAGCCAACGTGATTCTTGGTTGCATTAATAGGAGTATGGTGTCTAGATCGAGGGAGGTAATGGTACCTCTCTATCCTGCATTGGTTAGACCTCGTTTGGAATACTGTGTCCAGGTCTGGGCACCTCAATTCAAGAGGGATATCAACAAGCTGGAGCGTGTCCGAAGGAGGGTGACCAAAATGGTGAAGGGTCTGGAACCCATGCCTGATGAGGAGTGGCTAAGGTAGCTGGGTATGTTTAGTCTGTAGAAGAGAAGGTTAAGAAGAGACATGATGGCCATATTTAAATATATGAAGGGATGTCATGTTGAGGATGGAATGGGCTTGTTTTCCGCTGCTCCAGATACTAGGACAAGGAGTGATGGATTCAAGCTGCAGCAAAGGAGATCCCACCTGAACCTTAGGAAGAACTTCCTGATGGTCAGAACTGTCTGGCAGTAAAATATGCTGCCTCAGAGTCTCCTCCTTTCTGGATGGTCACCTGTTGGGAATGTTTTAATGTGTGCTCTTGCATAGCAGGAGGTTCGACTGGATGGCCTCTGTGGTCTCTTCCAACTCTATGATTCTACCTTACCCTCTGTGCCTAAAAAAGATTTGTTGCATGGAGGAAAATACCTAAAGAGAGGCAAGCATAGGCCTGAACTTTATTGTTAGTTCTAATTACAGTAGACCCATTGAATCAATAGGATTTAAGTGTTCCATTCTGTTATCTCATCATTGAACAATTAATCTACTCTGGGTGGGATGAACCAACAGGATTCCATCCATGTTCTCCACCTGCATTTCTCATTCTTCAGCTTCTTCTGTCATGTAGTTTGAGGTTTTGAGGTTCAGCAAAGAAGAGAAGCTACTAAGAGAAATTTGATAATGCAAGCTTTTCACCTTTTTCACCCAAAATAGGCCAAGGAGAGTATTGAGCAGCTGGTGTATCTGTGCCAAACTGACAAAGAGGCTGTGCGAGAGGCAGCCAAACAGAGCCTCATGTTGTGTGGTAAGTGCCTGGTTTTTGCCCCTTTCCCAGATGTAGTTCTTCCCTTGCCTTGAAGATGACCACATTTGTTGGAAGCAACTGGGTTATGTGCATGAAATGCTCATAATGGTTCCTCTATCCATGTATCCAGGCAAAGCTTTAGCTAGCCTGTCTCAGCCAGTGTATAAAAAGATTTGAGTTCTGAATTACCCCACAGCTATCTCTTGGCTGATGAGGGAACTGAACATCCCCTTTCCCTTGCGCTGCTGCTCAGTTATCACAAGTTCAAGAGTGGAAAGTGTTAAGCCACTGTTATGTATTATCCATTGCTAGATGGCACTGAGAGAACCATCTAATGGGCTGATTAGACCAAGTCATGAGAGCAGCTATACAGGAATGTGCTAGCCAGTCTGTTTTTATCCCTCCCCATCCTGCTGCATGTCTTGCCAGTGTCTTTTTTTGTTCTGGACTCTCTTGACTGTTGTCTTATTGGGTCTCTGTCTCAGTTGTGGCAATTTCCCCAAGTTTGAGTATCCTTCTAGTGCTCTAGTGTTCTGTCTGTCTGTTATGTTTCACTGACAAAGGGAATGGCACTCCCATTAAGGGGCTGTAATATGAAGTTACATTTGAAGCTGCCTTCGGTGAGGTCAGATGATTTGTCCATCTAGTTCAGTGTTGTCTGTTCCAACTCACAGCAGTTCTGAGGTATTCGGCAGTGAGAGGTCTTTGCCTGTCACCTTCTTCCTGAGATTTCTGTGTTGAAGGTAACAGATACCGAACCTGGGTCCTTCTGCATACAAAACACATTACTCTTTTCCATACAAGGCCTTTAGTTCTTGAATTTTGCACAGATCTTATTTTCTGAAGATCTGCAAATACCAAAATAAGAGTAGCTGTGTTGGTCCATGAACCCACCTTTATCAGGACCTAATAAATTTCCACAATAGTATGCAAGTTTTTGAGTTCTCCACAGCTCTTCATCAAGCTTGGCTGTTCAAAACAGGGAGGCATAGAAGTTCAAACGTTTGGCCAGATGATGTAGCAGTGAAATCAGCAATTAAACTCAGTCTCAGGATGAAGAGTACAGAGTCATTGGCAGTTATGCAGTAGGAGATTGCACTCAGCAACATGTAATTGAAATAGAAAAGAAATGGTAAGGCCCACATCTCTGGAAACTTAAGACTGGCTGCCACTCTGAATTATACCTGTCTTGCCAGCTTAATTGGTTTTTTATTTTTAAGAAATTTGGAGTCCTTGGCATATTAAGGGCTCCTCAGAGGCACTCTCTAAGTTTATCTTATAGGATCGTAGTGATGAGCATCTAACTTCTATGATCTAAAGGATCTACTGTACAGCTAGGATGATGACTACCTGAACCCATCATTTGACCATTCTAGTATATGGACAAGAATGCTCACGAAAGAAACTGCTTCCTCCTTTGTATTGCTCCTGTACATTTTCTGATAGCAAATGCTGGAGTGTTAGGAGTAAAGTTATAGGCATATCCTTCACTGCGGTGCAGGGAACCAGCTACTATCTGCAGTTTTCCCAAGTGAATGACATGGCCTAGCTTCTTCTGCTGGCCACATGTGGCTCAGAGCAGGATGACTGTATGAAACGTACCCTCCTTCATGCTACTTCTTGCATTTCTAGTCGAGTTCTTAACTACTCAACCAATAGACTGAGAAACTGTGAGCAAAGCTTGAGAAAAGATTGTGAAAGTTGGCCAGAGAGTTGCCTACAAGCCAACTTGAAGAATCTTTTGAGGAAAGATGGATAATCTGCTAAGCTGAAATTCTCATCAGACTGAGACAGCAAACACTGTTATGAAAGATTTGGGGAGTTACAGTCCAGCAACATCCGGATGGCCACACATCATTCATCCCTATCTTTGAACTTCTCTGATTGGAGTTGACTGGCCATTGAAAATGGGCATCCATATGTCTACAGAATTCTGCATGGCAGCAGAAATGAGTGAATTTGTTACATACTAAGTATTACTTATTCCAGAGGTAGGCAAAGTGTGGCATGAAGGCCTCATGTGGCCTCTGGAATCCACTTGTGTGGCACCTGAAACTCCAACTTCCTAATATCCCTTCCAAAAAAAAAAAAAAAAATATTCAGCATGATTTGGGACGTTTTGCCCTCAAAGCAGGCCAAGTACCCCCCAAATGTGCAAAAACACAAGAATATCCACGTAAACTCCCCAGAATCTCACATTACCTCAGGTTTCCTCCACTGTCCCTCTCAAAATGGCAACAGTAAGTGATGTTCCATCATTTCATCTTGCCATTTTGAGGAGTGTTGAGGAAAATGGAAGTATTTGGGTTTGCTGTGGGAGGTGCAGCTGACAGAAAGTTCTGGCAGATAGGCCCCTCACTCCCATAGACATGCCCACCCACCATATCCCTAGGCAGCAAGAGTTCATAGAACAAATAACCTAGCAACTTCATTTTTATTAGGGAGTAACCAAATCCAAATGTTCAAAAACTATTAACTGAATTCTTAGCTGACCATTCCTAGGAGGAATCCAGTACTTATCATTTATCAGGAATCTGGGGACCAAATTCAGGGAAACCTGGATCAGCTTCTGTTCTTGGAATACAGATTAGTCTAAAAAGGCTATAAACAGTCACATAGATAGCCACTTCCCAGTTTTTCCATGGCACCCATAAGCTGCAAAGCCTAGAAACTTGATGGTTGTTGACATTTCCCCTCCCGTTTTAGGCTACTGTGTGTTGCCAGTGTAAATTTTTGTGGCCTAACCTTTGTGGACTTGCATGCATTGTTGTGGCAAACATATTTTAACTGGCAGCTAATTGCTACTTGTATTTGCAGGGGAAGATGGGAAATCTGCTCACCGGCGGCTGGAAGAGTCCCTTGACAGTTTACCACGGATCTTTGCCCCAGGGAGCATGGCCAGCACTGCATTCTGAAGGGTGCTATTGATCTACCTGCAGATCCTTTGTGGGCACAAACTGTGCATGTCATACATCTTCCAACTAGCTCACATAGACTGGATTCAAATCAGTGTGTCACAGACGGGGCAGCTTTTACCTCTCGGCACATGCACACGCAGCAGTATTAGTACTGCCTACACACTGCCTTATGCAAAGGATGCCTTTTTTGTAGCCCTACTTGCTGCTGCTATGATGGAGTTGATGTGGGCACAAGGGCAGTGAAAGAATCTCCAGTTTTGTTTTGTTTTCCAAGAGTTTGAGCTCCTTGCCTTTCATTAGCCACGACTTAACATGCCCCCATGGAGAGGGAAGAAGATGACAACAGTTGAGCATAAAAGCTGTAGCAGAATGCCCTTAGTTACAAAGGCCATCTCCCATTTGAGGGAAAGCTTGGAAAAACTCTTGTGTGCTTGAAATCCCACTTTAATGGTCAGCTTGTTTTCATCTTACCTATGCCACCTTTTGGGCCTTTGAATATTGCAGGAAATTGGGTCCAAGAGATTTGCTTCTGAGATTGCAGATGGCTCTACTACTGTTTGTGAGGGAAAGTGAGCACAAAGACAGAAGGAAGGTCTCTACTTCCCAATAGGCTGGAGGAAGAGATTGGTTTTAACGGTGATGCTGTGGAAGGCAGAAGTGATATAAATAAGCAGAAACTGCCACCTCTTGGGCTATTTTATTATTTTTTATTTACACATTTGTGTGTGCAGGGGGGAGGGGAGGTTGTAGACAATGAAAGCAAAATATCTCTTTTCTATAAAATATCTATAAATTTACCTGTATAGCTTCATAGATATATAAATATATATAATGTAATTATTAAGAGGTTTGACTAATTTTGATTTTAAGCCTGAAATTAAAAAAAAAAAGTTTGAGCAAGTAAACTGTGTATCTGTGCCATTTTGTACATGCTGCTGTGGAATTTCCCTCACCAGCTTGGAAAATGAGGTGTTACAAATTCTTTCTTGAATGAGCCAAGTTCAACAAAGTACAACATTGAGCCTTGCAAAGTTTTATTTTATTACTTGTTAGAGAAAGAAGAAGAACAAAGCTTTTTCCAGAAGCAAAGGGGAAATGCTGAAGATCACACGTGCAGTATCAACCTGTCCTTCTGCAGTACAGGAAAAACATGAAAGGGATTGATTTTAAGTGTCATAAAACAATACATAATAGTGAAAACAAATATTAATTGAAATTAATGGGAGGATAGAACACAAGGATGGCAAGCTATGTAGGGCTGCTGAAATAAAACAGCCTTCACTGCCCATCTAAAAGTGGTCTTTCATTCCCATTCCAGATCTGAAAAAGACTTGGGTAAAAGAGTTGCTTGGAAGATGAGCAAGCATGTTGTACAGCTTCATAAGGGTGATTCTTGAGATATCCTGATCCCAGTCTGTGAATTCTTTGTGGATGAATCCTAAAACCTGAGTGGTCAACTATGGGAAGGTAGGGGGCTGCATTAGCCCCTTAGGACATATTGGAGGGCTGCATCTGCTCCTCCACTAGATGAAAAATAGTTTTGCTTCCAAACACTTCTAGGGAGTTTGGAGGTGTGAGGGTTACCCCCAGACCCTCAAAAAATGTGGGGCCAGACCTAAAATATTAGGTCCACACACAACACCCTGAGTACTCTACATTTGCAGGTGAGCTCTAAATCAGCCTGGAAAGGTCCCCAACTTTGGCTCAAGGGACTTCTCCTTCCTCAGGAAGAACACAGTCAAAACACTTCATACATGAGCAAAGAAAAAGACCTTTTCATTATGAAAAGGAAGGTTTTTTTTAATAGAATTGGAGTAACAATGATCTTAAAAATCATACAGTCCATGTGCAAGAATATTTACTTTCCAAGGACTAAAATTCTGATACATGGTTGAGAATAAAGTAACTTCTGGTTAACAATCAACCATGAACCCTGAATCACACATGTATTCACTCAGCAGTGAAGTATAAGAAATATTCTTACAGAGAGCACTGGGAACCCAGGCATTAATTTTGCCAATTAATGTCAGCATAAGTTTAAGTAGAACAAGAGACTAACAATTGGAGCAACCTTTAATGTTGACTAGAATTAAAAACGGAGGAACTTTTGTCAAGCAAATGCAGAGACAGTTCATTTAGCTTGGACATTTAAGCAGGTAATCACCTCTGTGAATTAAACTATCCAGGGCTCTGAATTTCTAGCAGCCCTGCAGTGTAGACCAGGGAAAAGCTGGAAAGCAGTATCTCTTTTGTCTTTATTCTTTTACTGCTTACAGAGAGATTTTCAGCATGTTTTGGTTTTCAAAAAAGGCCTCTCCTAGGCCTAAATTGGCCAAGGGAGCCTGCAAAATGTGGACATGCACCTGCTGTTCCATAGTGGACATTTTGGAGCATTTCAGGGTAATATATACACACACACATACATACATATATAGTAAAAATAATTGTTGTGTTATATTTTTATCCCACCTTCCTCCCAGAATTCGGACTCAAGGCAGCTTACAGTTTAAAAGACGAATAAAGTTAAGACCATACAAAAAAGAACATTAAAATAAAATTAAACTAGTCACAATACTGATACACTTCAAGACCCTAGTTAAAAGAATAAAATGCATTAAAAATCTATTAAAAACAGTACAGTTTAAAACAATACAACACCCTCAGTGTCAAGCTGAGAAAGAATGACTTATCCCACGCCACATCCTTCAGTCAAGATTGGTCTGAGGATTTTGGGCCTGGGGGGCCTACAAATGTGGTGGAAATGCCCTCTAAAGCCTCTAGAATGCATTTGGGGACATTCTGAAGCAATAAGGATCTGGAAAAGAATTGCAAAAAGTAATATTAATTTTTGATACCTGAGGGGCCCTGAGAAACATAAAAACAGCATGGCTGCAGTATGCAGGGGCATGGCCAGGATGCCCCAGAAACATTGCTGCCTGGGGTGAATCGCACCCCCGTCCCCCGTCCCTACACAACCGAGTGGGAGATAGACTAGCAACGTGCTGAGCAAGTACTCACTGTCAACTAACCAGTCTATGACAGAAGGAAGTCAAGAGGTAAACCACCATCATTACTTGAGATGTCAGATCTGGCTACAGTGACATAAGTTTTGATTACATCTCAGCTGGACTACTGTAATGCACCCTACATGAGGCTGCCTTTGAAAATTGTTCAGAAACTTCAGTAGTGGAACTGAGAGTTTTCCCTGCAGGTCTTAAAACTCTGCCAGAGTTTTAAGACCTGCAGGGAAACCTCTCAGTTCCACTACCATCCCAGGCTCACTCACTGAGCCATGTTCTCACTGGAAAGAGACTTCTCAATAGTTGCTCCCACCATCTACAATCTTTTCAAGGAGAGGCCAGACTGGCCCCCTCCTCACCTTCCTTTCACTAGTAGGCAAAAACATTTCTGTTCAAGTAGGCTCATAGGCTCTTAATGTTTGAGCAGGAGAGCTTTGTTTTTTAATTAGGATGTTTTACTTATTTTTAAAAACTTCTGTGTGTACTTATAATAATTTTAGACTGTTTTTATATGGTTGATTTTAATTGTTTTTAATTTTATTGTAAATGTTTTAACTATTCTGGAAGCTACCTTGGGTCCCACTCTGGGAGAAAGGTGACATATAAAGGCAATAAATGAATAAATCATTGCTGCTGCCAAACTTCTCAGTGAAAAACTGACCAAGGACATTTTCCAGCTAGAGCCAGAGCAGTTAATGGTGCCCCACATCCACTCACCAACCCAAATATAAAGCCCTCAAAGCCAAGCACTTGAGGCAGGAGATCCCATAAATATTTCTCCTCCCTGGGAGTGAAAATACAACGTTAACATTAAGGGAGATGCAGGTTGCTCCCCTTTTCTGACACTTTGCATCTGCCTAAGATGCCAGTAGTCCTGATCCTTTGATTTGTGATTTCCATGAGACCCAGCATAAACAATCTAGACACAATCCAGCAAATTTAGAAGCAAATTTGGAAGAATCTTTTTGATGAACCAAAAAGTAAGATATACTACCTGTCCCCAACAGTTAAGTTTTAATTAGTGAGTCTTACCTAAGCTAAGCATATTAAAGTGAGAAAGTTCCATATACACCAAGGGACCCTTAGCAAAGTGTACTCTCACACTTCAGCTTTTTTGGCTGAAGGGCAGGGTATAAATAAAAACATAAATTACAGGACACCTGTGATGAGCCCCAGCCTGCTTAGCTGACAATGGCATCAAGTAATAGCTGATAATGTTACTATAGTACTGAATCCATCTGCACAATAACCTGCAATTACAGTTGTAGAGCACTGGAATGCAAAAAGACACAGGGGAGACCCCGAGGGGGGTGGTTCATAGCAGGATGTTGGAATTCTGGCAGCTGCCAAAGTTGCTGGTGGCCACCTTGGAAGCTGCTTTCCAGAAAGAGGACTCTTCATCCTAGCAGTTAGAAGGCACTGTGCACCTTTCCATATTTTTCTCCTCTACAGATTTTTTGTGGGAAGGAACAAGTTGGCAGTAGGGAGGGTTACAAATGAAGAACAAGGTTGTGTGAAGCCCCTCTAAAATTCACCCAACAATGCAGGATGATGGCATAAGAAAAAAACTCATCTGAAAATGAAGTTTCAAACGAAATGCCTTCCCCAAATCTTGTGTTTGTATGTGCCTTCAAGTCACCTGTCCATGTATGGTGACCCCATGAATTTCGCAGGGTTTTCTTACACAAGGAATACTCAGATGTACTCAGAATACTCAGAAATATAGCCTACAGCACCTGACATTCATTGGTGGTCTCCCATCCAAGTACTAACCATGGGTGACTCTGCTTAGTTTCCAAGATCAGACAAGATTTGGTGCCTAAGAAAATCTTATGAAAGTCATGGGGTCAACATAAGTTGACAAGTAACTTGAAAACACACACACACACACAGGGCTGTCAGGAGTGAGGAAAATGTGGTCCTCTGGATGTCGTGGACTACCACTTCCATTAGACATCTTGGCAGAGCCTGACAGAAGCTGGAGCCGAATTACGTCAGGAGAGCCACGCATTCCTCACCCCTTGCCTAAGGCACTCTCTGTTGTTTTGTTATGTTCCGACATAGTTCTCTGAAAGGTAGGAAACAAACTGTTAAATGAAAATAAACTCTACAGGTATCATATCCTCGGAAAGGAGCAGGCGACCTAGATAACCTTTACACGCAGTTATCTTGTTCTGGATTTTGGCGTATTAAAATGACACGTGATTATCCCAGGACGAAAAAGTGTGACAGTTGCCACCCTGGCACCATTCCCCCGACCAGCCTAGAAGGCAGTGCTTCTTCCCAGAGAAGTGGAAGACCAGGCAGCGGCGCCTGAAGGGGGCGCCACTGCTTAGAGTTACTCACCTTCCTAACGACACGACAGTCCTGCGCCCGCTAGTCTCAGACGAGGCATGACAGTCCCGGAACCATGACGTCATAGCTCTACCCGCCCTCACGTCCGCCGCGGTCCTTCCTAGGCCTCCATTTGAAGTTGGCGCCTAGAGACTCATCCCATGGTGCCCCGCGCGGCGGCTTCTCCCTCTCCCTCCTCCTTTCGCTCGGCTCCGGCAGCCGGGCTCGCGCAGGCGCACCGGTCTTCTTAGCCGCCATTTTGTGTCCGGAGCGGCTGTGGAGCGATTAAACCGCGAGCTGGTGCTGGGCGCTGGCGGCGGCCGCTAGCGGTGGGGCGGCAGCAACAGGAGCTCCGCACGGCCCGAGCGGGGCGGGGCCCGGGGCAGCAAGGGCGTCCCGGAGGCGCCTCCGGGGCAGGTAAGTAGCGCGGGGGGTTTGCAGTCGCTTTCTCCGGCCTCTAGGTGTCACGATGGGGCTCGGGCTGGGACCCGCCGCGGCGCCGCCGATGGGGAGCGGGGCTTTGTCTCCCTCTACCGTCCCCATCGCCCCGATGCCGGCCTGGTACTGCCGCCCATCGGCCTGTCGGCGCAGCGCCTCTGTCGAAACCAGGCCGGGCCTGGATAAACAGGCAAGAAGCGCAGCCGCGGGGAACGGCCTTGCCCAGCTCGCCGCCTCCGCCACGGCCTGCAGCACCGAGCCGATTTTTTTCCTTGGGCGCCATTATGGAAACTGCCAGCCCGGGCGCTCCCACCCCACCTAAAATCAGCGCCCGAAGTACCCCCCACACCCCCCTTAATCCCTGAACGGGACCGTCAGATCCAGCCGCTCTGCCCCCCGTCCCTGATTCGCAGCCCCATCCCGCCGTCTCCCGCCTCTTCGGTTTTCGCTGTCCCACCCGATCGCCTCCGCCCCACCTCGCTTCCCGCCAGGCTTCGCCTCCGGTTTCCCTTTCCTCCGCCTCCGCCCCGCGTCGCGGTTTCCTCGTTAGGTCCCGGCTGGCCGTCCCCGCCCCCGTCCGCGTCCTTACCCCGCGGCTCCCGTCCGTCCGCCCCGCTGGCCGTCCCCGCTCGCCCGTTCCCGCCGGCCGCCGCCTCGCTGTGCGCGCTGCGGAGTGAGAGGCGCTGCGAGCGCAAGACCGGGACTCGAGCTCCCTCTTGCAAGGCAGGCTGCGCTGCAGCGCCATGCAGCTCAGGCGAGCGCCAGGCGGGGACGCCCGAGCCCGCTCGCCTGCCTGTCCGCCCGGGAATAATAGTCTCGCTCTGGGATTTCGCTTTTCTGTATCCCGGGCTGAGGAGGGGCCTCCTTGGGAGTTAGAATGTTGTCAGATACCGGGGGGGGGGAGGCGGCTCTTCAGTTCTCTCTTATTCATTCGCCAAATTGTTCACTGACTTTGGGTGACAACTCTTCTCTAAGACGAGGGTGCCATCTGTTCTCCCTCCCCCCTCCCCATTATTCTTATTTAGATAATACTTTATTCTTCCTTTCGGCATTTTTGCAAAATTGGGCGGGCTGTGGGTTTTTTTCTTTGACCGCCCTCATGCTATAAACCTATGAAAGCTTTTGGTTGGTGGGGGGGCTCTTCTAAGGGAGAGAGGTCTGTTATTCCTTCCATTCCAGATCCTGTTGTAGGCCCCTCGACTTTTATTTTGTTTCAAGTGAGCAGATCTAAGCCAATGAGGCATTCCGAGTTTTTTTTTAATTTCCTGCTTTACAGTAGTGTACCTTTCTTTTAGAATGGGTGTAGTGACAGTTCAGAAGAGAGCATGTGTCAGCCACCTTTGTAGCCACTTAGGAGGCTTATTAAGTGTACATCTCCGAAGCAGGCTAGGCCAAGGTGTGAGAGAGTCAGCTTTCTAAAGCCATCCTGGTTAATCCTAGTAGATCATCAGTAATTAAACTTTTCTGTGTACTGGACCACCTCAGTGAGATTTCTTGCCCTGAAATGGGAGGACAGCTGTCAAAGAGTTAAAAGTGGTATGGGTTTTTTTTTTTGACCTTTCAGTCTACATGCAAGAGAGCTGAAATCCTGAACTCTTGGTGTTGTGTACTACCCTAGAATGAACTGCTCAGTTTTATAGCAGTGAGAGTTCTAATAGAATTATAAACCCATGTTACTTTGAATGTATTCTTCTACCCCATTGTTGGTACAGTGACTTGATATGGTCTATTCTGTGGTTTGTCAGTGGCCACTGTTGCTGTTTTCCCATAAGGGTAAAAATTATACCTGTTGTGTGGAAACCGTAATAGGTTCTCCTGTAGAATGGATGGCCCCTTGGTCTCTTCCAGCTCTACATTTCTATGATTCTATGATTTATAGAATGTAACCAGGGTTCAAATCCCTGGTGGCTGCAGAAATCCAACTGGCTGATCTTGGGCAAGTCATGAAGTCAAGGGCACCCCCCCCCCAAACAAATTCTGCCAAGAAGGCCCCATGATATGGTTGCCATAAGTCAGAAGCAAGCTGGAGGCACACAACAATAACAACAAATACAGTAGTGCTCTTCTAAATAGTCATTTAAATTTGATCACTTAAAGCTGAAGCCCCTTGTGTTAAAAATTACAGTTCTGAAATAGTACTCATTTGTGGTCTGTTCTCTCTGCCACCATTAAATTATGATTACTCACTAAATAACCACATTAACCGTTGGTTTTGTGTTAGGCTCTGTTACTACTTTTAACCTTCTTTCCTGCCATGAAAACAGGTGGTTGTCATGTGCCTCATGCGTTACTCTTCTGCAGGCTTTGGAAAAGTAGTGAACTGTACAGAAGAGTGTAAGAAAGCAAACAGAATTTTAAAGTAGCTCAGCCCAGATTGCTTTTATATATATTTGCTGCTGTGATAGTATTAGAAAAGCAAAAGTTAAATCACTTCTACATTGAAACTGGTGGAATTTAACTGGACATTGTAGTTCTGTTGATTTTTGTGGTGCTTAATTTTGACTAAGCTTTGTCAAATTATCTCCAGTTATCAGAGGGACTGCAGTGGTTTTCGCTTAGGAGAGTATTGTGAAATATTGTGTATTGTCAATTGTTTGTCCCACATCAGTTTTTACTGCGCTTGCAAACTGCACCTGTGTAACTTCTTGAATTTTGAGCTCTGAGTTTGTATAACCTTACAGTTTCTTGAATGGTCCTGTGTTTCGGCTGAGTGTATTAACCATGGCTTTAAGGTAGATACCTATCTAGCCTTTGTTTTTAAACATCCTGATATGTCTACTATCAATTTGTACATCTGTTATAATTATGTTGGTTGCATAGTACTGCTAAGGACAGGAGGTACCCTCGCTGCTTTTGATGAAATTAGTGTATTTTATGAAATAATCTGAATAATTGAGTCAAGAGGAGGAGTTTGGAAATTGGTTTGTACAGAACCTGTCTTGATCTTCAAGTCAGATTAAATCTTGTACTTATAATTTAAAAGATTTTTTTTAACATGTAAATCTCTTGTACCTAAAGAATGACTTTCTGTTTATGCATCTCATCTTTCTTATTGTATGTTGTGTAGGCCACTGCAAGCCAGCACAATTTGAGGCCATGTCAAGGTAATTTTAAGGTTAATATTTAAGATGGGCTATTTAGAGTAACCTCAAGTAGTTTATTTAACGCTATAATTACAATCATGATTGCATAATGTGATGTATAGCATCTGCTATAATAATTTTAGGACAATTCTACAAGCTTCTCGGCATCATAACTGGGGGCAATTGTTACCCTGATTTATGGGGGTCCCATGAGGGACACCTAAATGCACTCCAAATAATATAAATTGGGGAAATTAACAAAGAGCACAAGCTAGCACTACGAGAGGCAGGGCAACACAGCGAGATCTTTTATCCAATGTCCACAGGGTCAGGCCGAGTCAAGGAGCAAATAGAAGTAAAATAGTAATTGTTATTTTTTATTAAAATACAGCCAAACAAGTATATGCAACACACTCACACAGAGATTCTATAGAAATAAAGGTTGGAGTTGGATAGAGGGATTTTTGAGGCGATAGTTGTTTCGGAAATACTACATCTGTCCTGAAGCCTGAGAAGTCTGAAGAGAAAGTCCATGGAAATGGAAGTTGTCAGCACAAGGTGCTGAGGGGAAGGCTCACCGAACGAAGTGACAACAAGGTGGGATGGAAGTCAAGAGCGATCCAATGAGGCGCTCAAAGTCAGGGGTTCTTATAGGGGAAAATGTGGCCGTAGGCTAGTCCGTTCTCAGGGAAGACAATAGGTTTCGGGCTGGAGACAAAGCCTCCGAAAGATCAGAATTTTACATAATTGAGTTAAGGCCAAATTGTCAATAGAGTAGCCAGTATGCAAAAGCGGAGTGCTTGACAGTTGAGTATTTGGCTAGCCAAGCCGCCTGCTCGGGGCAGGGAGTTCTTTGTAAGTTGCGTGCATACATAATGTGGTACTTGCCTTGAGGTCTCCTAAAGTGGCGATCTGGCTATTTCTGGCCTGCCTGTATTTGTTTGGAATATTTCAGCGATTAGCAGCTGTGCCTGGGTGCGTGCTTGTCCGGGGGACTCGCGAGCACGTAGAGAGGAGTAGGTAAGGAAGACTGAATTATTGATATCAAAAGGATATCTAATATCCCACAAGTCCGGGCTAGAAACTTCAGTAACACAGTTAAAAACACACAGGGATTGTTCAAGGCAAGGTTTCTGTATTTAGTTTTTTCATTGATAAACCTGAGGGACACGGCTGCTGCATGCACACATGTTGAGAGAGGCAGGTTTTTTTTATAGTGGTCAGAGTGACAACTTTGGATGTCTCCATTTAGCTGTAAAACACACAGGGTAAATCAGTTTCAGACTAACACATCTCAAAGGTTGTTATAAAGTTAAACAACTATTTTGAGGAAGGAAAAGTGAGATACAAGTTTAGTCTCATAATTTCTACTCTGACACAGGGCTGCTGTTTGCAATAATTGTTTGACAAAAGATCAAAGTCATATTCCAAATAAAACAAACAAATTCAGTAAGTTTGTATCCAGCAGAGCTGATTTTACATAAGGTATGGTTGGTATATTCTGGGAACTTGTAGGCATGTCTCAGATGAGGATCTTATGGAAACTTTGATTAAACAAGTTTGTGGAGAGTTTAGCTGTAGGCAGCAAGTAATATATTTCTGTACATCTCTGGTGATCATGTGAATTGTGTCAGTGACCATATTACTTCCCTAATGCAGTTTGGTGTAATTAGTGCTAGCAAAAACAACTTGATATGTAATCTTGCCATACATGTACTTGGGAGTACTCCATGGAACTGTCTTCTGAGTAGACCTGGGTAAGGCTGGCTGGGAAGAACATAGAAAGATGCCTTATTTTCCTCTCTAATTCAGTACTGTACTCCAGTTGGCAGGAGGTTTCCAGAGTTTTAGACCAAGATCTGTCCCATCCCATTACTTGACTCCTTATCTTAACTAGAATTGGCAGGAATTGATTCCGAGACCTTAAATCCTTAATAGCATGTGCACTGAAACTGAGTTGTAAATCCTTATGTGGCATTTGGTTCCAGTTGAATAAGGATACCTTTGGAATTCTCACTGGTGTGAAAGCATTGCTCTGTCTGTGAATCTTAGTTTTGTTCAAGCAATAACATTTATCTCAACAAATTAACCTCCTAAAATTTTCTTCTCCAGAGTTGTGCCTTTCCTGTTTCAAAGTGTGACTAACTGCATTTTGTCATCTACATTGACATTATCACTTGCTGCTGGCTCAAGCAGCAAGATCTCAAGTATCAGCATTTTATGTTTTTGTTCAGTTTTTTTGTGATTGTAGTTTGTTTTTCTGCTGAGATTGGTGAGAGAAAGTTAGAGATGGAAATTGTGAATTCAGTGAATCCACTATTTGGGAATAAGGTAAATTTAGAACCTAAGACAGTTCTCTCTCTCCTTTTGCTGAATTTGCAACAGGGGGAGTTCTTGCACATAAACCTCCAGAGCTGCCACCTACTAAGTCAGACCGGTGTTCCAGTTGGCCAAGTATTATTTAATCTCACTGGCATGGCTTCACAGGTTCTCAGGAGGATATTACAGGCCCAGTCTTTGGTGCATATAACAAAGAATGTGCCCTTGCAGTGTAGCAACTCCCAACTACCCTTCATGTTTCGTACAACTTGCTGTTACAATTCCTAGATCTGTTTGAGGCTTTCTGGTAAGTAGAAGAGCTCACAAGTCCAAATGGATTGGGTTTCTGTACCTAGTAGAAATAGAATGATAGAAACAGATGGAAGCCTTAGTGAGAGGAACCAAATTCAGGAAAGATTGAAATCGAGAGATTGAATTCTCCTCATCACCCCTAATTCAAAAATAGAATCATATGCCATAGTTGGAAATGCCATCTTCTATTTTGTGTGCTAATTGGATTCAATGAAGTCACCTTGATACCTTATTGACTTTAATATCACATGGAAGTATTCACATCAGAAAGTTTCCACAAAATTGCACTTGATGTCTCATCCAGCTTCTGACAGATGAGAGTCAGCATCACTTTTACTTTTGGCCATAGCTGACTGATAATGTAAGACCTTTTTGTAAACCTGTTTTGAAAGCTAGGGGAGGTGGAGATTTGGGTCTTTAGGATGCTTGACTGAGAAGCGCTGTTCCTTGAAATCACAGTACATCTTACTTCATTGAAAGCAAAGAACCACATCAGTGAAATCTTCCAGTGTGTCTTTTATGGGAGGAAAACCCTCATACTCGGAATTATATTTAGGAGCACAATTTCCTTTTCTTCCAGGACTTGGTAGTGATTCACCATTGATTCTCAACAGGGAATGGAGAGACTAAAGATAATTCCTGCCCAGGATTTCACCAGCTTTGTCTAAAATATTCTTAGAGAGATTTCATACATATCTGTGTAGTGGTCACATTTATAAAATGATGCCTCTCATCACTTACAAAGCTGCTGTTGTATCATTGTCATAATTTTCCTGAGTTGTTCGTAGTTCTGGGACTCAGGGCATCTTAGAAAAATTAAAACAGATGTAGATAATTTCCTCAGAACATACAAAATTAAATATAATTAAATTGTCGGTAGAGTTGGTATAGCACATTAATAAAAGCCCTTTAAGAGCCAGTATGATGGATAGATTTAAATGTTGGACTCTGGAAAGCAGGGTTCAAATCCCCACTCATTAATAGAAACCCACTGGGTGACCTTGGGCAAGTGGCATTTACCCTCAGAGAACAGCCATAGCAAACTGCCTCTGAACAAATCTTGCCAAGAACTTCCCATGACAGAGTCACCTTAGGATCACTATAAGTCAGAAATAACTTGAAGGCACACAATAACAATACAAAAAATGCTTTAGCAATAAGCAGTCAGTTGCCAATGACCTGCTGAAAAAAAAATAACCTGCTACTTGAAGAACGCTGTTGATGAGACCAGTCTAGCTTTTCTAAGAAGGAAGTTCGGAACCTGGGAGCAGCCAGGTACTTGTGAAGTTAGTACAACTGAGAGAAGAATCTCTCCTGGACCCAAGCCATATAGGGCTTTATAGGCCATAAACATTATATTGAATTGTGCTCAGAAATGGACTGACAACCAGCATATCAAGCCATAGAAGCTTGTGGTCCTGGTTGCTTATTCTCTTAATATTTTTGTTATATTTTATTATGTAGTCAAATGATTGCAGTGCTGGAATGATGTTCTTGTCACCCTATGGGAGCCAAGAACTATGGGCACCAGACCTACTTTCCTTCTCACAGATTGGAATGGCAATTTTTTGCCCCGTTATACAGCCCTGCTTTCCCCCTTTAAAAGCAAAAACCAAAAAAACCTTTTTGTTTTTTTTTACCAAAAAAACATAAAAGCTTTTTCTTTTCCGTTGTTACTCAGAATGATTTACTGATCTGAGGTAGCATGTTACGACCTGATTAGTACTAATGGAAAGTACTCTACTGAGTCAAAATTTATAGAAATAAAGGATATTCTTTATTAAAAATAACAAACAGGGAAAGGTATTGGGTGTCATAAGTATATCCAAGCAATACAGAAGTTCAAAGGATGCTTATTCAAGTTTCATATAGCTTAACCTAGTATTCAGATACAGAACTTTCATACATAAACAGACCTTTGGCTTCCCTTTTGCTCAAAGGCTTAATTCTCAAATCAGGATCACACCTTCCGACCCAACTCAAAATAGTTTGGGTTCTCCTCTGTGTAGACCTCTGAGAAACCAACCACTCTTATTCAGATACACACCCCCGGCTGACTGAAAGGTTCTATCCTAAATCTCTCTCTCTTTCTTTCTCTCTCTCTCTCTCTCTCATGGAATTATCACTGAAGGAATCTGAAAAATCCAAGTCACTGTGCCCATCCCTCTCACTAATGGGCTGGGTTTCTGTCACACAGAAGCGCTTTGGTTATCTGGCAACCTGTTGCTGGGGCTGCCATGCCAGTCAAGTTAGCCACACCCTCAGGCTCCATCAAAAGAACACACACTTGCTGCTGAAAAACAAGGTGCTCCAAGCCTAAGATTCCAGACAGCTGCTACTTTCTCTTTTTCTTCGTGGTCTCTGTGCCTCACACATTGGGATCTTCGCGCATGCGCGGTAGCGTTCGGAAGATTCTAGAACTAAGCGGCTTGGCGGGAACCCCTCCCCCCTGCTTGTACTGAGCATGCCCAACCACCAAGCCAACGGTCTCTCCTCAGTTCTTTTTCGTCCACCGGCGTGTTCGCAGCGTACGGAAGGTTCTCTTACCTAGCGGCTATTTCTTGGCGTTTTTTCTCTCGTCGTTCCCTAATTGTGGACTTTTCTTGTGTGTTTCTTGGACTTTCTTCTTTGAACTCCTCTTCTTGTTGGACTTCCTTGTGTAAGTTTGTCTTCTTCTTATGTCTGAGCTGTTTAACAACTGCGTGTCGTGTGGCCAGAAGGTCGCCCTCTCAGATGGGCACTCCGAGTGCCTTTTTTGCCTTGGGGAGGCCCATAACGTCATGGCCTTCTCTGTCTGCAGAGAATTCACGGCCCAAACTTTGAGGAACAGATGTCAAGGCTCAAATCCCATTGTTGGGAAGAATCCTTAAAAATCAAGGAACAGGCAGATGAGAATACTGCTCTCTATACGGCCATGACTTCCCGCTCTTCTTCAACCATCGACCATCGACCACACCCTTGTCAGTATTGACGGCTGTGATACTGATGGTACCGGTACCGGGCTCAGTACCGCCTTCTCTGCCTCCAGTCTCTGCTCTACCCTGCATTCCAAAGCTTCAGCGGACGCCGGTTACTTCTGCGTCGGGGGATGCCCCAGCGGGCTCACAAGTGGCAAAGTCATCTAAAGCCCTTACCGCTGCCTAACGGAAGCAGCCTTCTTGCCTTGATCCTGGTAAGGGCAAGAAGAAGAAGCGGAAGGAGAAGTGGAGCTCGCTTTCTCCGCGACGAACCTGCCCAGCGACACCTCCTCCGACACAGCCTTTGGAGGACGTCGTTGAGGAAGAGGGCCCACCGGATATATCTGTGGCGCGTGATGATGATTCTCAGCTCCAGGTATACGGAACACCTCCCGATGGCTCTTCTGTACCTTCGGATCCGCCTGTGTTGACGGCACCAACCATGCCGCTCAGTCACCCACTACATGGGATGGACTGCCCAGATATTTCCTTGGTCACGCCGAGGACTCCGTCTCATCATTGAGCACCTTCCTGTGAACGCACTCGCCGAAGTGCGGCGCACTCTCCGGGCCGAACTGACAGACATCGATCCCCGTAGTGGTGGGAGGCCACCTCTGATTGTGGCAGATCTCGGCCTAGACTTGATTTGCCTTTCTCATCTGCGTCATGCATCGCCAGGTATGGACACGAACACCTGTGGCGTGAACAACCAGGATCCTACCATTCCTACTCCCCCGCTTATCGGGATAGGTACCATGCTGACATATGCCATTGGTCCCCATACCGTCGTCGGTCCCGGTCACCATCGTCAGGTTCCCGATATTATTCTTGGTACCACCGCTCACCTTCACGTTCCTGGTCGAGATCTCCATACTATAGGAGATCCAAGGACCGTTCGCCACACTACCAGCCTGTGTCGCCACCTCCTCAGGTCATGGCTACCATCTCGCCCTGTTTCGGAGGCACCTCCAGCTCAGCACTCGATCTTGGCTCTGACCTCTACCCAGGCCATTCAGCATCCGCTTCCCACTGTGCTGCCAATCTCTGCCGGTACCGTCTTCGCTGCCACCGACGGTTACCGCCCCTCCAATGGCCGTGTCTTTGCCGGCTCAGCCACCTCCGGCTTGGACGTCGCCTTCCCACTCCTCTCATTCTTACGAGTCCGACTCTGACTCTGGCGACTCAACTCCAGACTCTCATGTATCTCCGCCACTGGCTTTTGGGGAGCCTTCACCCGACTCAGTGCCTGAGGACGTTAAACAGCTTTCTGACGTCCTTCTTCGTATGGCAAATGCTCTCAGATTCGATGTTTCTGGCCCAGCTCCGATGGTGCAGGATCCCGTGTTCCACTATGTGGACACCCACCCTCTATCTGCGGCACCGATACCGTTCCTGCTGGTCCTGCAGGAGATATTGAAACACCCTTGGGCTCAGTTGGCATCTTTGCAGCTGATACCTCATCATCTCGAGCATCTCTACAGGACCCAGAAGAAGGATGTTGACTTCTTGTTTAATTACCCTGTGCTGAATTCCATCATCGTCGAGTCTTCTCAGACCAAAGGCGGCACATGCCACCCTGCATGGTCGGGACGGCCGTCATTTGGACTCCTTCGGGAGACGCTTTTATTCCGCCTCCTCCCTCATTGCGAGGATTTCAAACATGCAGGCCTGCCTCGCCGCATACCAACGTAACATCTGGGACAGATTTTACCCTCTGCTGGCCCACCTCCCGGATGATCACCAGACAAGCGCTATCCAGTTTTACTACAAGTCAGTAGCGCTGTCCAACCAGCAAATTCTGTCCTCGTGGCACACGGTCAAGGGAGCGGCCCAGGTGAAGGTGGGCGCTGTCACCCTTCGTTGTTTCACCTGGCAAAGATCTGCAGGCCTCCAGGAGGACAGCAGGAAGCAAATTGAGGACCTGCCATTTGATGGGCATGGCCTCTTTCACTCTACCACTGACGACGTGATGGACCACCTTGTGAAAGCA
The DNA here is from genome assembly GCA_948474755.1 of Ctenosaura bakeri. Taxonomy (NCBI): domain Eukaryota; kingdom Metazoa; phylum Chordata; class Lepidosauria; order Squamata; family Iguanidae; genus Ctenosaura; species Ctenosaura bakeri. The sequence continues at coordinate 251,679 of CAOLHI010001910.1, forward strand.
CACCTGACGGCGAAATGGATGGGGATCCACCAAACGCCGCAGTCCCGTTGCAGGTTCACTTCCCGGTCTTCCTGGCGCTGCTCTTCTTATACCTACCAGTCCTGTTCTCTGCATCAGGCATCAACTCGGTCCTCAGTACTGTCCTCTGCCCAGAGACTTCTATGAAGACGCCAGCCTTTTTCAAAGAAGTCTTCATCCACAATGAAGTCGAGGTTTTGACTTTCCTCACAGGTCGCCACCACATCCACTCTTCAGCCTGCCCACCAACTTCGTCGATCACCCGTATTTGGCCCAGCATCTTTCCGAATGGCGTCACATCATGATGGACTCTTGGGTCCTCTCCAGTGTTCATCTTGATTACACCATTGAATTTCAAAATATACCACCTCAAGGTGTCCATTATTCCACCCCAGCCAACTCGGCTTTGTTAGAAGAGATCCAGTCCCTACTGCAGAAAGGAACCATAGAACAGCTCCTGTCCTCGGCCAGTACCACCGGCTTCTTCTCCCGTTACTTTATGGTACCGAAATCGGACAGTACCTTGCAACTAATTCTGGACCTCGGGGGAGTGCACTCCTACATCCTCCCCAAAAAGTTCAAGATGGTCACCTTGTCTTCCATCCTGCCTTTCCTGCGACATCGGGACTGGTTCGCCTCTATCAACCTACGAGATACCTACTTTCATATTGCAATTCGACCCCAACACAGGAGGTACCTGCGATTCGCGGTCGACGGCACCTGTTACCAGTACAAGGTGCTACCGTTTGGACTGTCCACCGTGCCCAGGGTCTTTACCAGATGCATGGCCCCGGTGGTATCGCACCTCTGCACGAAGCACGTTATGGTATACCCTTACCTCGATGACTGGCTGTTGGTGGTGTCCCACAAGCAGAAGCTGTACAAGGACATTCATCTCACGCTATTTCTTCTGTCCCACCTTGACCTCAGGGTAAACCCGAAGAAGTTGCACCTCGAACCATCCAGGGTCCTGAACTTCATCGGAGCTGCCCTCGACTTGGTTCCAGCCAAGACCTTCTTCCTCTAAAGTGAGCTCACACTCTGCGCCGAGCTGTTACCACTGTCTTCTGCGCCCCTGTGGTCTCGAAGAGGTGTATCCAGCAACTCCTTGGCTACATGGCGGCGGCGACGTTGGTCACCTACCTCTCCCGCCTTCGCACCTGTCTGCTCCAGCATTGATTCATCAGGGTCTTCGACCCTCTCCTGGACGACCAGGGCCTCCTACTGCAGATCCCTCAACAGATGCACTGCTCCCTTCTCTGGTGGCTCTCCTTCCAACACCTCATGTTGGGAATGCCGTTCCTAAACCCGCGCCCTCGTGTCATGGTGACAACGGACGCCTTCCTCTATGGGTGGGGAGTGCATTGCGGCGACCTCAGGGTACAGGGACACTGGGTTGGCCCAGAGACTCACCTGCACATCAGTGCCCTGGAGCTCCTTGCCATCCTAAAGGCGCTGCGAGCATTCCACAACCTGGTCGTCGGCCGCACAGTGCAGATCCTCTTGGACAACGCAACGACCGTCTGCTACGTGAACAGGCAAGGAGGTACACGGTCTACCACCCTCCTCAACATAGCCCTTTGTCTTGGGGACTGGTGCGTGCCGCTCTGAGTTCACCCTGTCACTGTTCACCTGGCGGGCCGGGAAAACACCACAGTGGATACCCTCAGCAGGGACACTTCGTGCTACCACAAGTGGTCCATCTCCGACACCGCATTTTGGGTGGTAGTAGCCCGATGGGGCAAACCGTCCATCGACCTCTTCACCACCAGCCGGAACAAGAAGTGTCCCCGGTACTGCTCAAGAGCCGGCCTCGGTCGGGGCTCTCTCGGCGACGCTTTTCAGTTCCAATGGGACAACAGTCTCCTGTACACGTTTCCGCCGTTCCCTCTCCTGGGCTGAGTGATCACCAAGATGCTTGCGGATCGTGCCAACACCATCCTCATAGCTCCGTATTGGCCAAGGCAGCACTGGTTCAGGCCCTTCTTCGAGGCCGCTAGATGCTGACTTCTCAAGTTTCGGACGATACCGGACCTCCTTTCACACTCTGATGGTCTCGTGCTGCATCCAGACCTAACACTCCTGTCTCTCCACGTGTGGAGGATAATCCCTTAGATGTTCCAGCTGTATAGGATGTCCTCACCGCAACCAGGAAGGAATCTACCCGTCGTCTTTACCGTTACAAGTGGCAGAGGTTCGTTGCCTTTGCAGATGCCCATCGCGAACCGGTATCGCCGGTTGCCCTTCCTACTGTGTTGCACTTCCTCCTGCACCTTTGGGAACAAGGACTGGCTTTTCCATCTCTGAGAATCTACCTCACAGCTATTGTCGCCTACCAGCCACGTGGTTCCTCTTTGGCAGCGCTTTTCAAGGACGCTACTCTCAAACAGTTCCTGAAAGGATTGCACCATCTTTACCCACCGGTGTCGCCACCGCTTCCGCCATGGTCGCTGTCCTTGGTCCTATCCCAGCTGACGTGACCGCCTTTCAAGCCTATGGCTACTGCTGATGACAGACTCTTGACCATGAAGACTGCTTTCTTCATGGCTGTCACCTCAGCCAGGCGAGCAAGTGAGTTGTCAGCGCTACGGTCCGATGAGCCTTTCTTGGTCTTTCATCAGGACAAGGTCCTTTGACCAGACATCTCCTTTCTATGCAAGGTTGTTTCCGACTTCCATCTTAACCAAGACGTCATCCTTCCTACTTTCTATCCTGACCCAACTACACGTCTGGAGCGATCTCTCTACTCGCTCGATGCCCATCGGGCGCTAGCCTTTTACACTCATCAGACTTCCTCTTTTCGGCAGACTCCCCACCTGTTCATTTGTTATGGTGGTCGTCGAAAGGGCCATAAGTTATCCACCCAGAGATTCTCCAAATGGGTGGCTCAGACCATTCTGCTGGCGTATGAACTGGCCAAACAGCCTCCGTCAGCTTTGCTCCATGCCCACTTCACTAGAGCCATGGCCTCTTCAGCAGCTCTCCTTCGAGGGGTGGACCTGCAGGAGCTGTGTCATGTGGCTACCTGGTCACGACCTTTAACCTTTGTGCACCACTACCACTTGGACTGCCGGGCTCAACGAGATGCCCACTTTGACCAGGCGCTGTTGTCTTCCATACTCTAGGACCTGACCCACCATCCACTGGTAAGCTACACAATCTCCCAGTGTGTGAGGCACAGAGACCATGAAGAAGAAGAAGAGGTTGCTTACCTGTAACTGTGGTTCTTCGAGTGGTCATCTGTGCCCTCACACACCCCCACCCAGCCATCCCCTCTTCAGGTCCTGCTTTGGCGGACTCTAGAACTGAGGAGAGACCGTTGGCTTGGCGGTTGGGCATGCTCAGTACGAGCAGGGGGGAGGAGTTCCTGCCAATCCGCTTAGCTCTAGAATCTTCCAAACACTACCGTGCATGCGCGAAGATCCCAATGTGTGAGGGCACAGATGACCACTCGAAGAACCACAGTTACAAGTAAGCAACCTGTTCTTTCTCCTCCTAATGAAACAGTATGACCTTTCTTCATTTGTCCATGATCTGTAGCAGTGCGTATAAGTGCATATCTGTAGCATATACAGTGCCAATCTTGGATATATTTGTCAGGCACATCAGAGAAAAATAACTGGGCAAAAGGAGGTATGTTTGTTTTGTATAGCTGCTGTTTACGAGCTTTGTTAACCACAAAATCCAAATTTGAAATCCCTACAAACTTGTGCCAGAGTTCTGCCATGCAAAACTTGCATTTCCCCAAAACTGAATAACAGTTATCTCAAACCAGGATTCCTAGGTAGTATTCAAAAATTCAGTATTGTCTCATTCACTCAGAAACTTTGCCAGTTTTGCAGCACCCTCAGAACGGCATAACTGATGTACCCAGCATGCAGTGCTATATTAATCACTGGAAATTTGACATTGTCTAATTCACTCAAAAATTTTACCAGAGTTTTTGGAATTCATCTGTGGCACAAACCCTTTTGTTGGCCACTCATTCCCCTAAAACTATGGAACTGGCCGACCTAGTGTGAGGCCATAGTGAGTATCAGGAAGATTAAATTGTGTCCCTATAAGCTTTTACATGTTTTCTTTCTTAATGTCATTTTTGTGTCCCTTTATTCTCTTGTATGGATTGTCCAGTTTGTCCTGTATACTTGAACACATATTTGCAGACATTAAACTGTCCAACATAAAAGCTGATGTAGAAGACAGGACACTGAAATACCACTATAACAACTAGCCTGTGCCTGCTGTCTCTTAGATTTGGTCCACCCCCTGGGAGTCTGTGCCCTTGCCTTTATTTTCCAGTTCACTCCTCACACATTATACTTTTCAACTTGTTTCAAATCCTAATGATGCCAAATTTAGCTGCTGAAAATACTGGTTTACCTGTGAGTGTGGTGGGTGTATGTATCTGATGCATTTATCTATGTTTTTGTGAATGTCTTCATCAATGTGGGGTTTTTTTTTCAATTTTTAGAAGTATTTCTGTTTCATGTCTAGTAAAAATTTGTAATTGTTGCATCTATATTTGTATTTTCAGTTAGATCCAGCATACTTTTATACTTGTGGTAGACTAGCACTAAGAAAACTAAAGATATGAAATCATGCATCTAGAAATAATTAGATGTCATTCAGTTAAGAGAGCACTGCAAAGCACAGGTTCATGCTGCAAAGTGATTATAAAACTTTGACATAGAGCATTAGGAGGTCTGCATATAGGAGTTGATACTTAACAAACTTTGCACAGTCCATATTTCAGAAATGGAAATTGTGTGGCTCTCCAGGTATTATTCAACTGCATCTCCTACCATCTCTTAACCTCAGCTGTGCTAGCAGAGTTTGTCGGCTATTGTCCAATAATATCTGGAGGGTCATGTGACACACATACATACTTGCACTTAGTATAGCAAAACATCTTCCTTCCCCTGCGCCTCCACACGTACATTCTGCTGTTGTTAGTAAGGTTTCAGTATGGGCTGCTTTTTTATGTGTTGTGGTTATTGGTTATAAACCCTGAATATTTAGTGCTTGTTGTTCTACCCTCCGGTATAGTCATCATTTCTGAACTGCGGGGTAACCTACAAGATGTTCCCTTGAAGTTAACTGTGCACACATAAAAGAATAACCAAAACTCTGTTGGCTTTTGTTGTTGTTTTGTTGTTTTGACTTTATCAGGTTGGGAAAGATGCAGGATGGGAACAGACGTGAGAGAAAATTATGTTTTAGCCAGTTGAAAGGAGTGATGAAAATTGCTTTTTGATTAACTGAATTGCATTCTGTGCAAAGCATCGCTGCTGGATTTCTGTGTTGTTCCTAGGCTTGAATGCTTTATATATTGGTCAAGAGCCATGTTTGAGTTCTTTATTCAAAGGACCAAACAGAATAACTTTTTTAGTGAGTCTCTTCTTGACTTGGTTAATCAATTACATATTTATACAAATTTTAAAACATGTGAAGAAAACATAAAGATCCAAACCATGTCAGGGAAAGGAGTGGGAAAAGGAGTGGATAGGCATGGTGGCCCTATACTTTCTTTCTCTTACCCATCTCCATTCATGGGTATGGAGGGTGGCACTGGGAGAGGGTTTGTGGTACTGAGAAATTGGAGTGCAAGCCATCCTTATTTGGCCAAGTTACAGATGGTGGAGAAGGAGGAGGAAGACCAGAGGCAGGTATTTAAGGGGTTGTGTGGCCTGATCGGAGCCACAAAGAGCGAAGGTTCTCACGGAAGCACTTGAGGTGTGGGGGTTGATTACCACAAATAATCAAATCCATGCAAGCTAAACCTACAAATTTAGAGGGTCAACTGTACTTTTAAGATTATGTTCTATCTGCAGTTTCTTGTATTAAAATATATTTTTAAATGCTGCCTTGTTTATTGTAGACACATTTTCAGTCACTCAAACTGTTTTTAATCAATATAGCCTACTAATTGAGTAAATATTGCTCCCCAGTTTCTCAAGAAGTCAAGAACAACAGAACAAACCTGGTGCAAAAAAGTGAAGTATAGCCTATGTATGCAGTGACTTCATTTACAGCTAGAAACTAAAAATCCAATTCATGTGGTTGCTAAAAGTCACAGAATTTTAAAAATTAGCAATATGCACTAGAGGTATTGGAACTCTTTTTTATGCTAGAAAAAGATTTCAGAATGACGCAATAGTTGTTTAAATTGTCTTCTTACTCTTTCCTCAGAAATCATTTTAAGTTCTATGCAAAAGGTATGGAATAGACAAGTATCAATCTAGAGACAAGATACAAAAGAGAAGTTTAAGGGGATAAAGATTCTTAATGATTCACCTGCTGTTGGTAAGAGGTTGTTGTGTTCAATTTTTTTAAGAAGAAAAAAATCATTGTTATTTCTACAGTCTTAGTTACAAGATGTTTTCGTTGAAATATTAAGGGGGCTTGTGCTTGCCCTCATTTAAGCCTCAACTGGAGAATCCAAACTCACTGGCTGAAAATACTTTGCATCAGGCAATGAGAGTGTTGTCTTCCTCCTTATGCAGACACATTAATTGATCAAATAAGATAAAGAATGATTGATCGTGTTTAGGCAGGAGAAAGTATTTTTGGCTCACATCAGTAGATGTAATGTTGTTATTATTGAGAATCAAAACCAGCCTTCACACTGCTAACCATGTGATTAGTTTCTGGGCAAGGAGACCGTTAGAGATCTAGGGAAAATATCTTGTTTAGCACATGAGCTTATATCACACTTTTCACTGACATGCGAGGGTATAATTTTCAAGATGGACCTTTGCTGACAGAAAACAGCTCTCTGCTCACTCGCATAAGACTGTAGACAAGGCCGCGAAGAAGCATCATGCCGAGGAAGAAGAATGTGAAGCATCAGGCCTCAGTACAACCTTTCATACTGATGACAGCTGTTTCCTCGATTGAACAGGAAGCAGAGGTTGTCAAAGTGTGTCGGAACCTACTCCGCCACCTTCCGCACCAGCCACCCAGGTGGAGACCCAGTTTTCGGGTCCACATTCTCCAGCTGCCTCCCTGAGGAAATAAGGGTGCATGTCACACACACCCCATTCCAGGTCGAGAGCGTAGAGATCCTCGGGACCGATCTTCCCACAGGAGAGACAGACTACTTCATCCTCGGAGCTGGGACCAAACCTATGAGTGCCAGTACCACCCTACAGCGAGCCTCTGGGAAGACTCTCCCTTCACCTCTGTGGGAAGACCTCTGTGTCCTACAGATGCAGAAGAGAGCACCTGTGGAGGGAGCCTCCCTGGTCATATTACTTGTACTCTCCAGCATACCGTGATTGGTACTATCTGGATGTCTGTTACTGGTCTCTGCCTCAGGAATTCTCTCAATACTAGTCTGGGTCCAGGTCACACTCAAAGTCTCCCTGTCAGCACACATCCCAACGACGGTCCTGATCTCCTCAACCCTGCTTGTGAACGCCTCAGTGAAGGCCTGATGCAGATACTCAATGTTCATTTGTGGTTCCACTGTTGCCATCACCATCTTGAATGTCACCACCTCTGGTGATCCCATCTAGGTCATCATCTCTTCAACGGGTAGACTGGCCTCAGCCTCAGGTCTCCCGTGCTGTGTCCCCCCTCCTTGGACTACAGCCACAATGTCAAGACCGCTGTCATTAACAGTTCATGTGTTGGTACCGACCATCGCTCCAGCTCTAGTATCAATTTCTTCTGAGCTACTGACAATATACTCAGCCTAAGTCTACATCAGAGGAATACCATTCAGACACCATGTCTCCCAAGTCGTGTCCACAACTCATGATTCTCTTCCAAATGCATTTGGTGAGCCTGTGCCTGATTCTGCACCAGAAGATGTCAAACAGTTCACTGATATCATGCTCAAGATAGCTAAAGCCATTGATCTTAATGTCTTTACTCCTCCTGCTCTGGCCCAAGACCCAGTCTTTCATTTTGTGGACACTCAGGCCCTGCTGCTGCAACTATACCGCTCTTCCCAGCCCTGCAGAAGATTATAAAACAGCTGTGGTCGCAGCCAGCCTTGCTTCTACCTCCACTTAGAATCATAGAATCACAGAATTGGAAGAGACCCCAGAAGCCATTGAGTCCAACCCCATTCTTATGTAGGAACACGCATCAAAGCACTCCCGGCAGATGGCCATCCAGCCTTAGCTTAAAAACCTCCAAAGAAGGAGACTCCACCACATTCCGAGGCAGCATATTCCACTTCCGGTCAGCTCTTACCATCAAGAAGTTCTTCCCGAGGTTCAAGTGGAATCTCCTTTCCTGCAGTTTGAATCCATTGCTCCTTGTCCTAGTCTCTGGAGCAGTAGAGAACAAGCCTGCTCCCTCCTCAACATGACATCCCGTCAAATATTTAAACACTACTATCATGTCCCCTCTTAACCTTCTCTTCTGCAGACTAAACATACCCAGCACCCTAAGGCATTCTTCACGGGGCATGGCTTCCAGACCCTTCACCATTTTGCTCACGCTCCTCTGGACACGTTCCAGCTTGTTGACATCCTTCTTGAATTAAGGGCCCTTTCCTCACGAGGAGAGGGAATCGCTCTGTGCCATTACCTATGGCTTCTTCTGGGGTCCAAAGCAATGCGGACTGTCCCTGAAGCGCTTCCACAGGGCTCCTCCTTGGTCTAGGGTGAATTGGAACAGTGTGAGGTCTGTAGATCTGCACTGCTACCACTTCCAAAATGGCGGCTTCCGGCTTCCAAAATGGCAGCTTCCGGTTGGTCATGGATCCTGATCAACTGCTGACGCTCACCATGCCTAAAGCCCACCCTTTGCAGATCGCAGGTTCGCATTGATGCGCACCTGCGAATCTGCACAAGGGAGCAGGAATGCAATGGCACGTTCCAGGAAAATAAAGACCTGTTTTTTGCAGTCTTTAGAAAACACTCTGGAGGACCACTTGGGGTCGTTTTGGAGTGGACTGAGGTGCGTATCTCCAGTAAGTAGTCCACTCTTAGTCCGCTCCAAGGTGCAGACGACCTCCATGAGAGGATGCACTGCCCCATTCCAATTGCCTGATGCGGAAAGGGCCAAGGTGCCCAGAACTGGTCACAGTATTCCAAATGAGGCCTAACCAATGCAGAATAGAGTGGTACCATTACCTCCCTCGATCTAGACACCGTACTTCTATTGATGCAACCAAGAATCGCTTTCTTGGCTGCCGCATCACACTGCTGACTCATGTTCAGCTTGCTATCTACCAAGACTCCTAGATCCTTTTCACACGTAGTGCTATCCAGCCACACGTTCCCCATCCTATACTTGTGACTTTCATTTTTTCTGCCCAAGTGCAGGACCCTGCATTTCTCTCTGTTGAAATTCATTTTGTTAGCTTTGGCCCAGCTCTCCAATCTGTCAAGGTCGTATTGAAATTTGATCCTATCCTCTGGCGTGTTAGCAACCCCTCCCAGTTTGGTACCATCTGCAAATTTGATCAGCATGCCCTTCATCCAATCATTGATGAAGATATTGAATAGCACTGGGCCCAGGACAGAACCCTGTGGCACTCCATTAATCACTTCTCTCCAGGAGGAAAAGCAGCCATTCGTGATCACCCTTTGGGTTCGGTCAGTCAACCAATTACAAATCTGACTAACAGTAGCTCTGTCCAGCCCACATTTTACTAGCTTCTTTGCAAGAATGTCATGGGGAACTTTGTCAAAGGCCTTACTGGAGTCAAGATATGCTACATCTACAACATTCTCTTCATGTATCAAGCTTGTAACCCTGTCATAACAAGAGATAAGATTAGTCTGGCATGACGTATTTCTGAGAAATCCATTCTGACTTTTAGTGATTATGGCATTGCTTTCTAAGTAATTACAAACTGATTGTTTAATGATTTGCTCTAGGATCTTTCCTGGAATTGATGGCAGGCTTACTGGGCGATAATTATTAAGGTCCTCTTTTTTTCCCTTCTTGAAGATGGGGACATTTACCCTCCACCAGAACAGACTTCTGTTCTCCAAGAGTTCTGAAATAATTATTGCAAGTGGTTCAGAAATTACTTCAACAGCTAGAAAACCTACATGAGATGCAACACAAAGATGTCTCTTATCATTAATCATGCTCAATTCCATCAAGATGAAGGGTGGCAAGAAGGTGCATACCACTCAACCTGATAAAGAAGGGAGATGTCTCGACATACTCAGTTGTTGTTTCTATTCTACTGCCTCACTGCTAAATATGAGTACCTAATACCCAAGTGTGTATGGCTGCATACCAGCACTGGCTATGGGACAGAATTCTGCCACTCATCTTATTCCTCCCATACAAGCACAAGTGCCACCCTGAAGCCCTAGCCCTCTCTATACAGCAAATTCAATCCACTTGCCATTCAATGGAGTGTGGTGCTGTGGTTATGGCAGGCTCAGCAGCCTTATGATATTATGCTTGGCTCTTCTCCACAGACCTCTCCAAGGACTCCAAGGATGGCTCTGTGGATCAACTCATGAAGGCCAGGTTGACAACCAAGAAGATGGGGCTCAGAAGTCAGCAGCAACACTGCAGGCCTCATTCCTACCAGCCATCATGAAAAGGCACTCTGACTTCCTCATATCGCTCCTGGTCATCTCAGCATCCATCCCAGACCTCTTCTGTTCAATCATCTGGTCACCGTTCATTTAAACAACATTAGTTCTTCTTCATGTTCTCTGTGCCTTCACACACTAGGAGCTTTCGCGCCTGCGCGGTAGCGTTCAGAAGATTCTAGAGCTTAGTAGCTTGGTGGGAACCCCTCCCCCATGCCGTTACTGCGCATGGTCCTCCTGCCGAGCAACGGTCACTCCTCAGTTCTTTCTCGTCCACCATCGCGAACGGAAGATTCTTAGCTGGTTGGATTGCTTTTCGGATCATTTGCTTGGATTTCGGACTCTAACTTGGTAATTCGGCTTTCTCTTCTCCGTCTTCTTTGGCTTCTGACCGTTTTTCGACTTCTTTTCTTCTCCGTTCTATGTCTGCACTCTTTAAAAAGTGCACGTCCTGTGGGCGGAAAGTCGCCCCCGCTGACAAACATTCGGAGTGCCTTTTCTGTTTGGGCGGGACCCATAACACCAGGTCTTGCCCAATTTGCTGCGAGTTCACCTCCCAGACCCTTCGGAACCGGTCGTCGCGACTTGAGTCGTTTTGCTGGGAGCAGTCACTAAGGGCGAGGGAGGAAACACCGCGTGCAGGGATGTCTGAGACTCCAAGGGCGACTTCGTCTTCAACGGTATCGGCGGCTGCCATACCATCCACCTCGTCGGTACCGGGTACCGGGCTCGGTACCGACACCAAGAACGCCCATCTCAGCGCTTCCTTGGATCCCCAAGCTGTCTGTGGAGTCTAAGACATCAGAGGGGACCCCCGCGGCTGTGAAGGCCTCTGAGTCATCCAGGCCACCGACCGCGGCGCAAAAGAAGCGTCCTGCTCCGGACAGCGGGAAGGAGAAGGAGAAGGAGAAAAAGAAGAAGAGAAAGGAGAATAGGCGCTCCCCACCTAGGGTGGCATGCCCTCCAACACCACCTCCGACACAGCTCCCTGAAGACCTGGGGGAGCTATCAGAACCGGAGGAGATCCTGGAGGTATCCGAAGAGGAGCAAGACGTGGAGGTCTTGCCCTCCGAGCAACTGCCCGTCCTGACGGTGGTAGAGCCCCTACAGAGTCACCACGCTTCGGTGGACCGAGGGGACGAGGTGATGGAGCATCATCAGCCTTCGTCCAGGTGCCGTTCAGCCTCAGGCAGAAGCGTCTCCCGCTCTCCAGGGCGGAGAGTCAGGCTGCCATCACCACAGCGTCGGGAGGTGTGCGACGACCCACACCCACGCCACTCCACTGACTCCCACTACACTTCGGCTTCATATATCACCAGGTCTGCGCAGGAGCCTGAGTGGAAGGAGTACCCGGCAGAATACCGCTCCCATTCTCCATCTTATAGGGACCGGTACCATCACGACGCCAGACATTGGGTACCCTACAGGAAATCTCGCTCCCCAGCCAGGAGATCTCGCTCTCTGGCCAGGCGTGACCGTCGGTATGAGCGCTCCCGCAGCCGCTCCCCTTCTCCCCGATATCAGAGATCCAGGGAGCCCTTGCCATATTACCATGCCGTCTCTTCCCCTCCAAGGGTCACGTCGACCGCCACATGCCCTGTTGAGTCCACCGCAACACGACCGGCTAAGGTGACCACGACGGTGACTCAAGCGACCAGGAGGGTGCAGTCTCAGTCGTCCCTATCACTTCGGCAACGACCCGGATCTCCACGATAATGGCGACCAACTCTGCTGCGCCGGCCCCAGCAACTGCGACCCCATCGGTACCAGCCTGATGATCTCCTCGGCACACGTCCGCAGACCGTTCCCCTAACGGTTCCCCCGACGCCGTCCTCCCAATCCTATGACTCGGAGACGGAGTTGGAAGACCTGACACCGGCATCGCATGAGTCGCCACCATTAGAGGTTTGGGGAACCCATACCAGAATCGACACCGGAGGACGTTCAACAGTTCTCCGCCATACTCCTCTTCATGGCAGCCACCCTTGCCCTGAAGGTTGCAGAACCGGAGCCGGAGGAGGAAGACCCGGTGTTTGACCACGTGGAAGCTCGGCAGCCGACCACCGCTCCACTTTCCGTACTCCCCAAGCTGCTGAAGGATGTCAAGCAGCCCTGGACCAAACTGGCGTCTGCCCAGCCGATACCGCAGCGACTGGAGCATCTGTACCGGACTCAGAAGGAGAAGGCGGACTTCCTCTTCAGCCATCCGGTACCGAACTCTATAGTGGTGGAGTCAGCCCAGGTTAAGGGAGGGTCGGAAGCTGGACACCTTTGGGAGGAGGTTTTACTCTGCCTCCTCCCTCAACATCAGTATGTCCAACACGCAGGCTTGCCTCGCGGCTTACCTGCGTAACATCTTGGACTGCTTTGCCCCCCTCTTGGCCAGCCTCCCGGAGGAGAACCGACAGACCGCCTGCCAGCTCTATAACGAGGCCATGGCGATCGCCAATCAACAAATCCTTTCCTCGAAACATGCCGTGGAGGTTGCTTCGAGGGTGATGGTTGGCTCGGTCGTGCTCCGGTGCCATGCGTGGCTGCGGTCGTCTGGCCTGCAGGAGGACAGCTGGAAGCGGATCGAGGATCTTCCCTTCAACGGCCAGGGGTTCTTTAACTCCGCGACCAACGAGACCATGGACTCCATCGTTAAGGCCCGACTAACGGCCAAGAAGATGGAAATCAACCAACCTTCCCAGGTCCTTCGGTCCTCCGGCTCACACCAATCCTGGAGAAGATCCTCGGTCTCCTCCTTCCAGCAGAGGTCCACTCAGTCGGCCCACTCTCGACCATCGACTGTCTCCTCGGCTCGGAGAACCTTCGGACATCGCCTGGTGTCATCGTCGAAGAAGTCTTCCTCCGAGGGGAAGTCTAGGTTTTGACCTCCTTCGCAGGTCGCCACCACATCCAAGTTTCAGCCTGCCAGCAGCTTTTCAAGATCAACCGAGCCGCGCAAGACACCTCGCGGAGTGGCGTCGCGTCACCACAGACTCTTGGGTACTTTCCATCGTCCGTCTTGGCTACGCCATAGAGTTTCAAGATATTCCACCGCGAGGCGTCTACTACTACACCCCGACCAGCTCGGTCCTGCTGGAAGAGATCCAGTCCTTACTCCAAAAAGGGACGGTCGAGTGGCTTCCGTCTTCAGCCCACAACACCGGCTTCTTCTCCCGGTACTTCACGGTACCGAAGGCCGACAGAACTCTGCGGCCCATCCTGGACCTCAGAGGAGTGAACGAATACATCCGCCCCAAAAGGTTCAAGATGGTCACGCTGTCCTCGATCCTGCCTTTCCTTTGTCGAGGGAACTGGTTTGCCTCCATCGATGTCCGGGGTGCTTACTTCCACATCGCCATTCACCCACAGCACAGACGGTACCTCCGGTTCGCGGTCAACGGCACCTGTTACCAGTACAAGGTGCTACCATTTGGCCTATCCACCGCGCCAAGGGTCTTCACCAAATGCATGGCCCCGGTGGTATCATACCTGCGGACGAAGAGCATCTCCATCTATCCCTACCTGGACGATTGGCTGTTGGTGGCGTCCTGCAAACAGAAACTATATGACGACATCCATCGGACTTTGACTCCCCTGACCCGCCTGGGCCTCCAGGTCAACCCGAAGAAGTCCCACCTCGAGCCGGCGAGGGTGCTCGACTTCATCGGGGCCACACTGGACTCAGTATCGGCCAGGGCCTACCTACCGATGGACAGGGCACAGACGCTACGGCGAGCCGCGTTGGCAGCTTACAATGCTCCGACGATGTCAGCCAGGAGAATCCAACAGCTCCTCGGCTACATGGCTTCCACCACCGCTGTGACCTATCTCTCCAGGCTGCGTGCAAGACCTCTTCAGCGCTGGTTTGTCCGAGCCTTCAACCCGCTGCGGGATGACCAGCGACTGCGCCTGCAACTGCCGCCTCTGGTCCGCCCTTTCCTGCTATGGTGGCAGTCCTACGACAACCTCCTATTGGTTATGCCTTTCAGGGAGGCGGCTCCACAGGTCACGGTAATGATGGACATGTCCCTCCGCAGCTGGGGAGCTCACTGCGACGAGCTCAGAGTCCGGGACCGGTGGAGCGACCAAGAGACCGTCCTCCACATCAATGCTCTCGAGCTTCTCGCCATCTGGAAGGCTCTGAGGGCGTTTCGTCATCTCGTGACAGGCCGAACGGTGCTGATCCTGACGGACAACACGACGGCAGTCTGCTACGTCAACAGGCAAGGAGGGACTCATTCAACCACCCTCCTCGACATCGCCCTCGATCTTTGGAACTGGTGCATTCCCTTACGGATCCATCCAGTGGCTGTTCACCTGGCCAGGCAGGAGAACACTATGGCAGACGCCCTCAGCAGGGACACCTCTTCCCACCACGAGTAGTCCCTGTCCGACAGGGTGTTCCAGATGATCCGAGTCCGCTGGGGCGAACCGACGATCGACCTCTTCGCAACCAGCAAGAACACGAAGTGCCGTTGGTACTGTTCCAGGGCTGGTCATGATCGAAGGTCCATGGGTGATGCCTTCCAGTTCCACATGGAATGGGGGACTGCTGTCGCGTTTCCCCCATTCCCCATCCTCGGTTGGGTGATATTGAAGGTCCTCACCGACCGAGCGGACGTCTTCGTGGCCCCGTACTGGCCGAGGCAGGACTGGTTCGCTCCCCTGCTCCAGGCAGCGTGCGACCGACTTCTCAGGCTCCTGTCGACGCCGGACCTGTTGTCCCACTCAGACGGCCTCGTACTCCACCCAGACCTGCCGCTCTTGGCCTTCCATGCCTGGAGGATATCGCCATAGCCGACCGCATCATCGGCAACATTTTGACAGCTGTCAGGAAGGAGTTGAAGCGCCGCAACTACCACTACAAGTGGCGACCCTTCGTGGCCTTTGCTGAGGAAAGGAGGGAGCTGGTATCACTTGTAAGCCTGCCTACCATGCTCCGTTTCCTTTTGCACCTTCGACAGGAGGACCTAACCTTCCCATCCTTGAGGGTGTACCTCGCCGCGATCGTGGCATACCAACCGCCCCACTCCCCGTCGGCAGCTCTCTTTCGAGACGGTGCCATCAAGCAGTTCCTGAAGGGTCTGCAGCACCTGTACCCACCGGTATTGCCGCCGCTACCGCCGCGTCCCTATCTCTGGTGCTATTGCAGCTGACGAGACCGCCCTTCGAGCCTATGGCGACTGCTGGCGACAGGCTTGCTTACGTTGAAGACTGCCTTTCTGGTGGCCGTCACCACGGCCAGGCGCGCAGGGGAGCTGACAGCTTTACGGTCTGACAAACCATATCTCGTCTTTCACAGAGACAAGGTCATTCTCTGACCGGACATTTCTTTTTTACCGAAGATGGTGTCCAACTTCCATATCAGCCAGGACATCATCCTGTCAACCTTCTTCCTGAACCCGACGACTCCATTGGAGCGGTCCCTTCACTCCTTGGATGTTCGTCGGGCCTTGGCATTTTACACGGACAGGACTGCCCCCTTCAGACAGACTCCGCACCTTTTTGTGTGTTACAGCAGGCGTCGAAGGGGCCACAAGGTATCCACCCAGCGCTTCTCCAAGTGGGTGGTACAGACTATACAGCTGGCGTACGAGCTCACTAGGAAGCCTCCACCAGCCCTCTTTCTGTCCCATTCCACCAGGGCCGTGGCAACATCTGCTGCCCTCCTGTGAGGAGTTGACTTGCATGAACTCTGCCGTGTGGGGACCTGGTGTCAGCCATCGACCTTCGTGCGCCACTACAGGCTCGACTGCCGGTCACATAGGGATGCTTAGTTTGGACGTGAGGTGCTTTCTTCTGTTCTCTAGGACCTGACCCACCATCCAACCAGTAAGCTACAGTCTCCTAGTGTGTGAAGGCACAGAGACCACGAAGAAGAAGAACAGGTTGCTTACCTGTAACTGTAGTTCTTCGAGTGGTCATCTGTGCCCTCACACACACCCACCCTGCCTTCCCCTCTCTTTCAGGTCCCTGTGTTACTACGGCAGACTACAGAACTGAGGAGTGACCGTTGCTCGGCGGGAGGAGCATGCGCAGTACCAGCATGGGGGAGGGGTTCCTGCCAAGCTACTAAGCTCTAGAATCTTCCGAACGCTACCGCGCAGGCGCGAAAGCTCCTAGTGTGTGAGGGCACAGATGACCACTCGAAGAACTACAGTTACAGATAAGCAACCTGTTCTTATCCTCAGGAAGTCATCATCTGCTTCAAAATCTCAGTTTTGACTTCTCCCACAGGTTGCTACTGGTACCATCCTTCTGTCTATCCAGCCTAATTCCGTCAAGGGCACCAGACATATCCTGCCACTGTTCCATCTAGTGGGACATAACCTCAGGTACCTGGTTGCTTAGCATCATCCATCTGGGCTACACCATCGAGTTCTTAAGTACTCACCCTCTTACCTCCAAATCCCATCCTTCTAGAGGAAATCAAAAACCTGCTGCAAAAGGGTGCCATGGAGAAATTGCATCCTTGTTCCAAGATAACAGGATTATTCTTCCAAAAAGGGATGAAGGCCTTTCGCGCAATGTCAGCCATTACATCCATCCTTACAAGTTCAAGATGGTGATGTTGACCTCCATTTCCTCAGGAAAGATAACTGGTTTTCCTCCTTAGAACTTCAGGATGCTTACTTTCACATCTCCATACACCTGCAGCATAGGAAGTACCTTTGTTTTTCTGTCAGGGATAACCTGTACCGATACAAGAGTATGCTGTTTGAGCTATCCATGGCTCCCAGAGTGTTTACAAGTGCATAGTAGTGGTCATATCCTATCTCAGGATCATAACCGATTCATATCTAGATGACTGCCTACTAGTGGTGACGTGTAAGATGAAACTATATTGAGACATCCATTTTTCACTGTCCTCCACAACCTAAGTCCCAGACCCTGGACTTCATAGGTACAATTCTTGATTCTACGGTGGCGAGAGTGTTTTTCCCACTCCAGAGGGCGCAGGCGCTCTGTGCTGCTGTACTTGAGGTTCTTGATAGGACATTGAGAGAATGTACTTGAGAATCCAATGACTTCTAGGTCTCATGGCCGCTACAACTGCTGTAACCTGTTAATGTCTCACCCTCTCCAACGTTCCTCCAACATTTTAACATTCTTTGGGACAACCAGCATATGAGGCCAGAAAGAGGGAAAGCACACAAGTCTGCCCCACCAGCTCCCCCCAACATGTTAGGAAAATGTAGGTCAGTAAGTTTGACCACTATAATGGAAATCATAAGAAAAGTAGAGGCTGGTGGATGAAACCATCAGTCTTAAATGCATTTCGGAAGTAGCCTTCAAGTGGTCTCTAGAAGGTTCAAAATAGTCTTATTCACTTGTGGAAGGCTTACCTGATCTGGTGATTTCACTTCCCATGTGAATAATATTAATTTTGAGTGAAAGCTTTGCTGACACATGTTGAAGTGCTTTTTCTTTTTTTTCTTCTATTTTTTAAGGTTCAGGAACCTATACCCTGTTCTTTCCATTTTATGCAATGCCTCCGGTATCAGATTTTCTATTTAATCAGGAACACTTTTACTCTGTTAACTGAGGCCATTGAAACTAAGCAGGTTAGTCTTCTAGTGTCTTGTACTTAATATATAGGTATATAAAACTGTGACACCTCTGAATCTCCTTTGCCTTCTGGATTCCTGCAGGGTGAGGCAATTGGACTAGATTTCTCTTGGGAGTATCTTTCTGCTCTATGATTCTAAGATTCTTATTCTTCATTGTCTGTAGAAAAGATTGGCTCACTGCTGTGTTGTCAGTATTAGAATAAGAGGCAAGAATATCTTATATAGATTTATTTGCAGGACATCCACAATACATTAAAATAACTCTTCACTCAAATGCCAGTTCAAATGACTTAAAAAGAACCCTCAAAAATGTCTTAGAAATGTTGACCCAAAATTGAAGATTGTAAACATAAATAAAGACTTTGGAATCTTACCTGGACCTCTTCCTGGATGCCAGTTTGCTTCTATTTACTCTTGCTATTGCACTAAACTGTTCTTTGTGTGTGTGTGCATATATGAGAGAGACGTTTCTCCTTGGCCTGCCTTCTTGACCTCTTTGCTTGCTTGTTTTTGCCTATGATCAATAATGTATTATATAGAGAGCATATGATTTGTTTTCTCTTTCCCTTTGATTCACCCCTTTGGAAATCTCTGAGAATGGCATGGAGTGGTAGTTGATTTCTGTGCAGCTCTTTCCTTTCATTAGACAGGAAGGGGTGGTAAAATGAGAGGGGAGCTCTTGGGGTCCTGTAGGGAGGCACTGCTCTTAAGCATTGTGGTGTCACATTAGTGACCCCTGGTGGCTAGATCCTCTCAGTGCAAATAACACTGCTAGATTGGGGTAACTGGACAGATTCCACCTCTAAAATGTTTGTTTGCTAAGCAGGTAAAATAGCAAAAATGCATTTACTGAATGCAGTGTTAATTAGATGGAATGCAGTGTTAACTAGATTGGTAAGGCTATCTGTCTTCCAATTGTGTGTGTGTAATTGTGCTTTCATTTGATGTAAGAAAGCTATGTGTAGTTTCTAGCTTGATCCACTCTGTGTGTGTGTGTGTGTGTGTGTGTGTGCAATTTTGCCAGTCTCATGGAGTCCAGAGACAGCTTTTCTGGGATGAGCACATTTCCAGAATCTCTGAAGGGCCACAAACAGCAGGGTGGTTGGAATGGTATATTTATACATCCATGCCTTGTCCTTGTCCATAGACCTCATGCCTACCCCCTAGGTAGGTATTCAGAAAAAAGCATAAAATGTATGTGTCCTTGTAGCTCATTAATATATTCAAAGTTCAGCTCATTAATCTACCTCAAATTCTGCCTCAGAAATAAACTGGAATTATTTTTCACAATCTGGGTATACATCTAGAGTTTATAAAGAATTCTGTTTTTCCCCATATTATCCTGAAATACTGCTTGAGATGAAAGCATTGTTTATACATTCATTTTATCTCTATATAGGGTGTGCATTACACACCATATATATATATAGATATACAGACATAGAATTTCATGTCTCTTAAAATTGTTAATTATTCTGCGGCAAAAGCAGTCTGTCATATTGGTCTGATGAAATTGTCAAAGGCGTGGAAATCTCTCCCATTGGTTCTTTTCAGGTTCTAAGATGTCTTCCTAAACAGAGCCTTTCTTTCTCTCCCTCTCCCTTTTTTTCTGTTTCCCAACAGAAAAGTGACATGGAAGGTGAAGCAGTTGAGGCTATTGGTGAAGAGTCTGAAACTTTTATTAAGGGCAAAGAAAGGAAGACCTATCAAAGGCGCCGGGAAGGTGGGCAGGAGGAGGATGCTTGCCCAATGCCACCCAACCAGGCAGATGGAACTGAAGTAGTACAAGATGTAAATACTGGTGTCCAGATGGTTATGATGGAACAGCTAGATCCAACACTGCTTCAGATGAAGACGGAGGTCATGGAGGGTACCGTGCAACAGGAAGCTGAGACTACTGTAGATGACACACAGATAATAACCTTGCAGGTTGTAAATATGGAAGAGCAGCCTATAAACCTTGGTGAACTCCAGCTTGTCCAGGTGCCTGTTCCTGTGTCTGTACCTGTTGCTACCACTTCAGTGGAAGAACTTCAGGGGGCTTATGAAAATGAGGTTTCCAAAGGAGGCCTCCAGGAGGCAGAGCCCATGATCTGCCACACTCTTCCTTTGCCAGAAGGCTTCCAGGTAGTAAAAGTTGGGGCAAATGGTGAGGTGGAGACTCTGGAACAAGGTGAACTTCAGCCCCAGGAGGACCCTAATTGGCAGAAGGATCCAGACTATCAGCCACCAGCCAAAAAGACAAAGAAAACCAAAAAAAGCAAGCTCCGTTACACTGAAGAGGGGAAAGATGTGGATGTGTCAGTTTATGATTTTGAAGAGGAGCAGCAGGAGGGCTTGCTGTCAGAGGTTAATGCAGAGAAGGTGGTGGGAAATATGAAGCCCCCCAAGCCAACAAAAATTAAAAAGAAAGGTATGTAGAGCTTTGGATTTCAGGAGTTGGGGCATCTTTAAGATCTATGCTAAATGTTAATTCCTGCTGTACTCCTTTCTTAGGCAAACAGCCTTGCTGGTCTAAAAACATGGGCATGCTTGAGAAAGGTGGTTTAATTTTTCCTAGTGCCTAGACTGGACCACTGACATCAGGAAAGAGTTTCTGATGTTGCTGCGCTCTAACGTGCAGATACAAGGGTGGTCGGTGACTTTGTGAAGTAAAATTTGGGGCCAGGAAGCTGTAAGATTGGCTCACTATACAGACTGGAGGAGTTGCCTTCCATTATATTGTATAGCTTGGGTAATAATAACTGGTATAAATGGTCAAGTGAATTAATGTCTATTCCTTCACTTTCTCTGGTATGGTGTATTTTGCTCCCCCACCCTTGGTGATATGTGTGGGATGGGAGAATAAATTAAAATACCGTGTTAGACTGGCTTATTTTTCTGGTGCTCCTAGCCATGTGGTTGCCTGTTTAGAGGAGCTGTCATATTTAGACTGCTGAAGGGTCTTATTTTTTGGACAGGGGTGAAAAAGACATTCCAGTGTGAACTGTGCAGTTATACCTGCCCACGTCGTTCAAACCTGGACCGTCATATGAAAAGCCACACTGATGAGAGGCCACACAAGTGCCACCTTTGTGGCAGAGCTTTCCGAACAGTTACGCTGCTGAGAAACCACCTCAATACTCATACAGGTACCGTGTATGACTTCTATTCACCCATAAGCGTAGTTCTTGGCAAGTGCCTTGGTGTGACTATTAATTGGAGGAGACACCTTTAAAGTTTATCGCCCTTTATGAGCTACCACCAATCCCAGAGTCTATCATTTGTGAAGTCTGTGTTTGATTCTCTTGATAAGTCTGCAAATTGTTGCAAAAGGATTTGAATGATTTTCTTTTTGGATGAGTCTTATTTCTTAAATGAAACACTAGGGGTAGAGCTGCAGACAGCAGAGGCTAATAAGTATGCAGATGAAATTAACTCCAAGGGAAGAGACATAATCTTTTTTAAACTTCTGCAGTATCCCCAACAGCTTTTTGCAGCTTCCATGTTGTGACAATTCCTTTTATCTATGGGGTCTAGAAACCTGGTTGATAGGTATATGTAGAACTAGTAAATTTTTCATTGCTGCTAACAAGTCGTCTTGTCCCCAACAAGATTTAAGGAAGTAGAAGTTTCATAAAAATGGTGTACTTCAAAAAAGAAGAAGATGACCTTCCTATTCCTTCTGTGTGGGATCATCACATCCTTAATAAGTAAAGGGTGTTCCTTTACTGTTAGCAAGCAATAAGAAAATTCTCTCTTAATTATACATATCATATTTAGTTTTTTCAGACATTGGAGTTCTTTGAGCTGGTATTTGGAATTTTTCTTGGGATTTTTTATGATTCAAGCTTCCAAGAGAGATTTTGTTAGTGGTTATCAACTGCTCGCTAATTTGATAGTTCTTAAATGTGAATTGTCTGTGGGATTGTTCAGGTACTCGTCCTCACAAGTGTCCTGACTGTGACATGGCCTTTGTGACAAGTGGTGAGTTAGTTCGGCATCGTCGCTATAAACATACCCATGAGAAGCCATTCAAGTGTTCCATGTGTGACTATGCCAGCGTGGAGGTATGTTTTGACTCTGTTCTTGTTTTTAACCATGTTTGACTTTCTTATTAGGTCCTCTGAAATTACACAAAAATTAAATTTTTAATTAATTAAAAATGTAAATGACACTATTGGCCATTCAAACTATCTTGCATGTAGGTGGTTGTATAGAACAGAGAGAAATTAGTTTGGAAGGGGAGAAAGAACATCCAAAAGTTCTCCTAGCCTTTGCACATTTTTGTTGCAATTGGTGATTCTTGATGGGTTTCCAGAAGCTGTCTGGCTGTGAGCCAAAATACCAAGATTTGTCAACAAGTACACCAGCTACCAGAAACTGGAAAGAGAAAGCTGGAAAGAGATCAGTGTTTCTTTGAAACACTTCTTTGGCACCATTGCAATGATCCAAAGAAGTGTGCCACTGATTCAGGATGTTTAGGGGAACTAGAGACTTCAATGTGGCAGTTTATCCTCAGTTTTCTCAATGTCACAAAGCAGAGATGGTAAAGATTGTTTTATAAAGCAGGGAGTTTAACCATGATACTTAATTCAGAAATGTGTTTTATACTGTTTATAGTACATGACATTAACAAATTTGGACACTGAATATTTTCAATTTCCCATCTTCACACCCATCTTCTTTTCATTTATGTAGCTATCATGCTACTGCACCCTGTTCCTGCCTCAACTCATCACATTCTAAGGCATTTCTCTTCTGAATATAAATCTTCGCAACTATTGTTTAATAATGGATGGAAATTGCAAAAGCAGTTGGAGTTTTAGTGCAGGAGATCTGCTTTTCACAGTGAAAAGTGACATTGGGTAGATACAGGTGTTCTTGGCATCCGAGCAAGTATTTCAGCCCTTCGTGGCTAGAAATTCACTGCAGAACTATCTTTGTGTAGCTAACCCTAACTTGTTATTCTTGGGTTTTTAGGTCAGCAAGTTGAAGCGCCACATTCGCTCTCACACTGGAGAGCGTCCGTTCCAGTGCAGCTTGTGTAGCTATGCCAGCAGAGATACTTACAAACTGAAGAGGCACATGAGGACCCATTCTGGTATGGACTAAGCTCTGGTCAAGGTGGCATGTGCTGGTGATTCTTTTCATGTTGCTCTTTTGACATGAAAAACTTTGCAGTTTCTGGAAAGGATGGATGGCTTCTAAATTATTGTTTAATTGATTTTGGTTAAAGCATGCCTGGACAAGAGTTGCTTCTCTGATCAGTACTGTAAGAATTGGGATACTGTAAGAAATGGGATGTTGTGAAATGTGTAGTGTCATCTAGCTAACTGCCTTGGGTCCCAATCTCAAGAGAAAGGCGGTTTAGAAATACAACGAAATAAATAATAAAAAGCTGATGTTCTCTGACAGCAACTTCAGAGAGCTGTGTGGGTAATGGCAATTCTTTTGATTAGGGGAAAGAAGGGGAGGTACATTGACAATCAACTAAACAGAACCCCAGTTGTACTTGCTTTACAGCAGTTGGGGGATTTTGGTCTTTTGCCTAAATCCTCTTTATCCCATCTGTTGGCTCTGATGGGGGATAGTCTTTGCCAAGTCTCCTCCCCCACTTCTTATCTTTGTTTTTTCAGACAATTGAGGCTCTTGAGCATAACTGTCTTTTTCCCCTCTTCTACAAGGCGAGAAACCCTATGAGTGTTACATTTGCCATGCTCGGTTCACCCAGAGTGGGACTATGAAGATGCACATCTTACAGAAGCACACAGAGAATGTGGCCAAGTTTCACTGCCCTCACTGTGACACTGTTATTGCACGGAAGAGTGACTTAGGTTAGTGCATTGTGGTTTGAGGAGGAAAATGAATTGATAGAATAGAGCAAAGATGTAAAGTTAAGGTGGTTATCACTGTTAGCTACTTTTTTGGGAGACAACCTAGGAACCATATGGACTAAAACATGCAAATCTTAGTTATTGTATTATATCTTAGTGTCTGATCATCATTCTACATAATCATGAGAGTTGCAGATATGTTAAAGTGCAGGTTGTCTCAGTGTGTCTCAAGAGTCATGCTAGCTACAAAACTGTACAGATCCATCTATAATAGTAGTGTTAATTCTTTGTCTCAGCATGTCCTAAAGAAGACTCAGAAGAAACAACAACAGAACAAATAAGGAATACTTGGAATCTAGGATGCTGGGGACTAGAATGTTTAGCAAAGCAGGTCAAAAATTTGGCTACTTATCTTTGTGTTAAAATAATATTTAGGAAATAAGGTTGAGTGCTTCAGCATATTCCACAAGCTGTGTGACAAAACCAAAGCATTCCATGTTTCTTTTACCAGGTGTCCATTTGAGGAAGCAGCATTCCTACATTGAGCAGGGCAAGAAATGTCGTTATTGTGATGCTGTATTCCATGAGAGGTATGCACTCATCCAGCATCAGAAATCTCACAAGAATGAGAAGCGCTTCAAGTGTGACCAGTGTGACTATGCATGTCGACAGGTGAGGAAATAGAGTGAAAAGGGTTGATTATACAGAATCATTAAATATTGTGCCCTAGAAGACTGCTGAGGCCTTTTCCCCTTTACAATGATTACTTGTTCTTTCCCTCATTCTAGGAGCGGCACATGATTATGCACAAGCGAACCCACACTGGAGAAAAGCCTTACGCTTGTAGCCATTGTGATAAAACCTTCCGTCAGAAGCAGCTGCTTGACATGCACTTCAAGCGCTACCATGACCCAAACTTTGTTCCAGCTGCCTTTGTCTGCTCCAAATGTGGCAAAACATTCACACGCCGTGTAAGTTAAATTTTAGGTTTGTAGTATTGTTGTACAACAACAATTAAAAAAAAGATCACAATGGAAGTTGCTGATCCACGTGATTACAGCAGCCAGAATGGTTTACGTGAAAAGATGGAAACAAGAAGAAATACTTGGAATGGATGAGTGGTTAATTAAACTATATGACTTAATAGCAATGGACAAATTAACCACTATATTAACAGAAAATTCAATAGAACAATTTAAAGAAGATTGGGAACAAATTTTACCAACATTTGAAGCTAAACGGGGGAACTTAGCCCAAGGGGGATAAAAGAATAAGTGGTGCTATCAGTGGAAATTTCTAAGGAGATTGGGTAACAGAATATTGTGATAAAAGGTCCGGATGAATAGAAAGATTAAATTACATATACTGGTGGAAAGATGCAGTGAAAATAATATAGGTGTCGTACTACAGTTAAAATAGTTGAGAAAAGGAAAATTACGAATATAATTTAAAGAGAGAGAGACCACTCAACGAAAGTGAAAGTACTCGGGAGAAGGTAGACGACCTTGAGTTGGGAAGCAAACCATGGTAAAATAGATTTAAGAAAACTATAAGTAGGTAGAGTTCTAGCGAAAGAGTTGTATATGCTGATTTATCTTTGGTAAATACTAACTATGGAATTACCAGTGCGTACAGGAAAAGAGAATAAGGGAAGGAATTTTAGGAGGAAATAATTATGTAATCGAATACTCCGGAGTTACTTAAAATAAGATATGAGGAGCTAAGTGATAATAGGAGGAAATGAGAAATTATATAAGAAGGTCCCAGAAGTAATGATCTTCTAAGGCTATACAGATTTATATGCTTCCTTTATGGATTTTCTAGGTTAAGCTTTATTTTTTGGAAAGGTTTGTTATCTGTGGCTTTATATAGATAGTTTATGTTGTTATTGCATTGACTGAATAAAAAAGATTTGAAAACTAAATTTTAGGCTTGTAGGATGTGCTCTGTTTCAGTGGAACCCTGAAATCTAATCTGGAGTGAGATGAAAAATAGTAGCTCAGTAATACAGATGGCCACTAACAAGGAAGAGGATACCACCTGAGCACATGTTCAGTATGTGTTATCACTACTGTCACCGAGGTCACAAGTACTTCCATGTAAAAATCCATGCTTTGCTAGCATTCTTTTTTGTAATAGGGGGTGGGGAACCCTTTATTGCTATTGATAAGAAAACTAGGAGACAAAAATCCGTGCTAATCTTCTGGTAATTGCCCAGAGATCTATTAGGTACTGATCTACCTTGTGTTTTTCCCTAGTGTAACTGTTCCAGAGTTGTTACAAGGACCACTGAGATTCTGATGTGTAAAAAAACATATTGGATACACTCCTCACTATTGTCTTCAAGCCCCTGTTTAGTTTAGTGGTAACAATCCTAGGGCATCTTGAACAGAGATTGTTCTGCTAAAATTGTTCTGCTAGACAATCTTTTACTGAAAATGCTTCTCTTTAAATGTTGGAATTACTGCATTTAATAGAGATGTTGTGCCCCGTCAGTCCACAGGAAGTGTTTGGAAGCCAGGAGTGAAAATCTGACTGTATTAGATTCTGGGGTGTATGTTTTCCTCACCTTTAGAGAGACTGTTTTTTTTTTAATCAGACTTTGCTTATCATCACTGGTATCCAAAGTCATGGATCTAATATGGTAAATAATGCCATTGCTTTATGTTTTGAGGATCAAACCTGTGTATCTTGTTTGGAAGGATGGTTTCAGTTACCTCTCATCAGATAGCTGTTGTGTGCCTTCAGGTTGCTTACAACTTACAACTAACCTATCATGTTTTTTTCTTGGCAAGACTTGTGAAGAAAAGGTTTGCTTTTGCCTTCCTCTGAGGCTGAGAAAGTGTGACTTGCCCAAAGTCACCTAGTGGGTTTCCACAGCCAAGCAGGGGCTTGAACCCTGGTCTCCAAAGTCCTAGTCCAACACCCAAACCATTACACCACAGTGTCTAATATTTGTTTTTCTTTCTCTAATCAGAACACCATGGCCAGACATGCAGATAACTGTACAGGCCCTGATGGTGTAGAAGGAGAAAATGGAGGGGAGCCCAAGAAGGGGAAGCGAGGTCGCAAGAGAAAGATGCGCTCCAAGAAGGAGGACTCCTCTGACAGTGGTAAGAATTGCACACTATCTCCAAATCATCTGGGACATCCTAACTTTGCACGTAAACCTGAAAATCATTGCTGATACACTGTTATACACCATGCAGTTTACCTCCTGAACCATGCACTTAGTTCAGAACAAGGAATTTGCTAGTGGCAACTGCAGCTCTATTGCGAGCTACTTAATTCTTTTTCCAGGCCCAGGCTTCTAGATATAAATCTATTTTGCCTAACATTGGACCCAGTGCAACACTCCCAAACCTTTGGTAGGGCTAGTTGACAGTAAACATAGTTAAATTTCACTAATTTTAAGATGATGATTTTACAGGCAGAAGAGTGGTTGAGCTTTTCTCCTTTAGGTTCTTGATCTGTTTTACTTGCAACCAAATAAGAAGAACCAAGTGCCCCTAAAGTGTAGCCACCAACTATAAATACCAGTAAGTGTGATAGGTATTATATTAACTACAATATAATCAATATAATCCAGAACAGTATAAACACAACCTGTAGAATACAAAATGGAGGCGCAAATAACAAATTGGCAAATTTTCTATGTCACCACAGCAGGCACAGGTCAAGGTTTTACATGAGTATACAACAATCCATGTAGAGATGCAAAAAATCCAGTAGCAAGTATGGGCTTGTCTCAGGTAATTAATTAAGCAAAAAAGACCAGTCTGGGAAATATCTAGGCGTTTTGAACCATGTCTTCCTCAGTTCGCTAATATGTTGTTAATGTCTTGCAAAATGTATTCATTTTAACATAATACATCAATAAATTACAAAAATTGTTAAAATTTACTAGAAATGTCATACATACTTACAAGGGTATAATCCAACATGTACCTTAGGAGAGCCTTTTCAAAAAAAAACTTTGAATGACTTACTATAGCAATCAAACTGTGATTTATAGCAAAAAGCCAAGGTGATTAGTCCGAAGACATAACAGCTGAGACTAAAGAGTATGACTGAATGCAAAGCTCCTGTGAATCCTTCTTAAAGAACCCCAATTTCAAACACTTATGTTCAAAAGTTACTTCCTACATCAGTAGTGATAAATTCTCTGAGTATTCTAAAAATGAAATACATATAATAATTGAATGTAAATAAGCTGCAAATAAAATCTATCGAAAACCTACTGATAAAATTTCCGTTTTACATTATGCCATCCCTAAAGTGAACATAGTCAGGCTATTTCCATTTTGTTGTCTTCATTGATAATTGTCCTGAACGTATTTACTTATTTTTAATATTGAAGAGGAAAATGCTGAGCCAGAATTGGATGATAACGAAGAGGAAGATGAGACGGCAATTGAAATAGAAGCTGAGCCTGAAGTGGAACCTGTGGCACCACCAGCACCACCACCAGCTAAGAAACGAAGAGGAAGGCCGCCAGGCAAAGCCAATCAACCAAAACAGCCACAGCGTAAGTGCTGGAAGACATTGCATGATGGGTTTTTGCAAGATGCATGAGGGAGGGGTGAAGAAGTGAGGGCCAAGAATGAGATATTGAAACACATATGACCACTAGTCACGAGGGAAGGGGGCATAGCATAATTCTTGGTATCTTTTACAACATATTTTCCAAGTATGTTAACTGCATACTTGGAAAAGTAAGTAGTGCTTCTAAAATATTTCTAGTAGTCTAGAAACTAGATGGGACAAAGTAAACTAAACCCATTGGGAATTTGCTCCAGATAATAAACCCTAGGTGAAACTTTGCACACATACAGTCAGGGGTATTGTTGTTCAATTTTCATCTGAGATTGAGGTTGTGCAATTCATTTAGTGCCCCAAAACAGATACACATGGGCATCTTGATCTTGTGAATGATTCAACTATTCATATTCCAGGCATGGGAAACCCAGTCCTCTAACGTTTTCTTAGAAACTTTAGGCAAGAATGCAGTAGATTCTATCCTAAGAAGCAGTGATGGAACTTTTTTCACTGTAGACCAAAGCTTATGAAGATTCAGGGAAGGGATGAAGCTTTTTGCATGCAAGAGTCCCACGTTTCAATATTGGCATTTCCAGGGTGGGACTGGAAAAAGGTCTCGAGTCACAGGAGAGCCACTGGCAGTTAGTGCACATTGCCTGCATTTGTATGAGGACAGACTGCAAGCTGCAGTGACTCTTCAGCTCTCATATTTCCCAGCAGAGAAGGCGTTGAACCTCCTAAACAATTGAGTTGGTTTCTCCCACTGCTCCTAGTAGGCAGAACAAAGAAAAAAGACTATTCTGTGTTACCATGTAGGCGTCTTTTCCTGAAGATCTTTTCCTGGCTACCTGAAGGAAGCTACAGCTGCTCCAAATCGCCGTTTTTGGTCTTCCTTTTTGTCTGTGTTCTTTATCTTTACTTCTCCCACCCCCAAAAAGCCTTTACTTTTCACTTTAAGAAAAAAGAACCACTCTTTGATCTCTCTTTAATTTTGTTCCTTTAATCCTTGACTTTCCTCCTCTTTCCTTCTCCCTTTACCTT
Organism: Ctenosaura bakeri; assembly: GCA_948474755.1. NCBI lineage: Eukaryota > Metazoa > Chordata > Lepidosauria > Squamata > Iguanidae > Ctenosaura > Ctenosaura bakeri. The sequence continues at coordinate 281,172 of CAOLHI010001910.1, forward strand.
CTGGGGGCATGAAAGGAAGGCACCAGCAACAATGACCAGGAAGGAGGAGAGAACTGCCTTGCATGTCTGGCACCTCTCACCCCGCCCCAAATGTACCTTCCCAACTTGCAGTGAGAGTGAAGGAGACATTCTGGGGGCTATTAGCCTGATGGAGGGGAAGCCCCTTCACATCTCTGCCTTCTTGGATTTCCATCACCCAGTCTGTTACAGGCCAGGGAGGGGTCTTGGAGGCAAGCAAGGATGACAAAGGAAGAGGGGAAAGTGTAAGTAGTGCTCCCAACAGAGCATTTGAAGAACATGGAAGAGAATCTCCAACCTACTTAGCATCTCTCCCCAACTCTGAATCCACTCCCCTCCCCCATCTGCAGGGAGGTCAGGAGTCTCCATCAGAGGGTGCAGGAAGATGCAAGTACTGCCCCTCACAGCAGAGCTTTGGAAGAACAAGGAAGAAAATTGCTGGCCTAGCCAGCATCTTTCCCACACTGAATCCACTCCTCCAGTCTGTAGGGGAGGTCAGGAGTCTCCATCAGAGGGTGCAAGAATGAGAAAGTAAATGTGGCAGCAGACAGCTGAGGAAAAAGAAAAATCTCTGGCCCTTTCTGCATGTGGAGGGGGAAACAAGGGGAAACAAGCTGAAACAGAGCTTACCGGCAGCCAGGTAAGTCCGTTGCCATGCAGAGCATCACGAGTTCGCTGCTCCGCAGTCCTCCGGTGTCAGAATGGCGGCTTCAGCGTCCAAAATGGCAGCTTCCGGCTGGCAGAGGCTCTCCACCAACCGGAGAAGCTCGCCAGCCGGAAGCCCGCCCCCAGCAGAACTGCAGGCACAAACTAGTGCGTGCCTGCAAATCTGCACCAGAGCGCGGCAACAGAGCTGCACGGGGCTGCGTGCTCCATGCTTTTTAAAAACCTCTGAAAAGAGGGTTTTAAAAAACACGAAGCGCCACCACTTCCGGTCTCTTCGGAGCAGATTGAGGTGCGGAACTACACAAAAGTAGTCGGCCCAATCCACTCCATGGTGCAGATGACCTCCGTTGGAGGTCGCTCTGCACCGTTTTAATAGGCCCGTGCGGAAAGGGTTTCTCTGTCCGTGTCACTGCCACTCACATTGAAACAGGCCAGAGGTCAAGAAGGTGAACAAACTTGAAGAGGATGGAGAAGTGGTGAGTTCTGCCCCGCTTCCCTCATGGCGAGGATGAAATCCAGTCTTCCGCCCTGGGCAGTCATAGCCTACCCCCCTCAAAAAAACCTGCCATTATTGCCACAGTGATCACACTTGTGTGCCACTGGGGAGGGTGGAAAGGGGACAGGTGGGCGACTGGTCACCTCCCCAAGCTTGTCGCATGTGGGCCTCCAACTAGCAGAGGAGGCCGTCTCACAACCGGCCAGTGCACATTTTAAGCCAGTCCAGTTTTCAGTTCCCTGCAACATGGACACCTTGGGGCTAGATTTTGGCAACAGAGGCAGAAGGCCTAGCATGAGAACAAGTGAAGGTCTCAGCCTTGATCTCAAGGGGTGGCAGACCAGGAACAGCCTGAGTTATCAGCCTAGAGGTGAAATGAATCCTGCCATGCTTCTACAATGGCAAGCACAAGAGATTCCATGCAGCCTTCCAAGGAAGAGTGTGGTAATGCTAATTCTTCCATCACCTCTTTGGAAAGGAAAGAAGAAGGAGTTTTAGCACCCCTCCTACCATGCTGCTATTCCAGCAAGAGGTTTCCCAGGCCCTGCACAAAGGCCACACACTTCTAACTTTCTTAGTCTCGGTCTTCTGTCAGGGGCCCCCAGCCTGGGACCTAGTTCTCCTCTAGGGAAGTGGGGCATGTTCTCTAAGGTAGCCCCATCTCCTCTGGACATTCTGCTTCCAGTGAACTCAGAGATGTAGCAAGGCAGGGTGGAACAAACTGACCTCCAGTGGGCCTAATCCAGGATCTTTTGGAAAGTTTATAGTCTTTCTAAGAACAACATAGTAAGCTACAGATTATATGCTCATGTGCAGGAAGGTTCTTCATGCACTTCTAATCTAAGAGTAATTTTACAGATGCCAAACAGTTGCTATTGCACAAAGCAGCCTTCCTTGGCTTTGTTTAAGGAGAAAAGTCCCTCAGAGGCAGGGCAAGGGATTCCAGACTCAAAAGGGGTGCCCATTAACCCCCCACAATAAAACAGCACCGCCTCTTATAGGCTATTTGCAACAAATGCTCAAAAAATAATTATTGCTGTTACTCCCCATGCGGGATACTTAAATTACAGTTCTCCCTCCTCAGAATGTCCTGGTTTTCTGCTTGCCTCCTCCCTGGTTCAGGCCAAGACAGAAGAGAGGCTTGGGAACTAACTCAGCAGAAGAAGAGACCAGCCTTGATAGATCCAAGAGGCCTCTTCCTTCTCTCTCCAAGGGCTGCCATTGCTGTCTCCATTATAGCCAGAGGGCCCCCCCTTTTCTTTGCTTGGGTATAGTAGGGAGTCATATCTTTGCAGATCTAATCCCACTCACCTTTTCAGTCTTTAGTATAAGGCTATAGCTCTTCACTCTGGCAATTCAGACTTGATAAGGTCTAAGGAGTGATTCTGGAAACAGTTTGTTTTGACACAAAGTATATCCATAAACTTGTATGGGTGCACCTGTGTTTCTGAGGAATACATTTACCTATTCATTCCCTTACCTAACCATAGCAATAGTAGTTTTTTTGTGCAAGTATACAGATGATCCAGCAAGGAACATCTCACCATTCGAATTAAAGTATCTGTGGATTTTTCCCCAGATAAATTTTCTTTATTTTATTGTTACAAAATTACATACAAAAAACCCCCTTTATCCATAAATGATTTACAAAATTATGGCAATACATATAGTACCTGATTATGTATAACACAAAGATTCATACCATTTAAACCTATATTTATATTAAATACAAGTTATATGTTCTCTTGAGTTACAAGCAAATTTTAATATTTCTTACAAAATCTCTCACTTATATGTGATCTTGTATACCAATAAGTGAACCCTCTTCCTCTAAACTTGCTTGTCCTGTTATTTACATCTTCAGTTATATAAAACTATTATTTCATGGTAAGGTCTTTTTGTCAAAGATACTAATTTATTTTCTACTTTCTTAAAAAAAACTATAATAATATCACACTTATTCTTTAAAAGCAGTTACAAATTATTCTCTCAATTTCCTACCAAAATGATCAGTTAAGCATTCCCATTGTTTTCTAAAATTATTTTTAGATTTCTCTTTTAGAAACATTATTAATTTATCAATCTCCATCATGTCATGCATCTTGGTTAGCCATACATCAACATTTAGGGCCCTTTCCACAGCACTCTGCCAACCCATAATGGGGATAGGAGAAGGACGGGACTATGATGACGCTTCTGCTGACGTTGTTGGGGTCCCATCCTTCCATCCTCAGGCAGTGCAATCTCCAATTCAATTATTGATGGGTTTTCCTCGTCAATGACACGTGATTGCACTGCCATCCCAGACTTACCTGTCCTGCAGAAGCCGCAGAAGTGCAATGGCCATGCTTCCTGCCCCAGCAGAGCCTGGGAAAGTACCTGGCTACACTATGGAAGGAAGAGATGTGGCCATCACGCTCCCTTCCACAGGGAGGCCAGCTGGTGCAGAGGGGAGTTGTCAGGAACCAAATTCACACACACAAATGTAACAGTGCTAATACACTATTTATTAGGAGTGTGATGCATAGTACAGGACTTCAGTGAGTGAACTGAAGGCAATTAGCAAAATCCAAACATTAGAAGTAAATAGTTTCCCATTCTGCCCGCAAGATACCTTGAAGTGTCGACTTCAGCTTGGCAGTGCTTATCACTACATTCCTAGCTTTGTTTACCTAACAGTCTCTGGTTCCCATACTTTGTTACAAGCAAGCAGTTAATTAACTCCTACTACATGTCCCATAACTGAAATACGGAGGGCTACCCGACATCCTGCCTGTCCCGAAAGAAAAAGAAAAATTGAATGAACAGATGGCATAGTATGAATAATAGGGAAAAGGGAAAGGTAGAGGGGATTGGGAAAGAAGGGAAAATGGGAACACAAGAAGCAAATGAAAATGCAAATTGCAGTAGTTAAACATGTATTGTTGAAGTACGGGAGTCAGGAACAGCAGATCAAGTAGGTTGCTTATTCTGCGATGAGGAATTCGAAGGAGCTGTTTTCAGTAAGCTGGAATGAAAAACAGGGTGAACAAGTTTGTAAGTGTCATGTAAAGAAAGTTCAAAGGTGACGTCATTAATGGCATGTTTGATTGGGAAAGGACCAAGGTATTTGGGAGAAAGGTTTTTGGAGGGTCTAGTGGAGGAAATGTTTTTGGAGGAAAGGTAAACAAAGATCCCCAGGTTTGTATGTAGGGTTGGGTTGTTGCCTTCGGTCAGCAAAGTGTTCATGAGAAGCTTTTGAGGCTTTGAGAGAGTCATGTACAGAGGTCCAAGTAGAATAAATTTTTGCAATCCAAGAGTTAAGTGAGGCAGGCTGAGTGTTGGAGAGGCTGGCAGGTAGTGAAGAAAAAGGTTTTGGGGTGGTACCTAAGAGAACTTCAGATGGAGTTTTGCCAGTAGAGGAATGCAATGCAGAGTTGTAAGCAAATTCAGCAAAAGGGAGGAGAAGAGCCCAATTATTTTGGTTGGAATTGATGAAGCAGTGTAAATATTGTTCAGGGGTTTGGTTGGTGCGTTCGGTTTGGCCATCAGTTTGTGGATGATAGGAGCTGCTGAGTTTTTGGGAAATGCTGAGAGTTTTTAGGAGTGAAGTCCAGAATTTGGAAGTGAAAACAGGTTCTCTGTCAGAAATGATTGTGAAGGGAAGTCCATGGAGTCTCTGGATGTTGCTGATGAAGAGGTTGGCTAATTTCTCAGCGGTTGGCATTTTCTTTAGGAGAATGAAGTGAGATTGTTTGGGTGACAATCCAAATAGTGTGGAAACCATGTGAGGTCGGTTGGCTTACAATAAAGTCCCATGAAATAACATCCCAAGGTGAGAATGGAACAGGAAGGAAGCGGTTGTAGTAGTCCACGTGGCTTAGAAGAAGAGGATTTGCAGATCTTGGAAATTGTGCAGCTTTTTATATATTTTTGGACTTGCTTTGTAAGACCTGGCCAGTGGAAAAGTTTTCTGATGGAATGTAGAGTTTTCAGAAACCCGAAATGTCCAGCAGGTTTGGAATAATGGTATCTTTGCAAAATTTCAAGACAACAGCGGGGTGGTAAATATATTTTGGTTCCGATGAAAGCTAAATCGTCAGACCAAGTGATTGAGTCTTTGTGTGATTTCAGCCAATTGTCAGCTTGGTAGGCAGATTTGAGAGAATGCTGGAAGGCAGAATCAAGTAGTGTTGAGGCTGTTTCACATGCCTTTTGTTGTGCACAAGTAGTCACTTGTAATCCAAAATTGTCTGGAGAAAACAGAGGTTTTTCTGTGGATACAGAAGGAGAGAAACGAGGCTCGTAGCAGGGTAGTCTTAAGAGAGGATCTGTCAAAGTGTTACTCTTACCAGGTTTGAACACAATCTTGAACCTAAAGCGCTGGAAAAATTCAGCTCAGCGTGCTTGTTTAGGGGTAAGTTTTTTGGCGATTTTTAGTGTTTCAAGATTGCGATGGTCAGTCCAAACTTGAAATGGAATGTTAGAGCCCTCAAGGAGGTGTCTCCATGAGGAGAGTGGATGGCCATGGATTCCTTTTCCCAAATTGGCCAGTTGCGCTGTGTCTCAGAGAATTTTTTGGAAATAAATGTGCATGATTTTAGGTGGTTGTCTGTGTCGTGTTGTAGGAGGACAGCTCCCATGGCAAAGTCAGAAGCATTGGTTTGAATTATGAATTCTTTGGCAGAGTCAGGGAACAAGAGAAGAAGTTCAGAGGTGAATTTTTGTTTGAGGTTGTCGAATACCATCTGGCATTTTTCAGTCCATACGATGCGGTTGCATCGGTTAGATTTGGTGTCGGTTGTTTTTTTCAAGAGAATGGTGAGAGGGAGGGCAATAGTTGCAAATCCTTCTATGAAGTTATGGTAGAAGTTTGCAAAACCAAGGAATTGCTGGAGCTGTTTCCTAGTTTTAGGGGCTGGCCAGTTTAATATGGTTTCAATTTTGGCGGGGTCCATGTTCAGGGTGTTTTGGCAAATGCAGTACCCTAATAATCAAAAGTCTGATTGTGAAACTCACACTTTGAGAGTTTATCAACAAGTTCATTGTCTATGAGTCTTTGCAGCACAGTGCGTACGAGCTTGGTGTGCTGTTCAAGAGTTTCTGAATAGATTAAAATGTCATCTAGGTAAACAACAACACCTTCGTAGAGGAGATCTTGTAATACAGAATTGAGAAACATTTGGAAGGCAGCGGGACCAGCTTGTAATCCAAAAGGGAGAACAGTCCATTGGTAGTTTCCCAGCGGGGTTGAGAAGGTAGTCAACCACTCACTGTTGGGATCCATGTGTATTCTGTGGAAAGCCTCCTTGAGGTCTAATTTTGTAAAGAATTTGCCTTTTATCAATTGATTTAAGACATCTTTAGTTAAAGGAATCGGGTAAAGGTTAGGCAATACTGCTTGATTAATTAAATTATCGTTTACGATAAGCCTCGGTTCTCCTCCCTCCTTTTTATTGCGAAAAAATATTGGACTGGCAGTAGGAGTGGATGAAGGTTTTATAAATCCACGTTGTACGTTCTTGTTCGGGAATCTTTTTTTTAATTTATTTATTTAATTTCTTATTAAAATTTTCAATGAAAAAAAACAATAAAAAAACCCTCCCCGCTTCCAGACATCAATTTTCCCAGTTGAATCTGAGTTTAACATTCCATTCCGTATAAACATTCAGTTCCATACATTATCTCTATTTTACAACAATCGTAAACTATTACTTTTAGCTTATATTCAACTATTTACATTTTATCTTTTATCACCTCATTTTGTTTTTCTTTTTTCTCACAGCCTTCTTTCTTTTCCCCTATTTCGTTCTTTTATCCAATTCAATACCTCTCGCCATTCTCTTTCAAAGCCCTGGATTGGCTTATTTTTAAGTGAAAAAGTTAGCTTTTCTGTCGCTACCATATCCAGGACTTTGAATTTCCATTCTCTTATATCAGTATATTTTCCTTCTTTCCAGTGTTGTAAGTCAGTCTTGCTGCAGTTATTATATATTACAATGTCTTTTGATGAAATCTTATTTCTCTTTATTGCCCTAACATATTCAACAAATAAAGTTCTGGCTTCATTTCAAAATTAGAACCATACATTCTTTGAATGCCATCATGTATTTCTTTCCAAAACTTTTTTGCCATTTTGCACGTCCACCACATATGAAAAAAAGATCCCTCTTTGTCATCACATTTCCAACATTCTCCATTCCCATTTCCTGTTATTTATTTATTTTTTGTTTTGTTTTACAGGCATCATGTTCAGGAATCTTTTTAAAGCATCAAGTTCTTGGTTGTTCATTGGATATATTTTTGGTTTGGGAATTTTGGCCCCATCTATTAATCTGAGTTTGCAATCAAAGCTTCTATGAGGGGGAAATTTGTCTGCTTCATGGTCCTCAAAAGCTTTTTGCAAGTCTTGGTACTCTAATGGAATTTTCTGGAGCTCCTCGGGGCTCAAAGTGAATACTGAGTTACGGGGGGTTTCTTCAGACATCTGGTTTATTTCATGGATAGACTTGAGTAAGCCTTCTGTCCAGTCAATTTGGGGATTGTGTTCTTTTAGTCAGTCATACCCAAGGACTACTTGAAACCTGATTTTGCTGGGCACTAATGTAAGCTCTTCCTGAGGTTCAGGTGGAATCTCCATTCCTGCAGTTTGAATCCATTGCTCCTTGTCTTAGTCTCTGGAGAAGCAGAAATCAAGCCTGCTCCCTCCTCGACACATCTCTTCAAATATTTAAACATGGCTATCATGTCCCCTCTTAACCTTCTCTTCTGCAGACTAAACATATCCAGCTCCCTAAGCCATTCCTCATAGGGCATGGCTTCCAGACCCTTCACCATTTTGGTAGCCCTCCTCTGGACGTGTTCCAGCTTCTCGATATCCTTCTTGAATTGAGGTGCCCAGAACTGGACACAGTATTCCAAATGAGGCCTAACCAATGGAGTGGTACCATTACCTCCCTTGATCTAGATACCATACTCCTATTGATGCAACCAAGAATCACATTGGCTTTCTTGGCTACCGCATCATATTGCTGGCTCATGTTCAGCCTGTGACTCCCAAGACTCCTAGATCTTTTTCACATGTACTGCTATCCAGCCACTCATCCCCCATCCTATATTTGTGCATTCTGTTTTTTTCTGCCTAAGTGCAGGATCTTACATTTCTCTCTGTTGAAATTCATTTTGTTAGCTTTGGCCCAGCTCTCCAATATGTCAAGATCATTTTGAAGTTTGATCCTGTCATCTGGGGTATTAGCAACCTCTCCCAATTTGTTGTCATCTGCAGATATGATCAGCATCTCTCTATTCCTTCATCCAAGTCATTGATGAAGATGTTGAATAGCACTAGGCCCAGGACAGAACCCTGCGGCACCCCACTAGCCACTTCTCTCCAGGATGAAAAGCAGCCATGGGTGAGCACCCTTTGGTTTCGGTCAGTCAACCAATTACAAATCCAGCTGGCCATAACCCTCTCCAGCCCACATTTTACTAGCTTCTTTGCAAGAATGTCATGGGGTGTCAGGAATCTCTCCCTGCCGAGCCGCAGCCAGCAAGGAAGGAGAGAGGTCAGTAATACATGGAGAGTCCGAATATACCAAAACACCAGGAAAACTCAAGTTGAGCCAGGTCAAGGTCCAGTCCAAAGGTTTGGGAGGCAGAGATCCATCCAGAGGGTTTCAGGGAGCAGGAGACACAAAGATCGTGAGGGCTTGGTAATAATTTGCTGCAAGCTAGAAGCAGCCACGCCAGCAGAATTAAATAGCCCCTGTGAGCAGGTGCTCCTTGTTATTGTTTCCTCAGCCTAGTGCATGCAGCCTCCTTCTGAGCAGCCTGTTTCAGCCTTCTCCGTGATTGAGGGCTGATGGACACAGCTGACTGCAACTTCTCTGCATCACTGCTGGTTCCCTCTCCATCATGAGCTGGCTAGGGCAACTCTCTCTGTTTGACCTTCCAGTGCAGGGGATGTTTGCAGGTTGACTTGCTCACTCACTGGTTTGGCCCTGTGCACAGTCAGTTGCTCCTCAATTACTGCAGCGTTATCTATCAGATTGGGAACTTTGTCAAAGGGCCTACTGAAGTCAAGATCTACTATGTCTACAGCATTCCCTTCATCTGTCAAGCTTGTAACCCTATCATAAAAAGAGATAAGATTAGTCTGGCATGACTTATTTCTGAGAAATCCATGTTGAGTTTTAGTGATTACAGCATTGCTGAGTAATTGCAAACTGACTGTTTAATGATCTGCTCTAGGATCTTTCCTGGTATTGATGTCAGGCTGACCGGGCGATAATTATTTGGGTCCTCTTTTTTCCCCTTCATGGAGATGTGGACATCTTCCCTCCTCCAGTCTGCTGGGACTTCTCCTGTTTTCCAAGAGTTCTCAAAGTTTATTGAGAGTGGTTCACAGATGACTTCTGCCAGTTTTTTAAATATCCTTGGATGTAATTCATCTGGCCCTGGAGACTTAAATTCCTCTAGTAGAGCCAGATATTCCTGTACTACTTCTCTACCTATTCTGTGCTGAATTTCTCCCCATTTTTCACTTGCTCCCCAGCCCCCAGGTTGAGTACTTCTATCCTTTTGGGAGAAAACTGAAGCAAAGAAGGTGTTGAGTAGTTCTGCCTTCTCTCTTCCCCCTGTTAGTAAATGGCCATCTTCTCCACGCAGCAGCCCTATCATTTCTTTGTTTTTTTCTCTTTCTGCATCCATATCTAAAAAAGCCCTTTTTATTGTTTTTAATGTCTCTGGCGATCCTGAGTTCATTCTGTGCTTTAGTTTTTCTGACCTTCTCCCTACATCTCCTGGCTATTTGCTTGAATTCTTCTTTGATAGTTTCACCATTCTTCCATTTTCTGTACATGTTTCTTTTAACACTTAGCTCAGCTGAGAGTTCTTCTGTCAACCATTCTGGTATTTTTAGACACCTGTCGTTTTTCCTCCTTGTTGGCACAGTTTTCAATTGTGCTTTCAGTATCTCACTTTTAAGAAACTCCCATCCATCATGAACTCCTTTCTCTTTTAGTATTCTTGACCATGGGATTTCAGCAAGTAACATCCTAAGTTTACAGAAATCAGCTATCTTAAAGTTTAGGATGCATGTCTGGCTACACTTCGCTTCTCCTTCCTGTTGAATGACAAACTCCAAAAGAGCATGATCATGCCCTCCTAAGTATCCCATCACCTCTACCTCATCAAGGAGGTCATCCCTGTTGGTCGGGATCAAATCTAAAACAGCTAATCTCCTTGTTGCCTCTTCCACCTTCTGGACCATGAAATTGTCTGCAAGACGAGCGAGGAACCTGTTGAACCTTGCGGTCTTTGCAGAATTTGCCTGCCAACAAATATCAGGACAATTGAAATCTCCCATTACTACTGTATCTTTCCTTTTTGAATGTGTGGTCATCTTGCTCCAATCCATTTGAAGAAGTACTGAAGAAGAAATACTTCCAACGTCATCTTCTTGAGGCTTTGAAACATTAATTGCTGTGAAGCATTATCAAACGCTTTTTAGCGTCCAGAAATATTAACCCCAATTACTTAACCTGGTGACATTCTCAATATTGTATGATATTTATAATGGTTCTAACATTATCACCCAGTAAGAAGCTTGCCTGCTCTTCATATATCCAATCAATGAGAATTTTCTTTAGTCTTTCTGCCTGAATTGATGTAAATGATTTATGATTTTGATTTAACAGATTGGTCTGTAATTTTGAAGTTTTGTGATTCTTTAGTAGTCAAAGAAACATTGGCAATATTCCAAGATGGAGGCTTCTCTACACTTAAAATTTGGTTTAAAATTGTTTTGAAGTAGCAGTATAAGTTCTTTTTCAAAGGTTTTTTAAAAAGCTGCCATGATCCCATCCAGTCCAGACCTTTTAATAGCCCCAGAAATCTCCACTATTGTTATAGGTTGGTTAAGATGACTTCTTTGTTCTTCCATTAATTGTGGAATATTTCTTTTCTGTAAATAATTCTCTATTTTTAGTCAGTTGTTGGTGTTCTACACAGAGATTTGAGAAGTAGTGATTAAAAACTTGTTTATTTTTCTTTTGTTTAGTGATAATTTTGTCTCCAGTTTTTATTTCAGAGATTATCCTTTCTCAAAATGGCACGGAAGAGTAATCCACAATGATTGGGTTATTCCCACATGCCAGCCGGATCAGGCAGGAGTCAGCGTTCTTTTTCAGTTAAGGCAGTTACCAACCCTACTCTTCTCTTGTCAGTTTTTATTTTTCTTTTCTTTTTTTAATTTTTCTTTTATTATAAGGAAAAAGGAACGATACATAACAGAATAAAACAAAAACACCATGTGAATAACATAAAGGTGAAAAAGAGAAAAATTGCAACCCAGATAGCTTACATTACTATTTCCCTCCAGATCTTTTATCATCATATACTTGTTCAATATAGTATATATCATATTGATTGTATATTTTTATTTCACGTTTCTAAATCTCATTCTGCTTATACTCATTATTGCTATAATAATTTCGTTCTTAAATCTATTCAACTATATTTAACCTATTGCTAGTATGCTAGTATATGATCCTGTTATTATCCATAAACCCTAACCCTAAATGTGAACCCATTCCCAGAGCCAATTGCACTCCAGCTTACTCTACTTTCCAAAATTGTAATTCTTCTTGTGAAGGTGTTAAAGCCTTTTCCACAAATATTTTCCATATTGCTTCAAAGTCGTTCCTTTTCATTATTCTTTTTTTTAACCTTTATTCAACATGTTAATTTATCATTGATCGCAATTTTCCACACTTGTTTATACTACCAATCCTTTATTTGAAAATCTTCTTGATTTTTCCATTTTCTCAATGTAATTAGCCTTGCTGCTGTTAATAAATTTGTAATTAACTCCTTCATTGTATGGGTACAATTAACCTTATCAAATGTAGATAATAATGCTATGCTCGGACATATTTGTAAATCAATTCCTGTTATCAATTTTTTCTTTTAAACACCCGGTTTTTATTTTCCTGTCAATGTAGCCGGTCAGTTTTTTTCCCTTCTTCATGGTCTCTGTGCCTCACACAATGGGAATCTTCACGCATGCGCAGTAGCATTTCGGAAAGTTCCAGAGCTAAGCAGCTTGACAGGAACCCCTCCCCCATCTGGTACTGAGTATGCCCAGTTTCTCCAAGCTCTCACCTTGGTTTCTTTTCGTCCTCCAACCTGTTAGCAGTTCGGAAGGCTTCCTTGCTGAGCAGTTTTCTGTTTCTTGGTTTTTCTTAGTTCTTTCGACTTCGTTTTTGGTTTCCCTTAGAACAAAAACTGTAAGAACTCTTCCCCCTTCTTATGTCGTCTTTAAGTTATACGTATCTTGCAGCCGCAAGGTTTCGCTTTTGGAAACCCACCCCAAGTGCTTGTTCTGCCTCAGGGAGGGCCGTAACGTTCAGGCCTGTTCCATCTGTAAGGATTTTACCTCTCAGATTCTGAAGAATAGAGCTTCTCGCTGGAAGGAAGCTCTTTGTCTCAAGGAGCAGGCAGCTTCCAATACTGCTCTCTGCACTGCTTCAGTAACACTGCATCCTTCACAAGACCCCTTGCTGTTGAAGCCCTCCACAATAACTTCCTTGTCGACTGCGACATCACCGGTAACGACTGGATCCTCGGTACAGACCACCTCGGTACCAGTACCAACATTGACCTCGCCAGCCTTACCACCAGTATCTTCCTAACCAAGGATTCCGAAGCTCTCCAAGATGTCTAATGTTCCGTCTTCCACTGGAGACGCTTCCTCCAGCTCACAGCAGGCTTCAATCCAGCAGCCTTGCAAGGTACCTACCTTGGAGGAGCGCAAGTGAGCTTCTTCGCACCACCTTTCTGTGTCTTCTGAGAAGAAAAAGGAGAAGCATCACTACCCTTCTCCCGCTGCCCGTCTGTTGGCGAATCAACTGTCTTCTCTGGGTCCTTTACTGATGCCTCCTCCGATGCAGCCTGTGACATCTACTGTGGAGGAGGATGAGGCTCCTGTTCGTTCGCCGGTGTGGGATTCTACCCAGCTTCTGGTGCTGTCTGTTCCGGTTGCTGTTGACCTCGCATCCCGACTTGGACTGTCAGCTTTCACCACCGGCTTCTCTGTCTGCTATGTTGGGCCAGTCTGGAGATGGATTCTCTCAGACTCCACTTCCTCCGGCCCTCTCTTCTGGCTGCCCTGAGACAGACTGTCCGCTTATTTCGGACACTCCTCAGGCTACTTCCCGAGACCGGCCTCGAGTTAGTGTGGCCTGCTCTCTGGGACACAGTGAGAGGGGTAGATCTTTGCATTGTCATGACTATGGCTACCGTGCTTCTCATGAGCCTTCACTGGCGAGAGTCGATTCACTTTTCTCATCGGTCTATATTGCTCGATATGGTCACGAGCACCTTTGGAGGGAGCAACCTGGCTCTTACCTACCTGTCGTGACCGATATCATCCCGTTTGTTGTTGGTCTCCATATCCTCGACATTCGCGCTCCCCCTTGCAATCTCTTCTGGGGTCTCACTACCGACACTCTCCTTGGTACCGCCACTCTAGATCTTGTTCTTGGTCTTGATTGGCCTATTACCAGCGCTTTCCATCTCGATCTTGTCACCGGTCCCATAACTGATCACCTCACCATCGAGCTGTCTCACCACCTCCTCGGGTGACAGCGACGGTGTCCCAGCTTCTGCCGAATACTCAGTGTCCCCTCTGCCAACAAGTTTGTCAGTCCCCTTATAGACAGTCCATCATCACACCAGTCCTGACCGTCCTACCCATTTCGTCGGCACCAGCCTCAGTACCAATTCCGATACTGACCTCTGTAACAACTCCATTTGTCCTACCGGTCTCTGTTCCTGCCCCAATGGCTGTTCTGGTTGCACTGGTGGCTACTCGAGCTCACTGCCCCTGATCACCTAGATCGTCTTCTTCTTCCAGCTCTTATGATTCCAACAGTGATTCAGCAGACTCCACGCCTCAATCTCATGCCTCCCCACCTCTTGCTTTTGGGGACCTAACTCCTGATTCAGCTCCAGAGGATGTCAAGCAGTTTTCTGACATCCTGGTCAGAATGGCCAATGCCTTAGCCCTTGATTTTTCTGGTCCCGCTCCTACAGTACAGGACCCGGTATTCCACTATGTTGACACTTGGTCTCTGTCCACAGCTCCACTTCCATTTCTTCCCATCCTGCAGGAGGTGCTGAAACATCCTTGGGCACAACCGGCCTCCCTCCAACCGATCCCTCACCATCTGGAGCAACTTTACCGCACTCAGAAGAAGGACGTTGATTTCTTGTTCAATCATCCGACTCCTAATTCAATTGTTGTTGAGTCTTCCCAAATGAAAGGGGGCAAAAGGACCACACGACTCCCCCCCATCGAGAGGGTCGTCATCTGGATATCTTTGGGCATTGGTTTTATTCCGCCTCTTTGTTGATCACCAGGATTTCCAACACTCAGGCTTTCCTGGTGACCTGTCAATATAACATTTGGGGTAGATTCTTCCCTTTGCTTTCTTACCTGCCAGATGACCACAGAGCTACTGCCGTCCAATTTTATAACGAGTCTGTAGCTCTTTCTAATGAGCAAATCCTATCTTCCCGACACGCTGTGGAGAGTTCAGCGCGGGTGATGGGTGTGATTGCCTTTCGCTGGTTCGTGTGGCACCAGTCTGCTGAGTTGACTGAGGATAACAGGAAAAGGATTGAGGACCTGCCCTTTGACAGCCAAGGACTCTTCCATGCTACTACAGATAAAGCTATGGATTGTCTTATGAAAGCTCGCCTTGAGCTGTTGGCTTCATGTCACTCTTCATGTCACTCTTCGTGGAGATGCTCCTCCTACTCCTATATGTTGCACTCTCATCGTCGCGTATCTCACCAATCTTTTCTGCCAGCTTGATCCCACCGCTCTTTCAGGCGACACCAACCATCTAAGAAATCTTCGACCACCAAGTCACGTTTTTGATTTCCTTTGCAGATCACCACCTCTACCTCTCTTCCATCTCCCCAGCCTGCTGTCCAAAACCCCAGGACTGGCTCGCCACTTCAACACTTGGCGCACCATCACTTCGGATTCCTGGGTGTTAACCATTGTCCATCTTGGTTGTGCCATCGAGTTTCGAAATATTCCTCCTCTCAGCGTCTTCTACTCCACCCCTGCCAGTTCTACCCTTCTTGAGATTGAGATCCTCCTTTTCAAAGGGGCCATAGAGCAGCTGCCGTCCTCAGCCAAATCCACCGGCTTCTTCTCCTGGTATTTCATGGTACCCACGTCGGACGGCACTCTCCGGCCCATTCTAGACCTCCAGGGGGTGAACTTCATCTCCTCTTGGAAGTTGAAAGTGATCACCCCGTCTTCCTGCCTTTCCTCAGGCATTGAGACTGGTTCACGTCCATCGACCTACAAGATGCCTACTTCCATATTGCCATTTGCTCCTAGCACAGGAGGTACCTCCGGTTTGCAGTTGTGTCCTGCCATTTGGTCTGTCCACTGCCTTCAGGGTCTTTACCAAGTGCCTAGCCCCTGTGGTGTCTTACGTTCATGAAGCACATTATGGTGTGCCCCTATGTGGGCAATTGGTTATTGGTGGCACCCCGCAAACAGAAGTTGCATGAGGACATTCACCTTGCCCTCTCCCTTCTCTCTGACCTCGGCCTCAGTGTGAATCCCGAAAAATCCCACTTGGAAACTTCCCACACCCTGGATTTCATTGGGGCCACTCTGGACTCCACTTCTGCCAAGGCCTTCCTGCCGATGAAATGCGCACGGACCTTGTGCCAAGTTCCAGCTGCCACCCTGCGTAGTCCGTTTCTGCCTGCTAGATTTAACAGCTCCTTGGCTACATGGCAGCCACGACTGCAGTCACTTGTCTCGCCTTTGGGCTCGCCCTCTGCAACACTGGTTCCTCCGGCATTTCGACCCTCTCCTCAATGATCAACGTCGGATACTTCGGGTCCCTCACCCAGTCAGGGACTCCCTCCGCTGGTGGCTGTCTCCGCACCATCTACCGTCGGGAATGCCGTTTGTCGAGCCCCATCCGTCACTTGCCGTTACCACCTATGCGTTCCTCATTTGGGGAGCCCACTGCGATCATTTCACGGTGGAAGGCCACTGGGCCGGCCTGGAAACACAGCTTCATATCAGTGTGTTGGAGCTCCTGGCAATCCTCAAAGCTCTTCGGGCTTTTTGGAACCTCGTCAAACAGACTGTTCAGATCATTGGACAATACGACAGCCGTCTGCTATGTAAACTGACAAGAAGGCACCTTGCTTCATCTGGCTCTATGCATATGGGTTTGGTGCATCCCACTGTGAATACATCCCATTGCAGTTCATCTAGCGGGCTGGGACAATGTTACAGTGGACATGCTGGGCAGAGACACAGAGTGCCACCATGAATGGTCCCTCTCCGGTGCTGTTTTTCGGTAGATAGTGTCCCAGTGGGGCACTCCAACCGTCGATGTCTTTGCGACCAACCAAAGCAAGGGGAAATCCCTGTTATTGTTCCAGAGCTGGCCTGGGCCCCGGCTCTCTCAGGGATGTGTTCCAGTTACTTTGGAATGGAGAGTTCTTTTACATCTTCCCAACATTTTCTCTGTTGAGTCGAGTGGTGGCCAAGATCGCAGCGGACAGGCTGTCCTTGTAGCCCTTTATTGACTGAGGCAACATTGGGTCGGTCCCCTTCTCATCATCACCCAGGGTCACAGGATGTGATTTCAGTGCACGCCAGACCTCCTCTCTCATTTGGACAGTCGTGTGCTTCATCCAGACCTCCCTCTCTTCCACCTGCACACATGGAGGATAACATTCTAGACTCTCCCACTGTAGTTTTCACACCCGCGAGGAAGGAATCCACTCGTAGATTCTACAAGTGGTGGAAGTTCATGGCCTTTGCAAACACCCGAAATGAGGTATCTTCTCTGACTTTCCTGTCAACGATACTTCGCTTCCTCTTGACTCTGCGGGAGCAAGGCTTAGCCTTTTCTTCTTTTAAGGTTTATCTCTCTGCAGTCATAGCTTATCAGCCATGTGGTTCTCTGTCCTCGGCTCTTTTCAGGAACGATATGGTCAAGCAGTTCCTCAAAGGCCTATAACATCTCTAGTCTCCTGTCTTTTTGCCAATTCCTCCGTGGTCATTATCACATGTCCTTTCTCAGCTTATGTGCCATCCTTTTGAACCCATGGCCACGTCTGATGACGTGGTGGTCTGATGAAGATGGCGTTCTTGGTCGCTGTCACGTCAGCCAGATGGGCTGGAGAACTGACTGCGCTATGCTCCAATGAACCGTTCCTGGTGTTTCATTGAGATAAGGTGGTCCTGTGTCCAAACCTTTCATTTTTTTCTAAAGTCGTCTGTGACTTCCATCTGAATCAGGATCTGATTTTGCCTACCTTCTATCCTGACCCTGCTTCGCCTCTTAAGCGGTCTCTTCATTTGCTCAATGTGCGTCATGCCCTAATCTTTTACCTGCAACGGACTTTGACCTTCCGTCAGACTCCTCACCTTTTTTTCTGCTATGGTGGCAGGGTCACAAGGTGTCCACTCAATGTTTTTCCAAAATGGGTTGTCTAGATAATTCACCTTGCCTACAAACTTGTCAGACAACCATCGCCACTAGGGCGATGACCTCTTCAGTGGCCCTTCTCAAGGGAGTTGACCTGCAGGAGCTTTGTCATGTGGCTACGTAGTCACGGCCTTCAATCTTTGTCCATCACGGCGGCCTTGATTGCAGGGCCCGGCGTGATGTGCGCTTTGGTCATGCAGTGCTGTCTTCTGTCTTCTAGGACCTGACCCACCATCCAACAGAAAGCTACTCAGTCTCCCATTGTGTGAGGCACAGAGACCATGAAGAAGAAGAAGAGGTTGCTTACCGGTAACTGGTTCTTTGAGTGGTCATCTGCACCCTCACAGACCCCCACCCAACCTCCTCTTTCAGGTCCTTGCTTTGGGGGACTTCAAAACTGAGGAGAGACCATTAGCTTGGCGGGACTGAGCATGCTCAGTACTGGATGGGGGAGGGGTTCCTGCCAAGCTGCTCAGCCCTGGAACTTTCCAAAATGCTACTGTGCATGCACAAAGATTCCCATTGTGTGAGGGCACAGATGACCACTCGAAGAACCACAGTTACAGGTAAGTAACCTGTTCTCTGTTGTGAGGTGGTTTAAGAAAGAGGTTAGACCAGGATTGGAAGATTATTGGTGATGTCAAAGGCAGTGGCTTCCTAGATGCGACGGCACAGCAGCATTCTGATGATTTAAATAAAAATGGAGTAAAAAATGTGTTTCCTCAGATGCCCACCAACCCATGAGCCTCTGAGGAAGGAAGGAAAAATGATTTAAAGAAAATCATTCTGTCAGATGAGAGTGTCTGTGGAGAAACAAGAGGAAGGCTATTACAGTGGTTAGGGGGTTGTAAAGGCCTACAAAAAAAAAAAAAAAAGATACTCACTCAAAATCAGGTCCAGGAAAGTCTTATAAGGCAGCAAAAGTGGCAGCACCTTCTTTAAAATATTCTAGGGTGAATTTGGGCTGCTGTCTTGAAATTCAGGACTCTAGGTAGATGGGAGGAGCTACGTTGGAGAGATCTCTGGAACTAGCGCAGATGGTTGTAAACAGCTACCAGAGAGAAAGGGAGGGGTTATTTTTGAGAGGTCTCCAGTGATGCGTGCGGGGACAGAAAACAATTCCCTAGCAGTGGCACAAGCAGTAATAATAAATCAATCACAGTCTGCTGTGTCTTTTAATGCAATGGAACGAGGTGATAAGGTGGTCCCAAGAATTTCTGCCTGAGATATTGAATGTGCTGAGAGCTTGGAGGGTCAAGGGGTCTCTAAGGTCTCCACTGGACAGGGACAGCTGTTATGTGGAGGGTTAGATCAGAGACCAGTATTAGGAGACAATAGATATTTTAACGTGGCACCAATCTCTTCTTCAATGGGCATGCATTTATTTAACCACAGTGAATTGCAAACGATTAGACAGACTTTATCTAGTGGATTAAATGCAGTGTTATGGAAAATGAACAGTTTAGTGGCATTGATTATACTACACGAAGAAATTTATTTATTTTTGGGAATTCTCAAAATAAATACATTTAATATGAACATGAGACTTCTACGTTCAGATGTGACTGAAACAATGGAAATTGATAGAGACAATGTTGAGAACGGAAACACTTTTGAGGAAAGAGAAAAGGCAAAGGGAAAGAGTTATGAACATACTAGGCTTGCAAAGAAGAAGATGAAGAATTGAGTTTAAGGAAGGATAGACATAGAGATGTGGATGAACAACAGGCAGTGGACATATGACAGGATGAGCAGGCACAGATGGAAGGAGTGGAGATGGAGGATTCATCAGATGAAGAAGAGGACATTGAATTGAATAGTAATAGATTATTTCAGGAGAAAGTATTTAAGAATATGTTAGCGTGTTGCAGTGTTAGAGATCAGAATAAGAAGTTGAAGGAAAAGGATAAAGTAGTCTCTGTGATTTAAAGAAGAGAATTATATGGCACAGTTATGCCAATGCCAGAAATATTCATGGACTTAATACAATCTGAATGGGAATTTCCTGTAAATACATGTAAGTTGTTTGGCTATACAAATAGGGTTTGTTTCTTTAACAAAGAAGATTTAGAATTGCTTAGGATCCCTTTGGTGGATGGTCCTGTCACAGACCTTGTATCTGGGATCTTGGTTCTCTGGGAAGGAGATACATCACTTAAGTTGACAAGAGAAGGCTGGAGTCAGTATTGAAAAAGGCACATAAGCAAGCGACTGTGGCTAACAGAGCTTCAGTAGCATCTTCGATGTTTGCTTGGGCAGCAGTAATCTGGATGCAAGAAGTTGTGGAAAATGAGATTCATTCTCGTTTGTTTTCCAGAGCTTTGAAGAGAGAGTTTTGGAGTATATAGCAGATGCTACTTATGATTCAGTGGCTTTAATGCCTAGGAACAGAAATACTTTTACTGTGGCAAGAAAATCTTTGTGGCTGCATCATTGAGACAAGGATCAAAAGTCAAAGTACAATTTAGCATTTGTACTTTTTAAAAGGAAACTCCTGTTTGGGAGTCAAGCTTTGGATAATGTGTTGGTAGAGAGCAGAGAGAAAAAGCAAGTAATGCCAACTTTACAGAAGAAGAAAATAGACAAGAAACCATTTCGTTCACGTTATTATTCTTTTGAGGAAATAAAGGAGGAAATAGGCAATCCAATAATAGATACAGAAGGCAGCAGTGGTATCAATCAAGAAGCCAATTCAGTAGGAATGAGTCTTTTAGTAGACGAGGTCAAAATCAGGAGAAGTCAGGAGGTCCACCCAGAGGAAAGGACTCAGTTCTAACAAAGAAAAGTCTTGTGTAGGGGGGAGACTTCTGAGGTTCAGCAGTCTGTGGAACCAAAAAACATCAGACCGGTGGGTAATTCATTATGTAACCAGAGGATACAAGATATTGTTCAACAGACTGCTGAAGCAAAGGTATGTCTCTTACCTGGTAGCTAAAGAAGTAGAGAAAAGAGGAATGGTTTTAGGGGAAATAGATCATCTGTTGTGCATTGGAGTGGTGGAGGAAGTTCCGAGAACCCAGTGGTTCTTGGGAGTCTATTCCACATTCTTTACTGTGCCAAAAAGAAATGGAACTTTTTATCTGGTGCTGAATCAAAGGTTATCTCAATGGATTTGTGAGGTACCTCGATTCAAAATGGAGACTCTGCAGACACTAAAAGAATCTTCAGGTAGGAGATTGGATGGCCTCAATAGATTAAAGGAGGCTTATCTGCACATATCAATGACAGATTCTGACAGGAGATTCCTGAGGTTTCTGTATATGGGCAGACATTTCCAATTCAAGGCTCTGCCATTTGGACTGACATCAGCTCCAAGAGTATTTACAAAACTTTTGGTGCCTATGATTGCTTAAAATGGAAAGGGATACATCTGTTCCTTTATCTGGATGACATCGTTGTGAAGGCAAGTTTAAGGATGGACTTGGAAAGAGATGTGCAAGTGACAACACAGGTTTTGCAGGAATTTGAGTTCCTAATTGATTTTGTGAAAAGTCAGAATCAATGACACTGATTATGCACTTGGGAGCACAGATGGACACAAAGAAAGGTCAAATGTATCTTTCAGCAGAGAGAAAACAAAAATGCATGATAACTGTAAAAAGAGCGACTGTAATGAAGTATGCAGATCTGATGTGGTTGGCTTGGGTGATGGGATTGTTAGTGTCAACAGTTTGGTTGGTGCCCTGGGGCAGGTATCATTCAAGGAGTCTGCAAAGATTGTTAGTCACTCATCAGCGTAGTATTGGGAAAAAGAGGCATTATTTGATTCACTTGCCTCTCAGTCCAAGAAACAATATGAGATGGTGGCTCAAAATCTCAAATCTGAACAAAGGAATTCTATTGTTGGAGGACTACAGTATAAATTATTTGGAACTGAAGGTAGTGTATCTTGTTCTCCTAAACTTTGTGGATTTGGTGAAAGGTCAGTATGTTCAAGTATGGACAGACAACATGACAGTAAGAGCCTACATTGTGAAACAGGGAGGTCTTCATTCAAAATTACTGATAAAAGAGTCAACCACGTTATTTCGCTGGACAGAGAGGACTATGTTATCCCTAGCAGCAGTTTATCTGAAAGGGAGAAATGAATGTCAGAGTAGATTATCTAAGTCAACACAGTCTACATCCAGAAGAATGGTCACTGAACTATGTGGTGTTCCAGAACTTGAACAGACAATTTGGGCCTTTACAAATAGATTTATTTGCCGCGGTCAAGAATAGCAAGCTTAAAAGATTTTTTTTCAATCAATGGAAGCAGAAGCGTGGGCACAGCAGATGCTCTTTTGATAAAGAAGGAGGCATTATGCTTTTCTGCCAGTGCAGATCATTAAAAAAAAGTGCTTCAAAAGATTCAGAAAGAGGAGGCGGACGTGTTGTTGATTGTACCATATTGGCCTAGAAGAGTATGGTTTTCTCTACTGAAGCAGTTGTCAGTGGGGATCCCATGGAAGCTTCCAGTTTGGAAAGACCTTCTCAGTCAGGGGCCAGTATATCATCTGAACCCTCAGTGGCTACATTTAACAGCTTGGCTCTTGAGAGGAAAGCATTGAAAATGCAGAATATTTCAGTTATAGAGACTATTCTGGCACCCAGGAGACAGTCGACGCAGAATATTTATAACATGAATGGAAGGCCTTTGAGAAATGGTGTAAAGCAAAATACTTGTAGGTTTCAGACTTAGAAATTAAATATGTTCATCTGTTTTTACAGGATGGGTTGCAAAAAGGATTGAGACCTGATACCTTGAAACACCAAGTCTCACCTCTAGCAGAGGTGTTAAAATTTGAGGGTTTGCCACTTTTGGTGCATCCTCATGTGAAAAGATTTTTACAGGGAGCCACTTTTTCTTTTTTTCCCCCAAGAAGGCATAATTCCCAAGCTGGGATTTGAATCTTGTTTTAAATGGTTTGACAAAGGCCATTTGAGCCTGTTAAGCAGGTCTTTTTGAAAATAATGGCTTTGGAAACAGCTTTTCTAGTGGTGAGGAGTTCATCAGCAAGGAGAGTTTCTGAATTGGCAGCTTTGTCCCTCAATCCTAATCTGTGTAAATTTGCAGATGGTAGACTGACGTTGATGATAGATCCAACATTTCTTCCCAAGTGTGTATGGAATAAGGGAGCACCAGCTGTGATTTATTTGCCTAATTTCTGTCCTCAACCTAAGCTTACGGAGCAGAGAAGATGGTACACACTTGATGCAAGAAGGATTGTTAAACTTTATATTAAAAGAACATTAAAATTAGATGAACAGAAGTGTTGTTTCTCTCCTATAACCCTAAGACTTTGGGTGAGAGGGCTTCAAAGTCAGTTATTGGAAGATGGGTCAAGGCATGCATACTTGCTTGTTATGATTATGCGAATCTGCCAAGGCAGAGTAACATATGGCCTCATTCTACTAGATCTATGGCTACAAGCACAGCTTACAGTGTGACTTTGTCATTGCAAGATGTGTATAATGCGGTGGGATGGAACCATCTGCATTTTTAAGGTATTATAAAATAGATAAGTTTAGATCATCACAAGCGGCATTTGGAAGAACAGTACTGCAGTCAGTGGTGAAGAATTCATAGTACATCCCGCCTAGGATGTGGGTTGGGTAAATCCAGTTGTTCTGGATTACTTCCTTGTGCTATTCCAAGAAGAGAGATTGGATTTACCATGAATGGTCATTCTGGGATGGCAGGAGGAGGAATTCATGCCCACCCTGATAGAAAGTAGTGGTAGGTGGATAGGAACTTAGGATCAGGTGAAGTTTGGGGAACCAGTTGGTTCCATTGGCTAGTAAACTGACAGAATAGGGTGGGGTTGGTAACTACTTTTAACTGAAAAAGAAAGTTGACCCCTGCCTGATCCGGCTGGCACATGAGAATAGCCCAATCGTTGTGGATTCCTCCTCCTGCCATCCCAGAATGACATTCACAGTAATCTCTCATTTTTTCTTTTTCCTGCCTTAGTAATATGCAAGCCATTTACCCAGCTTATTAGGGAATTCAAATTGCTTATAAGGAACTAAATCTTTTTTTTTTACACGTGATTCCAACAATACCATATGTTTGTTTTGCAATATTTTAATTTCTGTCAGCAGCTTACTGTTAGTAGGGGATTTCTTGAGCTTTTCTTCTCTTTCTTTTATTTCTAATGAATTTTTTTCTTGTCTTTTCTTTCTCAATTCGGATTCCTGTTGTATGATTATTTCCCATATAATGATCTTCGCTGTATCCCAAAAATATTTATAGGAGTTCCTTTATTCATATTATTCTGAAAATGCAAATTTAAGGTTGTTTTTTTTATAATTTGAACTATTTTCTCGTCTTCTAAGATGTTATCTTTAAATTTCCAGATAAATTCCAATTTCACATTTTTGTTTTTTTTAATCTTTTTATTGTATATTTATTATTAAATTAAATTAAAAATAAGCACAAAAAAGACAAATATAAATATAAATGAATATAACCAGTAATACAGGTACAGAACATCTAATAAAGTATATGCATAATTATTAGTATAAAAAATAATTATAATTAATTATATATTTCCTCCCTTTTTTTTTTTTGATGAGCAAACTAGGGAAGTTAGGATGATATTGTTGCTTCCAGCATTTATCAAAAAAGAAAAAAAGTTTGTTGATAGAACTCCACTGCTGTTTACAATCAATAACAGTAGTAAATTGTTATATAATATACTAAATCCGCTTATTACCAACATGTGAAATCTTGGTTTTCTCTTTAGAATCTTACATGTAATCTCTAGACTCTATCTAATTGTTCATCTTATTCCACCTACGAGTTATTTTATAAAATAATATACACGTAGCAGTACTCGTAATATATATATTTCTATAGAAAATTATAGCTATATTTCTATATAGCTATAATCATTAGAGATTCCTATTCAAATCTTGATTCCAACTGATGCAGTCTTTTCCCTATTCCCAAAGGGGATAGACTAATTTCCAGTTGTCTTTAATTTGTTTTGAGGTAGAGTCTTAGAGTAGGGTCATCGTTATCAAGTTCAGCCATATTGTATAGTTTCAGCAACCAATTGTCCAATGATGGTTTTGCTTCCAACATCGAGCATAAGTCATCCTAGTGCTGTTATCATACATAATACAATCTGTTGTCGCTGATCTCACAATTTGACTTCGTCCAACATATTTAGTAAAAGTATTTCAGGTTTCAATGGAAAATGAATTTCAAAAGTTTTAGTAGCATTTTTGTGAATTACTTTCCAAAAGTTTTTTTGTTTCTTCAAAACTCCATCATAGATGAAAGATAGTTCCTCCTTGGTTGCATTTCCAACAAAGGTTGTTTGTGGTATTGGTCCTTTTGGAGATTTGCATTGGTGTAAGATACCACCTATACAAAACTTTATAATAATTTTCTTTCAAATTTGTACTTTTTATGAATTTTGTTAATTTCCAAAAATTTTCCCAATTGTCCAAAGAAATAGGATGATCTATATTCTGGGCCCATTTTATCATATTGTCTTTTACTATTTCTTGTTCCTGGTCAATGGATAGTAACAAATTATTTTATGGTCAATATCAGGTCTTAGAAATTAGTCAAATTCTTTCTCTTGGTTTTCTGTGCCTGCTGTTTTTAAGTCCATTTTAAATTTTTCTCTCAATTTTCTTAGAAGAAGCCAGTGTGTAGTGAAGCCTTGTTGTATTAGTTCATCTTCTGCTTTAAATGTAATAGTTTCATGTGTATTTAGTAAATTTTTGTAGGTGAACTATTTTTTGAAATGTGGGTTTTTCTCTTCTGTAAAATGCTTCGTGTGTGGAAGTCCAGAGAGGTTTTCTTAAATACATTTTTCTCTTATAATGTTTCCATATTTTCAGTAAGGACTTCCTTCTGAAAGGATTATTAAATTCTCTATTCACCTCGTCCTTGTCATAACAAAGGTAAGCGTACCACCCAAATGCTAGTTCTGCTCCTTCTAATTCAGGTAGGCGCATAGTATCCAACCTAATCCAGTCTAAAATCCAACTCAGGCCACATACATGGTGATATAATCTGGCGGGGGGAGCTCTTCCTCTTTCTTTAGCATCTTTAAGTATTTTCCATTTTACTCTTGATTTTTTTACCATTCCAAATGAACTTAGACAGATCCTTTTTCCACAGTTTAAAAGGAGTGTCATTTGTAATTATCAGAAGATTCTGAAATAATAGCATTCTGGGGAGAATGTTCATTTTTATCATAGCAATATTCTTCCCAATAAAGAAAGATCTAATTTAGTCCATTTTTCTAAATCATCTTTAATTTCATGCCAAATCTTCTTATAGTTGTCAAATAAATCTGCATTCTTCTTAGTTATATAGATGCCCAGATCTTTAGTTTTTTTCATGATTTTAAAATAGGATTCGTTTTCTAATTCTAGCTCCTTCATCTTTGTTAGATTTTTTTGTGAGCATAGTTGTCTTTTCTCTGTTAATTTTAAAGCCAGCTAATTTTTCAAATTCATTTAGAGTTTGATTCAGTCTCTCAATGGAAATAATAGCATTCCATAATAAGATCACTAAATCATCAGGAAAGGCTCTGACTTTAAATTTTGGTTCTTAATTCAGACACCTTCAATTTGTGGGGCTTGTTTTATTTGCTTATTTAAAATTTCTATTACAATTAAAAGAGCAGTGGAGACAGTGGGCAACCTTGTCTTGTACCTTTTTGGGTGTGAAGGTTTTCTGATTTTTGTGCATTTATTAGTAGGTGTGCTGTTTGGTTCTGGCAGATCAGTGATATCCAGTTTAAAAAGATAGTACCCAAATCCATTCGTCTTAGGACCTCATTCATAAAAGTCCAATTTACATTATTGAATGCGTTCTCTGCATCAACAAATATCATTGCTATTTTTTTCTCATTATGTTTGTGAAAATATTCAATTATATTGAGAATTATATGAATATTATCTTTTAAATGTTGTTTCTGGAGGAAGCCTAACTGGTCTTCATGCATCTAGTGCTTCAGGATTTTCTTTAATCTCTGCCAAAATGTAGATAAATAATTTGTAATCTATATTAAGCAAAGATATCAGCTTATAGGTTTTCACTTCTGAGGGTGATTATTTTGATTCTTTTGGGATTAAAGTTATAATAGCTTCACCCCAAGAAGTAGGTCGGTTTTTGATGATCATTCGATTCATTATTTCTTGCAGAGGATTAATTAATTGATCAGAGAAGATGTTGTAATACTGGACCATGAATCTGTCAGGACCTGGTGCTTTTCCAATTTTTAAATTCTCGATGGCTGATAAAATTTGCATCTTAGAGAATGTTTTATTATCCTGTCATAATTATGGCAGGAGATTTCAGTATGGTTATGGACAAGTGGAAAAATAAATCTGACCCAGCAATAAGGGATAGATTGAATAATATTACAGCCTTGAATGAAGTGATGAACAGAAATGGGTTAAAAGCTATTTGGAGGTTGATATCACAAAAAATCTAAAAAGATTAAAGTTATAATAAATGAAGATCAGAATTGAGACAGAAATTAGAGGAATATAAAAATATTAAGTTATAGTGGCTTGGAAGAATTGCATTAGTAAAAATGAAAACATGACTTAAGATTAATTTTTTTATTTAGGATGCTACCAATAAAAATATTAGAAATAGAATTGAAAAATTGGCAATTACTAGTGAATAATTTTTGTAATGGAAATAAGAAAGCAAGGATCAATAAGACATTTTGGTACAAACCCCCAAAAGAAGGTGGATTGGACCTCCCCAATTTAAAATGGTTTTTTTTAAAATATTTTTATTAAAAGTTTCATTGCATAAAAAACATAGTGGATATACCCCATTATCGGATATATCACACCCTCCCCCCTGTTTCCATATTATTTTACTCTAGTTGTGTCTTCTTTGTTTCCATTTATCAAAAGAAAAAGGAATAAACAGTTACATTTTACAGAAGAGAAAACAATTATATTCTCTTTTTCTTTGCTTTCATATACGTTTAAATTTTGAACCATTCCAAAACTCTTTTCCATTCCCTTTCAAAGTTCTGAATAGGTTTATTTTTCAATGAAAATGTAACTTTTCTGTCTCTACCATATCCAGAACTTTTAATTTCCACTCCTCTAAATCAATATCTTTCTTTTCTTTCCAATGTTGCACGTATTCCAGTGTTGCACCTTGCAGCTGTTATCAAATGTAGCAATTTCTTCTGATGACTTCTAATTTCCCTTTGTTGTCCAAACATATTTAACAAATAAAATTCCGGTATCATTTCAAAGTTCGCTTTACAGATTCTTTGAATTTAATCATGTATCCCCTTCCACAACTTTCTTACTCCCTTCCACAAGTCCACCACATATGAAAAAAGGACCCAATCTTTTCATCACACTTCCAACCTTTCACATTCCCATTTTTAGTTATTTTATGCAATCTTTCTGGGGTCATATACCCCAAATTTAAAATGTTATTCTAATGCAAATCAATTGAGATATATTATAGATGGAGTCTTGGGCAAAGGGAATTTTAGAATGGGTAGAGGTGGAAAGAAGAGAAATTGAGAGGAGAAGATAATTGTTTTGGAACTTTGGTAAGAGAGAAATAGAAAAAATAGAACACCCCTTTTTGAAGAATATATTAGAAATTTGGAAAGAAAAATGAGAAAAAAGTGAGTGCTGGCTATTTCAACATTAACCCCAGTAGTAATGATGAAAACTTTCCAAAGAATTTGAGAGATGAATTAGAGAAGGAACGAAAGAAGCAGAGAATATATAAATTTAAAAGATTGGATGAATATAATGACAAATAAAGGTAAAATAAAAGAGAGATTGCAGGGTACTAAGATGTCATGGTTTAATTATATTCAGTTAGGGCAGTGGACAAGGAATTGGAATAGTAATAATAAAGATATTAGAGAATACACTAGATTTGAACAAATGATTAAGCAAATGGAAGAAAATGAAATATTGAAGGGTACCATAGGTGAAATATATAAAATATTGTCAGTGTATGAAGATGAAGATGAATATCTTAGAAAAATATGAGAGGAAGAACTAGCACACAAAAGAGCTATTCAAGAATGTGGAAAGATTTGGAATCAGTGTCATTAAAAAATTTATCCACAAGGATAAAAGAGGATTATTATAAATTGGTCTGGTTAAGGTTAAACGGTATATAACAGAAACACTCAAGGTCATGTTGGAGGGGTTGCCAAGAGATTGGCACATATATTCATATGTGGTGGAATTATGAAGGTATATAGAAATTTTGGCAAATTGTGTCTAAAGAGATAAAAGAGATAACGGGAATTGACTTACAAATATGTCCGAGTATAGCATTATTATCTATATTTGGTAAGGTTAATTGTACCAAGGCAATGAAGGATTTAATTACAAATTTATGAACTGCAGCAATTATATCAAGAAAATGGAAAATGCAGGAAGATTTTCAAATAAAGGATTGGTATAAAGAAGTGTGGAAAATAGTGATTAATGATAAGCTAACACGTCGAATTAAAGTCAAAAAAGGAATAATGAAAGAGAATAATTTTGAAGAAATATGGAAGATATTTGTGGAAAAAGTCCTAATAAAAGCGGGAAGTGTCACACCTCCACAAGGAGAATTACAATTTTGGAAAGCAGAGTAAGCTGAAAGATAATTGCCTTGGGGGATGGCTTTACACTTAGTGTTAGGGCTTACATTTAAGATTTCATTTAAGCTTATATTTAAGGTTACATTTAAGGTTAGGGTTAGTATTAATATGTTTAGTAATAGGGTCATATTTAGTAACAGCAATAGGTTAGATATAGTTGAAAAGAGTAAAGTTCAGAATGTAACAAAAATACAAAAGCAAGGTGGTATATAACACATGCAATAAGTATATGATGTTAAAGGATCTGGGAAGAAATAATAATGTAATGTCTTTTCACTTTTATGGTAATCATGTAGTGTTATGTTTTGTTTTTTTCTTTTATAATTAAAACAATTTTTAAAAAGCTGTAAAAAAAAAGAGATTGGTTTATTTAATTTGCTTTTGACTGTTGTCAATTTGTGCTATTTTTATTTGGTCAAGATTTCATCCATTTGATCCAGTTGATTTCATCCATTTTTTTCTGTTGTTAAGTCTGTTTCTTTAAACGATTTCTGAAAAATAATCTTCAAATATAGTCTTTATTCAGTTTGTTCTCTATGCATTGTTTTTCCTTTTTTGATTTCCAAGATTAGTCTTTTTTCTTTTTCTTTTTTCAGTTTATATGCCAGCCATTTTCCAGTTTTATTTGATTGTTCAAAATATGTTTGTTTTGTAAATTTCAGTTTCTTCTCAATTTTTATAGTATCATTAGTTGATACTTGTTTTTGTACAGTTTTTTATTCCGATTTAATTTTTGGGTTTTTAGGATCATTTTTAACTTCAGTTTCCTTCTTCTCCAATGCTTCGTATAGAATTTGTTCTTTCTCTTTCCTTTTTCTTTTCAAATAAGCTTCCTGTTTATGAAGAAGCCGCACAGCACGGTTTTTCCTGCATCCCATACCACGTTAATTGGAGTCTCTTTTTCAAATTCTTTTTGAAAAAAATGCTTTAACTCAAGGTTTCCTCTTTCAATTGCGTTTTCATCTTTCAACAGTGAGTCCTTTACTGTCCATTGATAATCTTATTTTTCTTCCTGCAGTAGCAATAAAATGGGACAATGGTCAGAAAGTGTTCTTGGCATCATCTCCATCTTTTTAATTCTTTTACTTAAATATTTGGATGAAATAAATGTGTTGATCCACAACCAGCTCTTACATCTATCTGAAAAATGTGTATTCTTTTTCATTGCCACTTAAATAGTGCCAAACATCCATCAAAGAAAAGGTCTCTAGAAGCACAAAAAAAGCATTGGGTAATTTTCTTTGATTTGTTTTTGTTTTATCTATTGTTCTGTCCAAGACTGGGTTTATCACTCCATTCCAATCCCTCATTAGAAGCATATTTTGGTATTCCAGTTCTGAATTTTTTTGTAGAATCTTCACATAAAAATTGGAGTTATTTCTAAGGGGCCACAGGCCCCTACTAATATGAATTTTGTTTCAAGCATATCAATTTTGATTCCTAGGTAGCGTCTTTTCAAGTCATTGAATACTTGTTTAGCTTTATATATTTTATTCACATAAAAGGACACTCCTTTTTTCTTCTTGTCTGTTGTTGAGGAGAAATCTTCGCCCAATTTGGAATTTTTCAGGAATTTTAAGTCCTTTGTTCTTACGTGTGTTTCTTTAAGGTAAATAGCATCCAACTTTGGGTTTTCCAGAATGCGGAAGATTCTTTTCCTTTTAATTGGGGAAGTCAGGCCTCTAACATTCCATGATAAAATTTTTATATTTATTGTTTCCTTATTTTGAATGAATCAGATGTTAGTCTTCCTATAATTGCTTTCTTCTTTTTTATTCTAGATCTGTTGATAATTCTTCTTCTTGTTCCTAATTTGGGTCTGTCTCTTGCTCTTCTGTTTGGGGGTTCTTTTCAAAGATCTGTATCTGCTTTACCTCTGGACTCTTAATTCAGCTTTTGCTTCTTTGTCTTTTGTTGGAGGGGTAACTTCTTCTTCTTCTGATAATTTATTTAGTTCTTCACCATGGTGGCATAAAATTTTACAAGTTTGCAAAGTTATATTCAATGTAAACATCTTTTGGTGGAATATGAAGGAAATAACTTCAAGTCAACACCATCTATAATTTTTTTGTCTTTTTTAAGATTTAAGTTACGAAGGCATAGTCCTTTCTTTTCTTTAGAATTTGGGGTGCAATGTCTTTTAAATATTTTGATTTCATTATTCTCCACAATTTTTCCAAGTAACTTTGTTATAATATTAAATCTTTTCACATGTTCTCTCACAAAATAAATCACAATTTCTCTAGGAACATTTCTCTTTTTTGCTATAAGGGAGCTTATTCTAAACATCAGTTTCTGAGTCCATTTGTTCAGGGGACCAACTGATGAATTCTGCAAGGGCAGGAATCAAAGATCTTCCTCTTATCTCTCTATGGGGCCCCATAATTTTATACATTTCTTTCTAAATGTAATTTCTATGGATGTACTTTTGACATCCTCTTGCTCCAGTTTTTCCTAATTTGAAGTATGTTTTTCAAGTTTTGTAATTTGTGTTTGTAGAGTATTCAATAGGAGTATGGTGTCTAGATCGAGGGAGGTAATGGTACCACTCTATTCTGCATTGGTTAGGCCTCATTTGGAGTATGTGTCCAGTTCTGGACACCTCAATTCAAGAAGGATGTCGACAAGCTGGAACGTGTCCATGGGAGAGCGACCAAAATGGTGAAGGGTCTGGAAACCATGCCCTATGAAGAACGGCTTAGGGAGCTGGGTATGTTTAGTCTGCAGAAGAGAAGGTTAAGAGGGGACGTGATAGCCATGTTTAAATATTTGAAGGGATTTCATGTTGAGGAGGGAGTGGGCTTGTTTTCTGCTGCTCCAGAGACTACAACAAGGAGCAATGGATTCAAGCTGCAGAAAAGGAGATTCCACCTGAACCTCTGGAAGAATTTCCTGATGGTCAGAGGTATCCAGGGGTGGAATATGCAACCTCAGAGTGTGGTAGGGTCTCCTTCTTTGGAGGTTTTTAATCAGAGGCTGGATGGCCATCTGTTGGGAATGTTTTGATGGGTGTACCTGCATAGCAGGGGGTTGGACTCGATGGACCTTGGGGTCTCTTCCAACTCTATGATTCTATGTTGAAAGTGGAAAAATAGCACTATAACAGTATAGTGTGGAAATGGCCCCACAATTTATGTGTTGTCATTCTTTGCAGGTATTCAATTACATAATAGTCCTAGTTAGGTACAGTGTTCTTGACTATTGTTATTTAGGGACATACTAGTAAATGATTAAGCATTCTTCTTATCTTTGGAGCATCTTTTTCTTTGACTGTTCAACAACTGACCTCAGGGGGTTATTCCCCCCACATGGTAACACCGGCAGGTGGGTTTTTTTTTCTTTGTACTGCCTACTAGGAGCAGTGGGAGGAACCAACCCGCTTGTTTAGGAGGTTCATCCCTTATCTGCTGGAAATGAACGTATCACAGGTAAGACCAATGTTCCTTTCTGGACTGCTTGTCCGGAACAGCTGCCAAGAAGTGTTTTAAAGCTGTTGTTTCCAATTTTGGCTGTAGTTTGTCACAACATCCAAACTTAGATAGTTGCCATTAGTCTTTAACTGTGATTAGTAAAAACAAGCCAACTTTAAAACGTAGTTTACTGTGCATTTCCCCACAGTTCTTACAGATAACCACAATTGAGGATCCAAAGTCATACACCATGCAGATCTTGCTGTATCACATAATTTACCACTATGTGTAAACTGGACCAGAGTTAGATGGCCTAGTGCCTTAACTCTGAAGAGAACAGCTTCCTGTCATGATTTTAGTTTACCCTTAGGGAGCCAGCTTTTAAAAAAAAAAAACCTCTCTCTCTCTCTTAATGCAACTAAAAGAAGTGTGAGTAATAGGTGTCAGTGTACATTTCCCGTGATAGCGTTTTGTGAATGGGACTCTATCTAGGTTGACAATCATTTTCCCTTTCCTGCAGTCAAGAAACATATATCAAGGCCAGAAGTCAGTTGGCCCTGGCCTCTTGGGAACTGTTAAAATTTAAGGAGGTCTTTATCAGGTATTGCTGCACAGTTGTCAGTTATTACCATTGCCTAGCCTGCTCTGCAATCTCAGAAACCTTTATGCAGTTTTACCTGTGGTTTTGTGGAAGGGGGTGAGTTTCTTGGAAATGTTAGCCTCCATAAAGTTGTGACTTTTCCCCATTCTCATTCGTAGCAACAGCAATCATTCAGGTGGAAGACCAGAACACTGGTGCAATTGAAAACATTATAGTGGAAGTCAAGAAGGAGCCTGAAGCAGAGACTGTAGGAGCTGCAGCAGGAGCCCAGCCGGCTGCGGTGGAAGCGCCCAATGGAGACCTAACCCCAGAGATGATTTTGAGCATGATGGACCGGTGATGGAGGAACAGTTGTGCTGTGACTGAACTGACCCGGGCTCTTTGGAAGTGGCTCAATCCCATTTTTGTTCTTTTTACTTTATTTTTGGCTTTGGGAAATGCATCATTTTTTACACAATTTTACAAAACAACCCAGGAAGCGAAACTTCAAATGATGTTAGAAAGTGATTTGCCTAGAAGTCTCTCTGTTTAATGTTAGCCTAACAGGATCATGGAACATGGGGCAAATTTTAAGTCTCCAGGGGTCACCTACAAGTCACTTGATCCAGTTAGCTCTGAACGGTCTTGTAGTGACAGGCCATGGACAGCCTTCACGCATATAATGTCGAGGGAAACAGAAGCCCAGACTCAAGTCTCCGCCTGCTGCTCTGGATCTGCTTGCACGTTCCTTGAAGCCCTTGGGCCTCGTTTCTCTCTATAGAAGTTTTTAATTGTAAATGCAGACTCGGGAGAGTTGTAAAACTTTTATTGCATTATGGTTTTGCTTTTTTTCCTCTTCATCTCACTACTGACTGACTCCCTGTCAGGACTGTAGGTTCAGCATGCTCCAGCTGTTTTCTTTCCTCCCAGGTGCTTTGCTTTCTGCGGGGCATCTGTGTAATGATCGAGCTTGTAAATAACTTTTTTTTTAACATTTTAATCTTTTTTCCATTTTGATTAAGAGGTTTGAAGGGTGAGGGGAAATGCAGTCTTAAAAGAAAACCTATCATTTTAAACAAATGCAAAATGGAATTATGCAGGAATTGGTACTGATAAAATATTGGAAACTTATCAAGTCAGTTGAAGAACGCTACCCAAGTGTTAGAAAATCCGCACCCCAAATCAGTTTCTAGCTACATGGACATGGTCTTGAAATGTGTCACTTAAAGCCCCTTCTTGAGTTTCACGTTTTCACAGCTCTGCTTTTCTTTGCTCTCATTTTTTTTGTGGTTTATTAATTCTGTATTGAAAGCTGAGGTATTAATTTGTAATAGGGCTTCCCAGCCCTGGAAACCTAGAGCAGGAAATTTTACTAGGTCAGTAATTATAAGATTTGGGATCTCTAATTAAAAAGAAAAAAACAATGTGAAGTACAAAAAATGATGCCTGTATATGAACCATCACATGTTAAAACTGCGTAAGCTTTTTATAGAGCCTCAGTCTTGCTGATTTCAAAAGAACTTTCTTCTATGTATTGCTTTTAAGAGAGCTATCAG